>VZTI01001766.1:2607023-2653542 GCA_013397865.1 Struthidea cinerea
CGAGCCCCCCACGCCGAGGGGCAGCTACGGGATGGGAACACCGCACCCGCCTCGGGATGCACTTGTGGAGGCGAGCAGGGATGATGTCCTTACTCGCCTGCGGCCCCGGCAGTGACAGCAGCTCTGCGGGAGCAGCGTGCGCCCGAGCCGGGCTGCGGGCAGCGCGGAGCCCCGGCCCCGTCCGGGATGCGCTGAGCGCGGGCGGGCTCAGCCGGGGGCGGGCTGGGGGCAGCGCCCCGGGTGCGGGTCCCCTCTGGGATGCGCTGAGCGGGCCCGGGGGCGGGCTGGGGGCAGCGCCCCGGGTGCGGGTCCCCTCTGGGATGCGCTGAGCGGGCCCGGGGGCGGGCTGGGGGCAGCGCCCCGGGTGCGGGTCCCCTCTGGGATGCGCTGAGCGGGCCCGGGGGCGGGCTGGGGGCAGCGCCCCGGGTGCGGGTCCCCTCTGGGATGCGCTGAGCGGGCCCGGGGGCGGGCTGGGGGCAGCGCCCCGGGTGCGGGTCCCCTCTGGGATGCGCTGAGCGGGCCCGGGGGCGGGCTGGGGGCAGCGCCCCGGGTGCGGGTCCCCTCTGGGATGCGCTGAGCGGGCCCGGGGGCGGGCTGGGGGCAGCGCCCCGGGTGCGGGTCCCCTCTGGGATGCGCTGAGCGGGCCCGGGGGCGGGCTGGGGGCAGCGCCCCGGGTGCGGGTCCCCTCTGGGATGCGCTGAGCGGGCCCGGGGGCGGGCTGGGGGCAGCGCCCCGGGTGCGGGTCCCCTCTGGGATGCGCTGAGCGGGCCCGGGGGCGGGCTGGGGGCAGCGCCCCGGGTGCGGGTCCCCTCTGGGATGCGCTGAGCGGGCCCGGGGGCGGGCTGGGGGCAGCGCCCCGGGTGCGGGTCCCCTCTGGGATGCGCTGAGNGTGCCCGGCGCTCCGGCCATGGGCAGCGGGCCGGCGGTGTGCGCGCTGCTGGCCGCCGCCCTGCTGGCCGCCCAGGCCTTCCCCCAGACCAACATCAAGATCAGCCAAGGTGGGTGCTCGGCGGTGGCCGCGGTGATTTAATGGGCGGTGGTGGCGGCGGGGAAGGAGCGTGTGTGCCTCCCGCAGGGCCGGCAGCTGGCTTCCCCCTTCCCCGGCTGCTCCAGAAACCCCCGACTCTCTTTGAAATCAGCTTTCTTCTTCACCACGGGGACGTGCCGAAGGCAACTCCGGTCCTTCTCTTCGGGGATGCCAAAGGTCTCTGGGCTGGCTTTGTTTCTGTGTGTCGGGTCAGCTCTTTCGCCTCTGCCAGCCCACGCTGCCGTGGCCCCGCCGTGGCTCCGGTGGCAGGAGCCGCTGCACGAGGCGCACACATGAAGGGCGCAGGGTTGTGGCCGTGCGGCGCAGCAGGACAGGCTGAGGGCCAGCAGGGCTCCTCGTTTATTCGCACTTACTGCGTGCGAAACAAATACGGGATTCTCCCTTATTCCCCTTCTTTGCTCCAAGCTGCTGCTCTATGTCACTTAGGTTTCCTCCAAACTTTTCCGCGGCGTTGGTGCAAGTGAGAGTTGCTGCTCCGAGTTTGTTTGAACCCTGTTAGGTTTATTGGGACTGTGAGGGGAAAGGGACTCCTTAAGTGCTGTTCAGTGAGATCGTGAGAAAAGGGATCAATACAAGCCTGGCTTTCCTGCCAGATGCCTAATCTGTGGGAGCTTTGCCAAAACTAATTAAGGAGGAAAAAAAACTCTGCAAGATAACTCCTATCTGTCAGTGCCAGCTGCAGGAGCGCTGCTGCCAGTATTGGCTGTAGCCTCACAACTCCAAACATACCTGGCAGAGGATTTGAAGTGGTAAACCAGCTTGGTTTCATTAAAGAATTTGAAAAAGCAAAGCCCTCGGTGTGAGAGGATGTCCCTCCCAATGTGCTTCAACTGATGTTTAATATTTTACTTGGAAACTTGTGACATGTGCCTTAAAAACACTTCAGGGTGTGTAAAATATTGCCCATGAGATTGCATATGAGATTCATGTCCATCAGTGGACATACCATCCCCTGCAGCTCCAAACAACCCCCAGATACACAGAGACCAGTGTCCCTCCCCTGATCATTTCCTTTGAAGGTGGGTGCTCAGTGTGAGGCTCTTTCATCTGTTAATGAAAGACAAATATTGCAAGTAACATGAAGGTGGCATTGTTTGTCCATGTTGACTATAATGTCAGGGCTTGAGGACTTGCTTCTGAAGCCATGGGTGAGTTGAGGCACCCCAACATCACACAACAGCACTGTCCTAGCCCCTGCCCCATGCTCCTGCCCACCAACCCCCTCCTTAAGTGCTTATTCAGTGGGTTTACTCAATAAAGAGGATGTGGTGGGATGGACATCTGGCTCAGATGGCACCCCCAGCTTAGCCACAGGTAGTTCCTGCTGAAGGCATCTGGGGGTGGGTTCTGGGGTCCCCTGTCCCAGCCCTGTTGTCTCACCCATCCCCTCTAACTCCCCACAGCTCCAGCAGTGCCGACCCTGGGTAAAGCCCTGCTGCTGGCCCTCCCCGTGGCCCGAGCCGGTGAGAGGTGGCTTGGTGTTGGTGAGCACCAGGGTCCTGGTCCTGAGCCCCAGCTCTGCCAGCCGGGACCACTGCCCGTCCCTCACTCTCAGCACCACCGCCCTCAGATCCCGGTGGAGGGGCTCTGCCCCGGGAAGGACCCAGACTTCCACATGACAGGGATCTCCTCAGCTCTTCTCTGTTGACATTAATTTCAGACGAGCCTCTGGGGCGGTGGTGGACTCTCTCCAAACCCAGCTGCTTGCCAGGAGCTGAAGAGGTTCACTTGCCTTTTCAGGTCAGATGGCAGCATTAGCTTATGGATGTGCCAAGGGGGATGTCTCCTAGCACCTCTAAGTTTTGAGGAGAGCTGTCAGCTGTTGATGAAATGGAGCTCTGCGATGCTCTGCAACAAGACGAGCATCTGCTGCCAGCGCTGATCTGGGCTGGTCTGCTGTCCAAAACCCTTTGACAGAGCTGCAGCCCCTCAGGAGCCCTCCTTGCCTGGGCATCTCTTGCCAACCTTGTCCTAGCCCCAGATTTCGCATCTCAAACCTGCAGATCCCTGGAAGTGAGGCAGCATTGCTCCTTGGGATGAAGTTTCCAGGGGTAATCCTGCTCTTCACCAGTTGAATCCATGGGAGCCATGCAGTTGGTGGTAGGTTTTCTTCCAGTAGCATCCTGAAATGAAAAGAAACCCCTGTGAAACTGGCTAGGATTTTCTCAGTTAATTATTTCTAGTTGGAAATAGGCCAGTTGGGGAAGTGAAACTTTTTTGGGAGAGCAGTGCCAGCTTCTGTAAGATTTTGATAAGTGATTTTCCTGGTGGTTCTACGGTAAATAAATAAAAAAGCTCCAATTTGGCACTGACACAAATGCAGAGAGAACAAAACTTTGTTTGTGACCCCAAATATTTGTTTTCCAGCTTTTCTGAGTTAGTAACAGCTGCTTGATCTGAATCTTATCCTCAGCCAAGTCTGGACATCTATTTTGCTGGTGCTGTGTTAAAACATGGTCCTGCCCTTAAAACTGATGCACTGTAAATAAGCAAAGGGAGAAAGGATTCTTGCCATCATTTTTCACCAGGAATTTGGAGACAAATGGATGGACTAACTTGGGGTCAGCAGGAACCCCCATCCTGCAGGCGCTGGCTGTGCTGCTCCTGCCCAGTGTGGAGGAGCTGATGCTGCCGGGGTGATGTTTTGCTGGTGTGCTTAAAAGTGAGAATCAGGTCTAAAAAGCCCCCAGATGCTTCCCCTGTCCCCTTCTAGATGAAAATACCACACACAGCTGCTGGCGTGGGTTGCGAGGCTTTCCTGTGGAGCCATGAGTAGGCCCCTTTACTCACAACCCTACATCAGATTTCTTATGGTCTTTCTGCTACAAATATTCCAAATAAAGCAGCTCCCCTAATTGTTCCTGCCTGAAAAACTGGGACCAGTAGTTCTCCTCCAAAGAGACAGCCAAAGCCTCTGATCCTGACCTAACAGAAAAGATGCTAATTAAAAGCTGACCTCCCATATTTTCCTTTTTGGTATATTTAACCTTAAATTCCTTCAGGCACCTCTGCTTCACTGAAGCTCGTCAAATTAATGCTACCTAATGGGAACCAGTATGGAATAACAAAGAAGGACTGTCTCAATTTCTGACTCGGTTTCAGCTGCTCTGAACAAACGTGAGGGTGATTTTCCCTGGCAATTGGGGTGCCCATGGGCCGGCTTTGAGCCAGGACACTGGGACACCCGCTGCAATTAGCACTCAGGAGTGAAGGCTCCGTTTGCTGGGGATGCTGCTGGGTTAAGCCCTGTGAATTTTGCCACCACGCTGCCAGAGGTGAGGATTTTGTCAAGGCACTATAATAAAATCCCAGTTGCTGGGGCAGCTGGAGGTGCCTGTCTGGCACAGACCTCAACCTGGAGTCTCCGCAAGCCAGCACCAGATCCCAGCCCTGTCCTTAGTGGGGGTACGTGCCTCACCTGTGACCTGGTGGCAAAGCTGAAGCCTCATACTGTAGGTTTGACCCTCTTCCCTTGTTCTGCTTTGGTTTTGGGGGAGACAGGGAACCCTGGCCAGCATCATGGGGGGAGGAGGGCTTGGCTCCCAGGAAACACATCAGCTCTTGGAGCTCCTGATCCCGCTCTATTGCTACAGTAAAATAATTTGCATCTCCTAGGGCTTCTGAGGTTCTAAGGTTCTTCCCAGTGCAAGTACAGCCGGGTGTGACTCAGAGAGCTGAGCTCTGCACCACCACGGAGCTGGCTGCATCTTACCCACTCTCCCCAAAAGCTGTTTTGCTCTTCCAGCCCAGCAGGCCTTTTTTCCTCCATAGCCCATAATTAGTGCTGAGGAGGACGGGAGGGCTGCTTGAGCCCCTCAAGGGTTTGTTGCTGTAGGGTGCAGAGCTGCCCCCAGTCTCAGCTCCTCTGGAGGGGTGGCTGGGGGTCCCGAGGCAGGTTGATGGGGTGACAGCCCCACGGGGCTTGGCAGTTGACTTGGCCTTGCTCAGGAGGAAAAAAAGACTTTGCATTTGTGGTTTGCCTCCTGGGAGGAGGCGTGGCAGCAGGGACCCGTGCGCTGGCTGGCGGCTGTTGGTAGAACGCTCAGAGATTCCCGTGTGGAAAGAGCTGATGAAAGATGAAATTATCACCCAGAGCTGCCTGCGCTGACACAGGGAAGGATTTGGCTCTATGAATGCTCACCCAGAGCTGCTTTGGATTCACCTTGCCTCACTCTTTCTCCACACTGCTGCTTCCCTTGCCACAGCCACATCCCTCGCTGCTGCTGGCAGGGTTTTGCTCTCCCCACCCTCGGGGAAAGCCGTTCCCCTGGCCCCTCAGTACCGGAGGCACCATCCTGACCTCTCCGGGCTTGAGCCTGTTACCTGCTTGGGTAGTCTGATGGCATCTGACGTCTGCCGGCACCCCCTGCACACCCACCCTGCCCGCTGCCCCACTCGCCTCGACAGCAGCCCTGGCCCCGGACCACGACTCCGTGGGGATGTGGGAACTGGCTCAGGCGGAGCTGGCAATTCCCCCACGTTCACAAACCAGCAGCTAGGACTAGAGTTAAGTCTATGTGCCCCAAGATTTGCGGGTGCCGAGTGCTGCATCCTCCCCACAGGTGGGGGAGCAGGACACGGAGGAGGTTGGATGTTAATGCCGCTGCCGTGTTTAGCCAGCGGCAGCTGCAAAGGCTCCAGAAGGACATGCTGCCCCCAGAGCGGCCTCTTTTGGGGCAACTTCCCCACTGCGCTGACAAGCGGCAGGGGAGGAGGAGCAGCTGCCCCGGCTCTTATCTGTCGGAGGGAGGCAGATAGGCTGGCACCGCTCCCGGCGGCACGCACGCCGGGCCGGCTGCTGCTGGGGCTGGGGTCCGGCGCCTACGTGCACGGCTGCATCCCGGCCCAGCCACGGGGCCCCGCGGCTCCTTGGAGGGAGGAGGTGCAGGCTGTCCTTGCAGGAGGGCAGAACAGAGCCATGACCCTGGCTGTCAGCCCCCATCCCAGCACGGTGGCTCCAGTGGTGCTGATAGAGGCGAGAGGAACCCTTATCTCGGTTTTCCCAGTAGCAAATGTCGGTGCCTTTATTTTAAGCATCCTCCGCCTAAAGTGATGTCAGGCTGGCTTGGAATGTCCTTCCTGATTTAGACAAATGCTAGAACTGAGAAACCCACAACTTGTTTAAAATGTGTTTTGCAAACTTTTGCACGGCTCCTGCATCAGTTGGGTTTTCCCTGCATGTGTTTGGTGGTTGTTTGCCTGGCTGAGGTGGGGGAGCAGGGCTGGGCGCTGCAACCTCCACCACTTGCTCAGCTGCCTGGCCAAGCTGTCCCACCACCAGCTGCTGGATGTCCTCTGCTCTGCCCCCAGCCATGCCCGAGCCTGTCCACGCCTACTCCTGCCCACTCTTCTGGACAGAATACGAGGGCCACTGCTACCGGTACTTCCCTGTCAACAAAACCTGGGCTGAAGCCGACCTCTACTGCGCCGAGTTCTCCATTGGCATCAGATCGGCCAAGCTGGCCTCCATCCACAGGTGAGGTGTGCAGAAACACGTCATCCCACGCTGACACAGCCTGGGGAGGGAGGAAATTGGGGGCAAAGTCCCATTCCCCCAGCACAACCTCTGTGTCAGCTGCAGGCTCGTGTTCCAGCCTACACATCCCTCTGCAGCAGCCGCCCAGTCAAGTCTGGTGCACTGGTCACACAAAGGTGACATAGAAAACAAGTGCCTATTCCTGGACTGGCAGGAAAACTGGCATAATATTCCCTAAATTTCCCCAAACTGTGTTTTTTACTCTTGAAAAAGGGCCAGAAGTACAACATGATTGCACAGGCTTTTTTCCCTGTTCCCTCTCCCCCAGCTCTCACCAACACCTCTTGCACAGACCCGGGGAAGTAATCATCAGCAGTAAGAGGGGGACCCATTTGGCCCCGGGTCCTGTGGTAGGGGGAGTGCTGGGGGACACGCCTGACCATTTGCTGACATATCCTCCTGATTGCTCTGTTTGCCAGCTGGGAGGAAAACGTCTTTGTGTACGACCTGGTGAACAGCCGCGTGCCGGGCATCCCCACCGACATCTGGACGGGGCTCAACGACCTCCGGCAGGTGGGAGCTCCCTGTAATCGTGCGGGAAATGGCTTTGAAAAATTCACTTCTCTGTGCTTTCCTCCTGGAAAGCCACTTGGTTTTCTTCTTTGCCCCTTACACCCTCTTTAGTCAGGAGGTGGCATAGAGTCTGTGGTGCAGCACAGAGAGGAAGTCGTCATTTCACCCATTCCAGTCTGCTTTTAAAAGAGAAGTCTTACTAGAAGTAATAGATTAATCAATAATTACTCATACCACATTTTATTACTGGATTAATAGAAAGAGTATTGTTCTGCTGGTCCAAGAAGAGCAAATCAACTGAAAAGGTCTTCAGTGTCAAAAATCACCAATTACCATTGCTCTCTTGTGATACTCTGTGACTTTTGAAAGCTGACATGTTGGAAATACATGGTCTAATATGTTAGAAAGAAAAATGGAGACCATCAGGAGAACAGTCTCTTGTCAGCGAATTTTTTGTAGATACTGGAAAAGGAATGGAAAATGAAGAGGACAAGGAACACAGAACTGGGTGGGGGTGTTAAAAATATATAGATTTAATTTCTGGGCTTCCCCTGGTGAGAACACTGCAAAATCTGGGGCTGTCCTTGGCAAGTTTCCAGCTGTAAAACCCAAACGAGCTGTTTGGCCTTTGCTGAGTGGTGACGGTCTCTCCCCATGCCCCTGGGCTGTGTTTCGCTGGGAATGGGGGTGGGGACTACATGGGAGTGGGCCTCCCACCCTCTGCAGTCGCAGCTCTGTGGTGACGGCCTTTCTCCACTGGTCCGGAGCCAGGAGGGTCACTTTGAGTGGACAGATGGCTCCTCCTACGACTACCACTACTGGGATGGCAGCCAGCCTGACGATGGGATCCACTCCATCCCGGAGGAGGAGGACTGCGTGCAGATCTGGTACAGACACAGCAGCGGTGAGTGCCCAGGGCACCTTCAGTGTTATTTGCATGTCAATAAATTCAATCCACCGTGGCTCCTGCTTTTCTGAAGAGGTTGCTGGCAGGCAGAGGATTTGCATTTTAATTTTTTAGTATTATTTTCTTTTATCTTTACAGTGAAAAGGTGTATTTTCCCTTTCACCATGTGCGTACATGCACACGTACTCATTTTCCCTCTGCTCCCAGCCCATCTCCCTCTCCCGTAGTAGCAGCAGGACAGGAGCATCAGCTGCCTTGAAGAATTACCAAATTTAGTCAAAGGTCAGGTTTTCCCATTTCCCCTCCCACACGGGAAACCCGTGGGAACTCTCATTGTTTGCCAGCTTTTCTCTCCCACGCGGGGGCCAGGGCATCTCACTGAAGTGGGACAAGACCTTGCCTGTGCAAAAATCCCACTCCACATCCTCACTGCCAGTGAGACCGGCCAGGTGTGTCCAGACCCCCAGATGTCCCTAAATGTCCCTGGGCAGCCTGCTGGTAATTTTGGGGATACAGGACTGCGCTTGCAGCTGCCCCTCCACTACCAAGTCCGAGCTGGGGCCCGGCCTCCCCTCCCACATCCCCCAGATGGGGAGGGGGATGCTGGAAGGAAGCATGACTGTGAGTGGCACAAGTGGGAGCACATCCAGGGAAAGCCTCCCACGACGGCAGGAGCTCCTGGTCCCAAGGGCAGTGAGTGCATGGTTCCCTCCTTTTGCCTTTTTTCAGCTAATGCCTTGTTTTTTTGGGGGGGGCAGCACTGCGCTCCTGGAACGACAACGCCTGTGGCAGAGCCTTCCCCTTCGTCTGCAAGATCCCCTCACTGGCCTTGGACTGAGGCTGCTGGTGCTGCCCACACCCCCCTTCGTTTTGGGTCACCTCTCCAGCTGTGCCGGGGAAGAGCAGTCAGGACATGGCATGGGTTGGGAGAGCCATGGAGCTGCTTGGATCCCCAGCCTGCAAAGTCCCTCCTGGGAGTGTGGTGGGGATGAACTCAGCAGTGACAGGAGCTCCATTCAACAGCAAAGGAGCCCCAAGCCCGAGTCTGCCTTTGGGTTTCCGATCAGCTGTCACAGCGTGTTAGAGGAAGCCCATGATCTTACCCATACACCAAACTGTTAGCACCCAAAAATAGCTGCGTGTAGGAAATGCTTTTGCCCGTTGATCTGCGAAGAGTGGAGGAAAAGCGTTGTTTTCTGTTAAGTTATGCAAAATGCCTCTTGTCCATGTTATTTTCCTCTCTGCTAAAATAAACGGCAAACAGCAGGTGGAGGCTCCGCTGTCTTTCTTGCACTGGAGTAGCAGCAGCTCCCTGGGGACTTGGGGTTTCACGTGGAAGAAGTTGTTTTCTCCCCAACCTGCTCTGTATTGCAGAGGTGTGTTGGGGAGCAGCTGCCTGGGAAAGTTTATTTTATTGACCCTGGCTGTTTTTGGGGGGCTGTGGGGCAGCCTGTGTGCACACCCTGCCCTTTGCCTGGCCCCCAGCGAACACAGAGTCACCCTGGAGGGTGTGTGGGGCCAGGCAGTGCCCCACAGCTCGGCAGCACCCCTGAGCGGGCAGGTGAGCAGGGTTTGGCCCTGGCTGCTCCCAGAGGACTGGGTCAGCTGGAGGGCGGCTGAGGGGCTGACACACACCAGCTGGGGGTCAGCCCAGCCTCACAGCCCTGTCCTGGCTGGGGGCAGCTTGCAGAGTTTGCTGCAGCCCTGCTCCCTAGTGAGATGGAATTTCTTCCCTAAGTCCTCGCTGATGTCTTCCGCTGCACTGGCACCACAGAAGTGCTTCTGTCTTCCAGGTAACCAAATTCTGTCTTCCAGGTGACTAATTTCTGTCTTCCAGGTAACCAGTTTCTGGGGAGGAGTGCGTGGTTGTGGCAGCTGCTGTGTGCCTTGTTTGAGCTGCTCAGTGTGGAGGTGGGACACCCCTCCTTGGACGAGGGTGCATCTGCAGGGTTTGGGGGCAAGCGGGGCTGTGCCGGGGCCCCAGGGAAGGGCAGTGCTGTCCAGGGAAAAACACGCTTCTCCTTCAGGGTACACGGCTCCGAGAGCACTGCAGTAAATCCAGTGCTCCCCAGGGAGCCCCGGGGTGAGCTCTGCTCCCTCTCAGCCCTGTAGCATCCGGGTGGCTTTGCAAGGAGCCCTGTGCAGAGGGGCCCTTGCCCTCTCCTGGGAGCCATGTGTCCCTTTTGTCCGTGCTCTGGCAGAGCCCCAGGGTCTGCCCCACCTCAGCTGCTGCCTGCGAAGGTGGGCAAAGCGTGGTCATAAAATTGTCTGGCCCCCTTGATGCCACCATCTTAGAAACGTAACATTCCAAAACTAAGACTTTCCAGAGTGATCACACTGGATGCAATTGAGGTCAGCAGCTGGGGCTCTGCTGGGAGCTTAGAACTGCTTCCTCAGATGGCAGTGGAGCTTTCAGCTAAGATACGTTTCCACTTGGAGAGAAACTGGCAAATTTGGTGGGGTAATAGTGGTGTTGTAAGTGGAATGTGTGTGCTGGAGCAAGTCTCTAAAATAAGAAAGTGCTGTCATCCCTGATTATGTATTTTTATATATAAATATATAAAAATATTTATATTTTTGTATAAATGGGTAGTACATATAAAGGAAACTATATTATTTTTTATTGGATCTTTAAAATTTATATGCACACCATTCATGTATTTATATGAAAAGTTAGACATTTGTGTAGTTTTCAATTCTGGATTTCAGCACTGGATGTGTTTTCTAGAGGCTTTTGTTTCACCTGAAAATAATAAATTATATGTGGACGACAACAGTATGTAAAGAAACCAGCTGCTTAAAAGGACGGCTCTCGGATCCAACAAGCTGGAAGAAGTTGATGTGGTCTGTGGCAGAAGAGGGTTTGAGGAACCAAGCGATCGTGATGCAGGGCATGTCTGCTGCACTCGAGGTTCCGGTGCTGGGGTGTGGAGCTCAGTCACACCAAGGGCAGCGGGGACAGCCCAGCCCAGAGCCCCCGGGCTGGCCGTGCCCGAGCCCGTGGCACCGGCTGGGGATGGGCGGCCACCCCACTGCGAGGTGCTGCTGCTGCACCGTGCCAAGCCCGGCTCCTGGCTGCGTCTCCCCAGCTCCTTTTCCCTGTTCCTCCCGTGTCCCCTGTTCAGAGGAGCTGGAGTTCATCACGGCTGGGGATTGGTATGCCTCGAGCCAAACAACTGTCTTTTTTCCCTGCAAGTGGTACGAGATGTTTCAAAAGAAAGGTTAAAACCTTCCCTTGGGAAAGCGTTTGAAGACCTGGGCCCTACTGTGGTTAAAAATATTGCTAATGGGGAGCCCAATGAAAGCTGTCACCTCCAATTAACATCTTCATTTCCAGGTAAAAAGAACTGGACATGCATGACCTGAAAGTCAGGACCAAAGTTAATAAGGGCTTTGTTTCCCAGCCCCCCTGTCTTTCTCCTTTGGCTCCAGGGTCCTTACTTAAAAATCAACCCTCTGTCCTTGCCAGTGTCTTCTGTTTCACAGTAATCAAATAAAATTCAGAAAACAACAGGAGTTTTCACCTCCTTAATGAACTTCTAGTGGATCTGGCTTGATGAAAGATGGGCCACGCCCTTTCTCTCGGCATGGACGGTTCCAGACTCTGCATGGCCTGGAGCAGCTCCAGCTCTCCAGGCTGAACTTCTTTATTTTTTTGGTCTCCTTGTCCCATAACCCCTCAATCCCTTGTTATCTTGAATTTCTCCCTTCTGACTCGCTCCGTGGTGCAGGCAGTGGGAAACCTGGCAGCAGCAGACTCGGACACCTCTCCTGCACATCACTTGCAAGTGACTGATCCCTGAGGGTCTTTTTATGACACTGATTTTCTTAGGCGTTGAACACCTTCTTTTGTAATGCACGAAAGCCGGGGTGAGTGTGAACAGTGCGTGATGTAGCCTGGGAGTGACCCAAAATAGTCTTTACCCTCCTGTACCCTGTTTCTGAGCTGCAGAGGCAATATTGCCCCGCCCTGGCATGGCAGTGGGGATGGGCCTGCACCTCTGACCCTTTGATTCCTTTTATTCCTGCTGTGATTATTTCCCGAGACACGCTGTCAGATGTTGCGATACGGGAGATGGATGTCACAGCTTATGGGCACGCTGGGGCTGCCCTGGCACAGCCTGGCGAGGATTTTCCTCCCCGGTGATTGTCTTGACTGCGCTGACGCCTGGCTGGGCTGGGCTGGGCTGTCCTTTCCTCTGTTAATTCGGTTAAGATTTTTTTCTCCCGTAAATGGCTGGGAGAATAAGGGCTGCACAGCTGAATCATGAGCTTTTTCTTGTGCTTTTCCCTTGGATTTAATTGCCTGAGCAGTGGCTCGGCTCCTGCCCTGAGGCCAGGATGCCGCAGAGTGGTTCCCTTTGACGGAGAACAAAAATATCTCGGGACCAAAAAACATGCTTTGAGCAGCTCAGAGAGTACATTACAGACTGGCTGCAACAGTGAGGCACCAAAAAACCCCCCAAGCCACAAGCGCCTTTGATAAATGGCGTTACCCATCCGTGCAATGGGGTTGGTGTTAAATCCCGCAGCTTCGGCGCATCCCAAATGCCCGCAGCAGGGAGACGCAGAGCAGCGGGGCACGGGGAAGGCGAGCAGGGTCTGGCCCCGTGCTGTGTGGGTCCCGGTGGGTGTTGGCTTCACTGGGACGCTCCTGCCATTCTGCAGGAGGGCTTTCCCATCCCGCCCCACACCATCCGCGCCCTGCTGCTGCCAGGGAACGAGCGGGACAGCGGGAGCCAGCGGGGACAAACCCGCTGGGAAATGTATCTCCTTCTGGGCAGCCAGAGGGCTTGGCTGCGGCAGAATCAAGCTGGGTTTATACGCCCTGGAAGCTGCTGGTGTGTAATGGCACCTGAACTAATCGCAAAAGCTCAGTGAAACTTCCAGCAGCACCAGTTCCCCTCGGAGAGGCTCATAGCTGCTGGGGGCTCCTCCAGGCTGGGGGAGCCTGGGATGGGGCTGGCTCAGCACAGGAGCTGTCTCATGCCAGGGCCCAGTGTGCTCTTGATTGTTCCCTTTTGGTACCCCAAAAGTCTCCTCTTTTGTGGCCAAGGCTTTCCAGAGTTCCTGAGAAAATTGCCTGGGTGGGGAGAGCTGGCTGTGGGCCGGCATCCCTGTCCCTGTTTGGCACAGGGCTCTGCAGCCCGGCCGCCTGGAAAGGGTGGTTATGTTTTTCATTGACCACTTTTGCTTTGCTGGGGCTCAGTAACTCGGCTGGAAACTTCCATTCCTGGGTGCAAATTGCCAGAGCTGCCACTGATCAGAGGCAAAGCACAGACCTGATGGGAACACGGTTCCCGCTGCGGTCCTGCTCCGAAAGCCGGTCAGCCTTGAAGGACACGGAGCCGAAGCGCAGGTGACGTGAGAGGGGAGGGATCCACAGCGGGCACGGTCAGAGAGGACAGGGCTGTTCTGGGCTGATGCTGAAAGAGCTGGTGCTGCTCAGCAATCCTGGCTGCTGTCCCCAGGCGGGGTCCTGGGCACCGTGCTCCTGCTGTGCTGGCAAAATGTAGCTGTGTTTGGGAATCTACCAAAAAAGTCTAGTCCAGCTCTCAGGGTTACCATGGCAACTAGATATTTGCTCATTTGTATTTCTTGAAAATTATACTAGGCTGCTGATTGCCTCGTTTGTGAAGCTCTCTGTCAGGACGCCAACAAATCCCTGTTTGTCAAGGGCTGTGAGGGAGCGAGTGGTGCCGTTATCGAGCAGATTTCTGAACGGGAACTCTGCTGGAGTGTGGGTGCATTGTGACAGCATCCCTCCCACAGACACCCAGGAACATACCCCTGGCCTAGCAAGAGAGAGGGTGCTTGCTCTGCTCGTCCCCTCTGACATCCCTTGGTATTCGTGCTTGGGTTAACATGAAATCCGGGTGACTTGTCATGGGAGACCACGCTCAGGATGGGACAGGGCAAGGCTTGACAGGAAGCTGTCTTCTTGCATAGAAAGGACTCAAATAAAATATCCTCCTCTGGCTGTTCTTGCGAATCAGCCACATGGCAGGAAGGCAAGAGGTTTAACTCGAAGGTACTTTGAGGAATTGCTGTGTCCCTGTGTGTTCCAGGGAGGAGGTGAGAGCCACACGGCCGGAGGGGCCCCAGGAGCAACACCCACCAGCTGAGATGGGATGGCTGTGATCCTGCTCAGAGGAATAACCACCATCCTCTGTTTCCAGAGTGCGTGGAGACTTTGAGGCTTGGAAAAATGCCAGCTCAGATTAAATGCTTACTGGGTTTTGGTATTGCAGACTGGCACTCAGCGTGGAGCAGTGGGAAAGGACGATGCTGCAGGGCTGGCTGGAACTTTCAGAGGTGGCTGTGGAAGAGGATAGGGCAGGCTTCTCTTTTTATCCTGAAGAAAAAATTAATTTGATTTGGATGCTGTTTAGACTCTATGGCCCTGGGTTCCTGAAAGTCAATTGACCCACAACCCAGCAGCAGTTTAAGAGCGCAGCATTCCTTGTCGAGTATTTGCTCAGCAGCAAAAAGCCACTTGCCATGAGCTCCTCTTTTGTCTTGTGGAGATAATTAAATTACAAGGCAGAACACTGTGGAAGGTCTGTAGATAGAAGTTTTGTGCAGATTGTCCACATGAGGATGCAACACCTGCATGGGGTCCCACTCTGCTCAGCAGTGCACTCAGCAGCCACTGAACATGAAGAACCCAGGCAGGGGGAGAGGAAGGAAACAGCAGAAGTATGGGTTAAAGCAATTAAATTACGTATTTCATCAGTGTGGAGGGCAACTGCTTACAGGAAAGGGCTGTGGCCTTTATTAATCTCCAAAGCATTATATGAAGTCATGGTCCCAAATAAATGCTGAATGCAAATGATGAACGTAATAACCCGATATGGATAGCTGCCCTGGACTTAGATGGGTTGTGAAAGTGATTATAATATGGTAATAGCAATAAGATTAACAGCTCTAATGAAATCCTAAATGCCAGCTTTGCAACCTGCCCTTTTTTCTGCGTTGACTCCATCGAGGGATCAGCGGGAGCTGGCTGGGGGCTGCGTGTCCCTCTGTACATGATCCCTCTGATCCCCCAGGTACACCTGCCCGACGGGGATTTCAGTGTTAGGGTCCCGTATCCACACAGGTGAGGCAGAGTGGCTCCTGCCCTGGCAGTAACACAGTTTGGGCACCAAAAATCCTTGCTCAGATTTGAGAGTTTTCGGTGTATTCAGCATCTACAGCGAATTCACCCTTCGTTGCACGTTTCCCTGGCCCCTTGGGTGCTCCCTGCTGCAGGGATGTCCCTTGCAGGATGACTGCCAAGGCAAAAGCCTCCAGGCTCCCAAAGCATCCTGGTCCCTTTAACCCTGGGTACCCCCAGGATGTGACTTTTGGGAAAGGACTGGTGACTTTTCGGGGAAGGACTAGAGAATTTGTGGCTTTGGGTGGAGTGGGGTGAGGTGGTGATGAAGGATGCTGCAGTTCTTGCACTCCTGGTTTCAGCAAACAGCCATACAAGACACAAAATGCCTGTCAGGGTGAGGTTTTTAACCCCAAAATGCCAGTGCAGGCTCTCACTGCTCATGTCTGGCAGCTGCAGGCACCATATTTTCTCTCCCATTGCTTTCTCTATTTTTCTGGTTTAAACTGGGCAAGCCCAAAAAAAGCTGCTGTTTTGTTTGGAGAGTTCAGTGCAGTGAATGACCCATTTTTCTTCTTGGATGAGTCACGGATCCTCCTTTGAAAGATCTCATTATTAATATGCCATTTGGGGGATATGTCTGAATTTTCCAGCAGTGGCAGCAGCCTTGTCTGTGCTCACCAAGGGACCCTCACAAGGAATGGCATATGCTGAATGGCTTCATGCAGCAGATTTAGTGTCTGTGTGCTTTTAAAGGATACTGCTTCCATGCTTAACACTTTTTCCATATTAGAAATGTGTTGAAAGTCTTCTGATGAGCAGGAGAAGGGGATCCCTTCCCAGATGGTGCTGCTCACAAAAGAGAAGCAGAACAGGAGAAGGGAGGCATTTTTAGATGTGCAGAATGGTCACGGAGTGGGGCTGCAGCTCAGGGAGAGCAACCACCCCACCTGCATCTGGGCTGTATCCCAAAGCCCTGCTCCTTGCCTTTTGCACAGACCTCAGTAAAGTGTGGGCAAAATGAACCCTTGTGACAGATTTTCCCGTAAAGTGAAATGCAGAGTCCAGCAGGCAGAGAACAGTGTCAAGTTTATTTTAGGAAGAGGCCAATTGAACTATTTGGGCTGTCTGAACCCCACCTCAGGTGGAGGCAATATGCCCTTTAAAAAATGGTATCTTTATTTGTGAGCTGAGATATATTTTCCCTAATGTTTGTGGAGCTCCTGCCTCCAAAACACCACCCAAATTGTGACTTTAAACACCCCCTTCCTGCTCTAGTATGCTAACTCAAGGGTACCAAACGCAGGTTGACAGAGGACAACATTCCTCCCATTTTCAGTTTGTTGGTTTTTCCCTGAACTGCACTCAGTCTCCAGCAAGCCCAGTGAAAACACTTAATCATGGAATCATAGAATGATTTGGGTTGGAAGGGACCTTAAATATCTCCTCATTCCAACCCCTCTGCCATGGGCAGGGACACCTTCCGCCAGACCAGGTGGCTTTGAGCCCCATCCAGCCCCACCTTGTTCTCTCTTTCTCCCACCCTGCTCGGAATAACCAGCATCGAGGTCTCCCATGGACATTTCTTCTGCAGTGGAGTCCAATTACATGATTTTGAAGTTCTACAGACGTATTTGGTAAGATTTACACTAAAACCTAATTCCAGGCTGATTGTATACCACAGGAAGATGTGGTGCATATCACCTCGTTAGCCTGATTAGCTGGCTGAGCTGGAGGACGAGCGCTTCGTGCTCTGCTGAGAAGAGCTGAGAGAAACAGAGCCCAGTAGTCAATAAGGCTTTTGGCAGCATGGAGATTTTGGGGCTAGTCAGGTGCTGGGAAGGGCCCTGTGGATAAGTGGCTGTTTGTGCAGCTCAGCTCTGCTGGGAGACTGAGATATCCTCCTGTTCCATTAGTTTTGCACACTGAGCTTTGCCCTTTTTTTCCCCAGTCCGCTGCTTATTGTGTATCTGCTGAAAGTAACAGGTCTTTGTCAATTCTGGAGCAGGGCTTGTGCAGTGGGGAGAGCCTGGCCCTGTTTCAGTCCTCCCTGTCTTCCAAGGGGAGCATTTGGGTGTGCAGAGGTCTGATGTATGGGGGGTTGTACACGGCAGCTGGGGCCACACAAATTATTTCAACCTGTATCTGAGCCACTCACTTTTTAAAATTATAAATGGATGTGGTATGCATGTGCCTGTCTGCCCCGAGACTCTCAATGTGTGCTCAAGAGCACCCCTAATTTAGCGGACCAGTTTCATTTGGTGGCTGATTTAGTGGATTTAGTGATGCTGCTCTCTGGTCCGGCAGCGTCCGCAGGCCCTGGAGAGCTGTGTGGGGCAGGGCTCTGCGGGGCTCAGCTGCACAGCCCTGAGCCTCATTCTCCAAAAGGCTGTGGCTGCTCTAGGTTGTACCACAAGCTGTCATCATGCAGACACTGCAGCACATCTCCACTGCATCCCTGGCACTCTCTGGCATCAGTGTGATTTCCTCTGCCCTCTTTTGGAATACGATTTTGAACAATCAGTGTGTGATTCAGCAGTAAGAATGCTAATTACATGGCAAAACCACAGGGTTAGATTAGTTTTAGCCATCACCAAGGACTTACTGAATGTTTGTGCTCCTGGGCAGTTATTGTGATTTTCTTTAAATGATTTAGTCCTGAATCCAGAGTGGTTCCATTTAAACAGGGTTTGCCCCAGCTTGTGTTGATGTTGCAGTAGAGCTCACAGTGCCAATGCTGAGCTGGAGCCCAGAGTGTTGCAAATGCAGACCCAAAAGAAGTTACTGAGATGTGTAGCAATGGTAAACCATTCCGGAATTGCTTAAAAAAAGGAAAAGAAAAAAAAAAGGAGGAGAAGAAGGCAGACACAATGATATATTGATAATTCATCTATCCCTGCCTGTGACCTGCGCCAGGCTCTCATTTCTAGTGTGCTGGAATGACCCCAGAACACCACCATTAATGGCAGTGGAATTGCTTCAAGATTTATGTCCTAGTGGTTGAAACTACAGTCTGTAGTTTGAGCTAAATCGCCTTTGGTGTTTCGGGAGAAGCGAGACCATCCAGGACAAGAGAAGGAGCCCCCACAAATACTTTTGGCAAGGTGGAATCTGATCTCTCTTAATTTACTGAAGGATGCATGGTTTGCTGTGGGTGACCTCTGGCTCGCATTCCCCGTTAGAAAGTCAAGCAGACCGGGTGTGAGTAGAGCAGCTCCCACAGGTGAGGCAGTGGGAGGGGGGATGCTGGGATGTAGCACAGCCACGGCCGCTTTCCTGGGCTTCACGTGTCTCCTGCAGGCACAGAGGGATGCAGGAGCCAATCTGTGCCAACTTTGTTACCAGGAGAGCCTCTTGCCATGCTCCCTGGTTTGGCACGCTCTGCGTCTCCCTCTTTGCGTGCCGGGTTTCTGAAAATGCATTGCCATATGTTGTGTGAGCTATAGGCCGTAGGGGATGAGTCACGGCTGCCACCACCGAAATCCTCTCCTGCCAGGATCTTGTTGTTATTGATGATACACAACTATTTAGGGTGAGGATGGGGTGGGTGGGCCAGTGCTGTGGGGTTGTGACCAGGCTGGGAAGGTAACCCCGAAGAGCTGGCTTGGGCTTCGAGCATCTGGCATGAAAAGATTGCAGAGCCAGGGTACCTCCCCGGTGGGGGCTTTCCAGACCTGCCAGACAGGGCCCTGGGGCGCTGGAAATGCTCAGCCCTGACTTGGACATAATGCACTGCAGATGAGATTATCCTAGCGCAGGGCAGAGCCGCTGTGCCCTGTCCCCACGGGCTTCTCTGCATGAGTGGCTTCCTCTGGGTGCAGGCACCCGCCTCACCCATGGCAGGGCACCGCTGCCACCCTGAGCCTTTCCTCCCGCGAGCTGCTCTGTCATCTGAATTTACCTGCAGCTCCTCACCCCACTTAGTTCGGTCTGTTTTCACAGGGATTATAAAGCGCAGCCTTGCATTTGAAAGCAAACCTCGGGTTCTTCTGTTTATAAAGTGCTGGGGTTGAAGGCCGTGATCTGAGGCAGTGGCAACAGCCTGGTGGGATCCCATGGGGCGCGAGCCACGTTGGTGCACGGCAGGCTGCCGGGGATGCACCCCAAAGAGCAAAGCCAGGCAAGAAATAGGGATAGAGTAGGGGAAAAAAAGCAAGTGGAAGCAATCATGTGATGGGTTTATTATCTTGGAAAAGGCAAACACTAAGACTGAGGTTTTTTTCTGAGTTTCTCTGCTCGAGCTCTGATGGTGCACTCAAATGAGAAGTTGATGTGCACTGGGGGCACTGGCAGCTGCACTGTGCTGGGGACAGGGGAAGGAAGAGTCATTCCAGATGCACAATTTGGCAAGGGATGCTGCTATTTTTTTTCTCCCCCAAACAACACTCAGAAGACGAAGAACCGGCCACTGACACCCGGCAAACGCCTGGATGGCCAGCCCACCACCCGCTCGGGGCCGGAGGGGACGACCAGGTGCGTGCAAAACGATTCCCGCCGTGTCCTCCGTGGGTGCCACTGCTCGGCGGGGACCAGAGGCTGCACCGGGGGCTGCACCGGGGGCTGCGCGAAGCAGCGGCCCCGTCCCTGTCCCCGGCGGCCACCGCTGCACAGGAACGTCCCCCCGACGGGCCCGCCGCCGGAGCCGTGCGGGACAGCGGCCGGGGCACAGGAACGTCCCCCCGACGGGCCCGCCGCCGGAGCCGTGCGGGACAGCGGCCGGGGCACAGGAACGTCGCCGCCGGAGCCGTGCCTCCCGCCGGCAGGGAGCGGAGCGCTCCAGCCGCACATCCGTGAGAGCCTGCTGCCATCTCTTGGCTGTGCGGATCGGGAGGCGCAGCCCACTCGGCGGCTCCCACTGCGACTCGCATGGCCGGGCAAAACGCCCCTCAGGCACTACTCTCTGTCCTGCGCTTTTACCGCTGTTCCCTTTGCCCTGTGAAGTGACCCTGGGTGCGAGGGGACAGCCCTCAGCATTGCCTGAGGTGTCACCACGGTGGCACCTGGCAGCCCAAGCTGAGCATCCAAGGGACCGTGCCGCGCAGTGGGACACCAGCAGCCCTTTCTTCCAAACGCCGCCCTCGAGGGGCTGCTTTTAGTGTTTCAACCCGACAGAGATAAAGATCTTCTGTAAATTCGAAAATTATTTACTGAAAGTAATGGAAAGTCTCACGCCCACCTGTTTGCTTCAGGGGCACACTGCAATATCTGGAGCCACGTAACGAGCCCTTTCCTGGGCTTAAAAATGGAGCTTAAAAGCAGCAAACAAGCGAGCATTCTATTTCATACACAGTGTCTGTGTGTGTGGCCCGGGATTGAACGGTAACTACTACCACCAGGCACAACAGGTTTCAGAAATGAACTTCAGAAAATAGAATATCTGATCCCTCTCTGGTGAGCCCCATCCAGAGCTAAGCATGACTCAATCCATCCATCCATCCCCACAAAATCTACCAGTGTGATTTCTTTCAAAACAGATTATGCTCTGACAGCTCCAGGGTACCAGCAGCTGTAGAGGTTATTTGTTGGAATGACAGCTCTTCTTCTTAATTTGTGTGAGACCATATAGCTCATCTGTGGTTCTTTGAAAAGGAAAAGAGAAAATGGAAATTACTGGAAAAATATAAGCGAATACGCGTGGCTGCTGAGGCAGGATGTAGGAAATGCAACCTGACAGCTCACTTCCCACACCGGGCTGGAGCCGAGCTGCCACCCACACTGCAGTGGCATGTTCTGAGCCCCCCTGGGGCTGGTTTGTGCTGTGCGATCCCTTCTCCAGTCGGGATGCACCCACCACTGGCACTTGGTTCAGCTCCACCAGTGGTTTGGCTGCAGCTGCAGCAGGGCTGAAACACCTCCCGGGGGCTCACCCTGAGTTAAGCTCTCTTTTGGGATGAATGCTTTTGGGAGGAGAGCCCAGTGACAGCTATCCCGAGCAGCTATCGTGAGCACGTGCTCTACAGGTTGCTCCTATCCTTCCCATGGCGATGAAGGCAACGTTTGAGCAGCCGTGAAAAAAACGAGAAGAGTTGCCTGGGGAGGTTAGCAAGGCAAAGTGGGCCAGCTATTTTGTTGATGCAGATGTGATCCGTTTGTAAGTGACGTCTCTGGCAGTGATGTAAGCTGGTTTCCCAAACATGAGGCTCTCAATATATCACTTTTCCAATATTGAAAAATAAATTTCAATGATGCTGCACTGAAAGGAGACGGGGGGAGGAGCATGGGATGGGGACCTGCTCTGAGGCAATAGCCCATCGCTGAGAATAAGAATGTTAAATTGGTGCATTCCAGGCTGTTTTTCTTGCCTCTGCCCAAATCAACTGCAGTGACTCATCACGGCAGACGGCATCAGCTGCCACGGTGCTCGCAGCGCTTCAGAGCGCCGGCTGCCCAAACCTGCTGCTTTCCTCTGCTGCTGACAGGAGCGGGACTGATCCCAGCCATCCTCAGCACCAAAACAATGATCACTCCATGGAAACACGGTTTCAGAAGCCAGACACCCTACGTTTGATTCTCAAAACCAAAGAAGCAGTGCCCTGCTCCTGTGCTGGGATGGGAGACTGTGCAAGCCTGGGCAGAGTCCGCCTGAGTGGACGCTGTGGAAGAGGAGCCATGGGACGGGTGGCCCAATGCTCCTGCCTGGCCGAGCCCAGAGGCAGCCCCTGAGGGTCTGAGTGTTGTGAACTGTTGTGATGGTGATCCGAGAGCCCTGCCTGCCCCGCACCACCTGCACTCTGGGCACCCCTGTGCCACCACAGCGCTGCCAGAGCATCCCTGTGGATGCAGAGCCAGCGTTCCACCTCCCCACCCCAGCTCAGTGAGGATGCAAGGGGAGCAGGGTCGTGCCCAGGTGAGCTATGCCAGCACCCTTTTGGCCCGTGCAGCTGAGTGCCTGTCCCACAGAGACCAGGACACCGGGTGAGGAAAGGGGAGTCTGGCACTGTGGTGTCCTGTCCCATACGAACTCAAGATACCTCCTGGCAGGTCTCCAGACCCATGACTGGAGCACCCTGCATGCACCCACTCGCACAGAGCTCGTCAAGGTCAGAGGGGTCATACCCCTCACTCATCTGGAGTCCCCATCCATGGAGATATTGTAAAGACACGTAGATGTGGCACTTAGGGACAGGGTTCAGTGGTGGACTTGGCAGTGCTGGGCTAACAGTTGGATTGAATAGTCTTAAAGGTCTTTTCCAACCTAAATTGTTCTATGATTCCATGATGAGTGCCCAGGGCTCACCATGGCCCTGCAGGTAGGAGGTACCACCACTCCCCACCCCAAAACCTCCTGGCAGGAGGACCAGCACAGTGCTTGGCAGGACAGAGTGGGTACACTGGGGCAGTGCCAGGGCTGCAGGCACTGTACAAGCCCTCTCTTTCATGCCTGAGCACACCCACATGGCCAGTGACTGGGGAATACCTGGATTTATCCAGGAAAGCTGCAGGACGTAGACGCCACAGAGCAGCTTTTGCTGAGCAGCCTGATATGATTTAGAAAGGAAGCAGAAAAGCCTCAGTGCTTGTCATTTTCCAGGCTCGATCAGCACAGTTCAGGAAAAGGTCAGCCCATGGCTGGAGCTGACCCACGGTCCTTGCAGGTACAGGAATGACCCATAACACCAGCAAAACCAGAAGATGATGAGACGTGCTGGGAAGACCGGGTTCAGTTTGCTACAGAGGGAAATATTTCAGTAGCTTTTCAAGGGCAGCAGGGACGCCCTTTTGCCTTGGCGGTCCTTGTCACCACAGATCCTCTGCCTCTTGCTTTGGAATGGAAATGCGGGTGAAGTGAAAGGAGTAGAGCTGAAAGCAGCTGCTTCCGCCCAGCCTGGGCTGCTCCTACACGCAGAGCCGCGGGATGGGGAAAGCGTGAGCCTGCATAATCATTGCCATGCACACATCGGCCTGACTGACCACTCTCCGGAGGCATCCTCCCTTGAGCACCAGCCTCACAGATATCAGTCAACCAGCAAGGCAGATTAGATTAACTGGATTTCTGCATCTAAATCTGATGCTGATGTCCACTGATTGGAAACCACTCCAGAGCACAGGCAGTCAAACAGGAAGGTGTTTCCCGTTCCTTGCTCAAAGGAGATAAGGGTACACAGCAAGAGGAGGCAGAGGAGACTAAGCAGAATTAACAAGGAGTTTGGTATGCTTCTGGTCCGGGGGTTACAACAGCCTCAGGAATTTGCTAATTAGCTGTGTCAGATCATTATCTTGCCAGCCAGTGAGTGAAAAAGTAACTCAGTTTAAGCACGCTTTTTTTTTTTGTTTGTTTGTTTTTTGTTTTGTTTAGTTTGGTTTTTTTTTCTCCTTGGAAGCCTATTTGGTGCTTTTGCATCTCCATGGGCTGTTGTGACGCTGCCCGGGCTGCAGGTCATGGATGCCCCCGGCTCTGTGGGACGCAGGGACACAACCACCCCCAAGTCCCTGGGGTGACACTGCATGCAGCCTTGCCTTCTACTGCTGCAGGAAAGCAAAGGAGGAGAAAACATCAGGGTTTGGGGTTTTATAGTTGGTTGGTTGGGTTTTTTGTGGTTTGGGGTTTTTTTTTGGGGGGGGATGTTTGGGGTTGTTTGTTTGGGTTTTTTGTTTGTTTTGGGTTTGTTTGGTTTGGTCTGGTTTTTGTTTTTTGGTTGTTGTTGTTGTTGTGGTGGTGATTTTTTGGTGAGTTTTTTGTTGAGTTTTTTGTTGTTTTTTGCATCCAACAAGCCCCTGAATTACATCTCAAGGATGGGGCCCTTCAGAAAGGAATTCAGTCTTTAACTGCTTTCGATCATAAAGGACCACATGTTTTGGATAATGTTGAATTAGTTTAAGAATACCTATTTGGTTTTCTGAAGGGGAAGCTGTGATAGATTAAGACCACGACTCCCGGTCTGTCTCTTTAGGTCTGGCAGCGGGATGCCCAAAGGGGCTGTGACCCCGTGGGAAGCCCAGGCTGGAGCACGGTCCTGGCAGGACCTGTGGAGACAGGAGCCCAGGCTGGAGCAGGTTTACTGGCAGGACTTGTGACCTTGCAGGGAACCCACACAGGAGCAGGCAGCTCCTGAAGGGCTGCACCCCGTGGGGGACTCCTGCTGTAGCAGTTCCTGAAGAACTGCAGCCATGGGAAGGACTCACACCGAAGGAGCTCATGGTAACTGTCTCCTGTGGGAGGGACTTCATGCTGGAGCAAGGGAAGAGTGTGACGAGTCCTCCCCAGGAAAAAGGAGGAGGAGGAGGTGCTCCAGGCGCCACAGCAGAGGTTCCTCCATGTGCTGTGTGAGACAGGCTGTGTCCCTGCAACCCACAGGGACCCACGGTGGAAGCTGTCCCAGGCAGGACTGCAGCAGGAGCCCCTTGCTGCAGCCAGGCAGGGAGCAAGGGGAGGAATTCAGTGCCATGGCAAACGCCGTAACCCGGCCCAAAGGGACTGGGGTGGACACCCTGCTCTGCTTTCCCCTAACACACAATATGGGGAGGCCTCGGCTGAAGAAGCTGAAACGATTGCTTTTGAATATATTCCAAAACTAATTTAATATACGATGTCTGCTGGGACTGGGTGAGTCAGAGCACTGTGATGGGACTCCGAATGTGCTGCGATTTATTTGTACTGAAGTTTAAATAAGATTGATGGAGCCATAATGCCATTATTGAAGAGGCTTCATGGTGGAGCCCAGAGGGAAAATGAAGCGTAGCAACAGGCTCTTGATTCTGTAACATCCTCCCACCTCACTGTGGGGTTGTGATGGTGGTAGGTCTTCTCTGTCAGCTGGGTTTGGGTCCTCAGAGAGTTGTGGGTGGCTGTAGGCTGGGGTGGACACCTGGGACTTGTGAGAATCACCAGGGCTCAGCAAGAAGATTTCCCAGGAGATGAGGGGTGGCTTGTAGAGCTGTATCTAGTAGAATCACAGAATAGTTAGGGTTGGAAAGGACCTCTGGAGATCATCCAGTCCAATCCCTCTGTCAAGGCAGGGTCACCTGGAGCAGGTCACACAGGAATGCATCCAGATGGGTTTTGAATGCCTCCACAGAGGGAGACTCCACAACCTCCCTGGGCAGCCTGTTCTGGTGCTCTGCCAGTCTCAATGTAAAGCAGTTCTTCTTCATGTTGAGGTGAAACTTCTTGTGTTGCAGTTTATGGCCACTGCTCCTTGTCCTGTCGCTGGGCACCAGTGAAGAATCTGGCACCATCCTCTTGGTACCTGTCTTTGAGGTATTTATATACATTAAGCTAAAGGTCAGTCTGGATTTTCTGGTTTGAGGCAAGATTTTGTCAGCAACTGGCCTTGAGGAAGAAGGCTTGCAGACCTGGTGAAGTCTGAGGCCAGCACAGTGGGGATAATTTCTCAGTGGTTCCAGTGCCTTGGCCCGGCAATGAACCCCACCAGCAAACCCAACCAGGCTGGAAGTTGTAGGCTGCCCATCTGCCACCAATGCTTTTGGAAGCAGAGCAAAAGAAATTGGATGGATGGTGTAGTAAAACTAGAAAATTATTGGCTTTGGTTTGCTTTTCAAAGATTAAGAAGCCTTTCAAGTGTCTTCGTTTATCACCCAGATATAGACCAGCACAGACAAATACATTTATCGTGCAAGATATGTCTACAGGTCTTTCTTTATACTTCACAGCTGTGAGGTATCAAACCCTCAGCTTTTTTGTGGTGATTCATTCAAAGTAAGCTGTAAAGAGCAGCAGCAAATAAATGTGGAGCTGTGGCAGTCTGCAACCCCAGGCGGGGCATGCGAGGGTCCCAGGCAGATCCACTTTCCCAGGAAGTGCTCAGTGTGTTTGAGTGGCAGGGATGGCCCAGGAAGGGTCACAACGAGCCTGCTGAAAAATGTTTACAGACCTCCTATTTTGGCTGAACCCTCTCCATCTGGGTTTGTAGAAAGGTTTAGTGGCAGCTGCTGCCTTGAGGTTTCCAATGCTGCATATGTGTGGCTGACACGTATGGTACTTCCCACTTGGAAATCTCTTCCCAAACACGCTGAAACCTCAGCTTCAGGGCAAGAACAAGAAAGACCCGGGATGCACCAGGATTTCCAGCTGGGATATTTCTATCATTACTGGATAAAAAGTGCTGAAGCAGAAAGCTTCTGGATAATTCAGAGTCTGCAACTGGGTATGTGTGAGTCACCAATATGTTGACACGTACTCATTTTAGTAAAATCCAGTGTTTGTTTCACTAGCAGTGTTGATGTACAAAAGGCATTGAAATTAAGTGCTGCATGTTAAAGATCATTTATGTTTTACTCCCACTGAAAATGACATTGGCATTTGGAAGACATGTCCCCCCACGTCCCCCTCACACTCACTGGGAAATTTATAGCCCAGCTGCAGAGAGGCCATTTTCTCTGCAATGAACATCAGAATTTGGTTCCTAGTTCTGCTCTTTCTCCATTTGAGTGTGTTTTTGTGTGCAGGGAGGAAGGTCCTGGAAAGAGCACACAGGTCAGTGCCAGCTGGGAGCCGCCTGCTGCTCATCAGACCTTGCTCCCTTCTCCTGGGGCTACTTTTGGGTGACCAAAGGAGCTGATCCACGTCATGTGTGCTGGCTGCAGGTGGAAACACATCACCTGCCGTAAGAGCTGCACCCTGGGGTTATTAACAGCAACTCAAGGGGAGAAGAAGGAGCAGCATGCCAGGTGCCTCCAAGGGAAGTGATGTGGGATGGCTTTGCAAGGCTGGTGCCTAGGGCTTCGTGCTGCTCTCGTAGGAAAAGACATGAGGCAGGAGAATGTGTGGTAAAGGTACGTGCCTGGGTCACCAGGAACACTGAGCTAAGCACGTCCCAGTTCCCAGGGGCATCCCTGTGTGGATGTCACCGGGCCCTGCTTATCGCTGGTGTGCTCCTTTGCTGGTTTGAAGCAGGGGGCTCTTGCTGCTGATTTTGTACTCAAGCAGCTTTGGATATAACTTCCCCAGGATCTTGGGCCACTGCTTTAAAAGAAAGTGGTATTTCAAGGAGTTAAACACATCTCTCAGACGCATTATACAAAGTAATCCTTAAGTGTGGGGTAGCACCTGCCCGGACTTTCCTGTTCCTGCAGCTGGTGTTGCAAGGAGGTGCAAGAGGCTGTTGCTCAATGCCTGTGACTAACCTACCCTTCCTGCCCACAGCTCTTGACAGGAGAACACTCCCTCCATCCCACTTCAGCCCTGCTGGAACCCGGGGTGCCCAGCATAGCGCTCTGAGTGAGCAGACCTGGGCCAAAATACCCAGGAAAGGGAGTTTGGGGTTCCTTTCACCCTGATAACTTCCCTGATGTGGTTAAGGGGGCTGGAGAGGGGCTGCAGTCATAGAGGAAGGATGTGCTCAAGAACCTTGCTGCCAAAAGAGAGGAGAGGTGGACAAAGTGGGGTGATTCTTGCACTGGATCAGTTCACTGGAGTGGTTTTGCACTGAGCCTCCCCAAAAAAGGTGTAGTGGCCCAGTCTGGGCAGGACTGAGCTGGTGGAGAGAAGCCTCTCCCCTTCAGACGGGGGCAATGTGCTGGGGCCAGAGAGATAAAACACAGGGCTCCTTCCTGCCGTTTCTCCTTCTTCCAGGCCTAGAACTTCAAACACATAAAGTATGTGTTTTGGGTTTTATATGGTCCTGTGTTTCGGTTTGTGTTCTCTGCCATCCCTGCACGAGGAGAGAGGCAAACTGGGTTTGGTACAGATGAGGTACAAAAGTGATTTCAGCTGCTGGGAACGACAGACTGAAGAGACAGAGGGAAGCATCTGCTCTGCCTCGTGTTTGTACTGTGTTTGTAGATGTCATTTGTAATTTCCAATGGTGTGCGCGATTCTGTCAGTTTAATCAAATTGCTCCTTTTAACACTAGATTTGCCCAGGGGCTTCTTTCCATTCCTTCCTCCGTTAGGTACGGATCCAACGCGGGCAGGGAAGAGCCCGGCTTCGGGCAGAGGCTGGGGCTGGGCACGGGCGAGCCGCGTGTCAGCGGCTGCCGGCAGCGCTGCTCCGTGCCCCCGTGCCGCTCTCTGGGGTGGCCCGGAGCCATCGGAGGCGTCCGTGGGCAGCGGCGGAGGGCAGCGAGAAGGAACCTGACGTCAGCAGCTGCGGCTGCTGGGCTGTCTCGCCTGCTGGGGACTATTTTTAGCCTTATCTGCCAAGTGCCGCCCGGCCGGGTTCGGTTGCTTAGCAGCCGCGGCGAGGAGGGGAGCGGCCCGCGGAGCGCACACGTGCGGAGGTTTCCTCGCGGGCTCCTCCGCGCTGCGGGCGCCGCAGCTCCCGGCGTGCGGGCCGCGGGCTCTGCCCCGGCCGCTGCTGTCCCCTGCAGTGACACATCCCCGGGGGCTCTTGCATCCCCCGTCCTGCACTCACCCCGCCCCCGGCAAGCAGACCCTTCCCTCCGGGTGTGCTCTGCGTGGGAACAGGCACCGATAAACGGGCTTGGGCTCGAAACGCGCCCCTGTGGAAGTCCCCAGCCCACAGCCAAGGAAACGCGGTGCACTAAGCCTTGGCAGGATGCTTTGTTTACTCTTTGGTGAGCCATTTTACTTTCAGATGATCTGTTTTCTCTGACATAACGTAGAGTTGCATGTGCCTAAAGCTGCCTACCAGGATCGCTGGTGTCGGAGAGGGGAATTGTGTTTGTTGTAAAGTCGGTGACACCCTCAGTTAGAATTAGGGCTCTCGGAAGACAAAAGGAGTTATTTTCTCTGATTCAAAACTCTGGTACTTAAACTATATCTGCTCAGGTTGATTAAATCAGATTGCTGAGCTACAGATAAGTCTGTAAATACATTAAGCTGAAGAAAGATTTCTTTTAAGTCTCCACGCCCTGACAAGCTCCTTTTAAAGCAAGAAAATCCTGCTGCAGGTACAAATACAGTACACAGGGCTTTTAGGGACTGGTTTCCAAAATGGCAGGAGCCCAGGCTGAGGCACAATTGTAAGCATGTCCCATAATCTGAAAAACCTGAAAAATTAGACTGAGGCTGTCTGTGCATTTTGGGGCACATCCTATTCCTGCCTGCCCAAGACCCTCCAGGACATGCTGCAGCTCCTGTTCGTGCACTTGCATCCCCTCATCATGTGTGACCAGACGTGTGTGGGAGTGTGTCCAAGCTGGAGAGTGCTGATCCAGGGCCACGGGGCTTTGAGCACAGGCAAGGGAGGCGCTGGGAAGAGGAAGGCAGCGAGGGTGTGCACGGAGGGCTTTGGAGTGGGAAACTGATCTGGGCAGCTGAGGGAGGGACTGGAGGTCTAGAAGCCCCTTGATAGCCCACTGCCTGGTTATCAGGGAGGGATGTCTTATTGCAAGGACAGATGCTGTTTCAGGAGGATGCTGCTTGTGAGACAGAAGGTCTCTGTCAGGCACCGGGCTGGAACACTGATGGCAGGAGAGGCTTTCTGCTGTGTGTTGGAAGCTGCCAGGAGGAGTCCAGCAGCATCCAAACCAGAGACTGGATTTCTGCTCAAGGGAAATGATTGCTGAACATCACACCCTGTTTAGTCTGGAGTAGGTTATGCTGCTGTGTTTTACACCCAGGATCCCATCTGGAGTATCTTCACACCCCTCCTAGGCTGTGGGTAGGGATAAGAGGTGTGAGCACTATCATTCAGCATGAAAGCCCCTGTGCATACCTGTAGTCTTATTGATTTAGCATAAAAGGCAGAAATCAAATATCAATTCAGCCTTATTTGCCAGCTTAGTCCCCAGATCATGCATTTTTAGAAAGCCATCCTACATTCTTTCTCTAAGTGAGAGTTATAGGCTGCCACCGTTGGTAAATGCCAGCCAAAAATTAAGTAGAGTGTGAGAATGGGGCAGTCATGCATTTCCTGCAGTTGATGGTGACACCAAAGACCTTTCCAGTAGCTTGTGCTACTACCCAGCCTCTTGGCAAGCTAGCACAGAGCTCAACCAGTCTGAGGAAAAGTAAAATCCAGTGCTACACAGGTAGTACACAGAGGCGTTTTGGTTTGGTTGTGGTTGGCACCCTGGAGTAATCCTTAATCACTTTAAGATTAAATGGCAAGTTCTGAGCTACTGGAAACTCAGCATTTCAGGAAAACCATTCCCTTAAAGCATGCTCAAATGATGGAGCTTTCCCCTCTCACTTTGTCCTCTTTAACTGATGTACAGTAAAGGATGTGGAGCCAGTTACTGAGTTGTTTTTCCAAACGACCCTGGGAAAGATGATCTGAAGACAGCAGCACCAATGACTGGAGAGTCCTGTCCAAAGCAGCGAAACTCAGGTGCGTGTTTCTGCCATGGTCCCCATGGAGAATCCAGTGCTGTGGTGTCTGTGCTCCCAATCCTCTGCAATTCCAGCCTTGTTTTCAGTGTCTGGCACATGTCCTGGCTGAATCAACCCAGCACGCACCCGACTGTCTGCACAGGCATGCCCCGAGGTGATGCTGGAAAGGTAATTCCTTGCCTTTTTGCTCCTGTTTGTCACATTAGCGCTTGTGCCCGTGTCCATTCCTTTCAGACATTGATTGTGCAATGCTAAATCGTGCGGGTAAAGCCCTCCCTCCGCCCTCGTGACACAGCGAGAGAACAGGTTTGTGTGCTCTCCTCCAAAACAGCTCAAACCATGGACCTGTGCGTTTCCCAACCCAACCCTCGCCGGGCCTTTTGATGTGTTTAGTGAAACACTTTCTGCATTCAGATTCCAGATGCCTCTCGCTCTGCCACCTGCTGCCAGCTGCTGCTGACCTGGGCTTTGCTGCAGCTGGGTCCAATCAATTCCATTGATTGTGGAATCAATTTGAAAGTAAGGTTTACATGGTTTAGGACAAGGCTTTATCCTACTACTTGTTTGCTCAAGGCTCTTTACTTTGGCAAGCATGTCAGGAGTGGGAAAGGAAATGAGTGTCACCATTTGTCACACTCTTAGTAACGTTGCATATAGAAAGGTAAATGCCAAGTGTACATATGCCATTTTATAAATAAATGCTGGCAAGGAAAGGCGATTTCTACCCAATTATGTGCCCTTTTGGATGTAAATGTTATGTATGTGTGGTAATATTTGGCCATCTGCTGCTGACAGTAAGAATTGCACGGGCATGGCAGGAGGGAGCCCCTTCACACTGGCTCCTGCAGAAGCCGTAGCCTGGAGGGGGGACCCGGGGGACCCCAACACCCTGAGAGGTGCTGGGATCTGCTCCACATGGTGGGAGGGGCCTGACAGCCTCATCTGGACTTCCTGACATCTAAAGAAACCTAAATGCAGGTTGGAGCTCACCATCACGGTCTGTAATAGTATCTGCGGGTGGCAACCAGCAGTCGGCTCTGCTGGCCCGCGGCAAGCTCTCCCAGGCTGCTGGGAAAGTTTGTGCCTTCAGTGGCTGGAGGTGTTTGTAGGAAAGCATTTGCCTGATGTGTGTGACCTGCAGGGTCATGGACCGCACCCGGGAACAAAACCAGGGTACAATACCTGGGTGAGAGAGGAAAAGGAGAGGTGTGAGGAGAAAGAAGGGGAGATGAACAAAACCACAGTGCGGAAAAGGTCTAAGTTAAAAGAAGGTGGGAAAGTTGGTATTGTGCTTTACAAAAACAGTTCTGTAAGGGGATGTGATTTTGCAGCCTGCCCAAAGGGAGGCACTCAGGTGAGCTCTGACAATAGCTGAGTGTCTGATGCTCCTGCCATCACGGGGAGCTCTCAGAAGATCATCCCTGGCACCCCACAGCAGGTACTGAGGTGGTGTTTTAGGTGGTGAAAATAGAGGACGTGGCTTTTAAACCCACACAAACATAGTGAGTCAGGGAAGGTTTCTAGAAGAGAGATAAAAAAGTAGCACAGCCATTTTCTTTTGGTCTTTCCTAAACATATTCATTAAATCTCTTTCTGTTCACCCTGAATTTTCTCAGCACAGCCAGAGTTCTGCCCTGCAAGCCCATCCTCAGCAGAGGCAGCTGAGTTGTTGATCTGTATCCACCTGTATCAGCCCTGAGTCTCCAATGTGGGTTGTGAGCTGAGGACATGTCCCACAGTTAGAGTTAGAATTGGGTAGGAGGTGACAAATGCATTGCAGGGAAGCAGAATCAATGGAGTTCAATAGCAGGGGGGTCCCCAGGCTGGCCAGGGATGAGAGCCTCCAGCATGCGGAGCAGTCCTCAGGGTGTGCTTGCTGCTGCTCTGGTCTTCTTGGGGGAGAAGGGGAAATTCTCATCTGTCAAAAGCCATCACCTGAACCCCCCCAGTCCCTGCTTCAGCCCTGGGTTCATTCTACTGCTGCAATGGATTTGTGTCAGGTGGGTACTCTGACTGCATCTGTAAAAAACATGTATTTTCTTTAGTTTCACCTGTCATCACTTTGAAAGTCACTTCCATATGTGACAGGCAATGTATTGATTCACTTCTGCTCATTTGCTTTCCAACTCAGTTTTTCATTTCACATTTCTCAATGTCTCACCAGAAACCATTCAAGTTTGTGCTCTCTCTGTGACAGGGAGCATCCTCACACTCAACAGTTTTGGACACATTTTGGACAAGAGATATCTGCCACAAAGCCTACAGCTTGGCTTTTTATAAAGACCTAAACAATATGCAAAATCTGGATCCAGCTGCTGTTTCAAACAAATGCAGCCCAGACTGTATTGCAGAGCTCGAGTACAATAGTCGACAAGTGTTGTCGCTGTTTTGTTGCAGCACTATGTTTTTGTTTCAGTTTAGAGTGAAAAATAAACCTGCCATATACTGCAGGAATTGGTGGAGATGTCCTGGAGAAGAGCAAGGTACTCGTGTTAGAGGTATGGGGGCAAACTCCTTGTTATGGGGTGCTATAGGGGAGAGCCCTGCTTTGACCAGAAGTCCTGTGCAATTCCTTCACCCTGCTAAGTGAAAAGCTTTGTGCTCTCTCTTACCACAGCCCTTAATTGTAAGTGAAAACCTTTCCACGCATGGGTGAGATCTGTCTGTGGCCTGCAATAGCAATTGTATTCCAATTTCCGCTCTTACTTGATGGTTTAATAATATCCTGAGTAGCACTTAATGCTACTGTTACTCTTGCCACATCAGGTACGGAGTGAATATTGATCCCTTACAAAGCTGGGTATTCATAAACAGTTTCTTCTATGCTGAGTTTGCTGTTGATATGTTTACGGTTCCTCTTTCAGATCTGTTTCCATTAAAGAAAAAAAAACCTCTGAGAAGCAAAGGCAGGAGAAAAGGCAGTTCCACATCAGTGCTCCCAATGTACACCCTCTTGCCCTGCTTACCTGTAGCTGAACTGAAGTCAGTTGAGACATAGAGCCCCTGGCCGTGTCATGCTGGGCCATTTTTCCCTTTATGCATGGAATCCCCTAACTTCAAGGAGAATATTTGACCTCTAAAGGGCCTGAGCCACTCCCAGAGCCTGGGATGGTGGAGGTGCACTCCGTGTGTTTGCCTTGGGGAATTGCTGAGCTGAATTTTGGGCTGTTATTCCCTGCTCCAGAACCGGCTGTGTTGCAGGAACAGCAAAAGATACCCCAGGATAGTGGGCTCCAAGGCTGGACCAAAGCAGACACAGAGTCATTTCTTGCCACAAGACACAAGTGGTATATCTTTGTGGTAGTACTCACACAGTGTGAGCAAGATCTATGCCTGGACTTCTGAAGACTGTCAGCTTTGCCCACATGGATAAAAGGCATTAAGGAGATCTCCCCTGTTTCTGCATGCCTTGTCTTTTCTGGGCCTGACCTGTGTGCGGGGCTGTGCTCTCACACCGAATGTGTTCCGAGCTCTCCTCGGGCGCTGTGGATTTAATTGGCTTCCCAGGCAGACACCTCGCACCATGGTCTGACTTGTTGGCAGCCTTGGAGATATTTTGCCATTGTTCTTTTTCACTTGGCACACAAGTGTCTGCACACAGTGTCCAGAGTAGCCAGGTCCACGTTACTGATGACATCATGGTCTCTGGAAGAAAAATTTCCTCAGGGAGCAGGGGCAGTGTGTGCAGCTTTGGGCTAAATACAACAAAAATCCACTGCTTTGTGTAGAACACAAAAAACATGTTCAGAAAGATCACAGGGAGTAATAACACTGACTGCTAGCAGAGAATGTGCTGGGTGAGCCCAAAGTCAGTGTGGTTGTACTCCATTCTGTCTCAGCAATTGCATGTGTAGGATGAGCCCAGCTCTCAGCAAATTCATCCTTGTGCCTTGGTGGCCCTTTCCCTCTCACAAGGGCAAACTGTGGTCCAGAAGAACCTGCCGGGATTGAGAAGCAGCTGACCTAAAGGAAGGGAGGGCTCCCCAGCAAGCCTCCTGTCTGGAGAACCTGTCACTTCAGGACTAGAGCTGGCTGAGCCCCAGGTACTGACTGTAGTTTCCCTTTTCCTTCTTTTTCTTTCTTTACTTTTTTTTAAGCTGACTGCTGGCAGCCAGCTGTGAAGTCCTCTCTGCTGACATTGCTGTAGAATTCACAGGCTTCTCCTGGTTTCCAGGGAATATTGCAAACCCCAAGGCAGGGAAGAGTCAGCAAGGAGGGAGGGAGGAGGGCCACGGCCAGAGCTATTCAACGGTCCTGGGAGATTTGCATCCGTCAGCTAATAAATGCAGTAGGATAACAATGGAATTAATTTTAAATCACCTAAACAATCAAAGAGCAATTATTTCATTTAATTATAAGCAAGATGTGGGAAACAATAGGATTTCATTTCAATAATACCTCTACCAACTCAGCTATGATTTTAATTTAATTTAAAGTGACAGAACTTCCTGCGTTACAATACTCTGCCTGAAAATACCATGCTTTACCTTCACCACTAAGTAATAAGCCATGGTATGGACTTTGCTTAATATTCAGCACCTGATTGAAAAAGAAAACAGGGCCCTACACTTTGTTTTAAAATTCCAGTCCCAAGTCTGTGCAGTATCTGTTATGAGTGCCAAAGTTCACTGGGAGAAGCCGGCACTAAACTGAATGATGACCTGCTTGTTTGGGTATTACTTATTAAGAATATTTTTTTAGATGCCCCCAAGTATTGTAGTTCCTCTATAGAGCACACAGCTATCTCAGGCTCTCTCTGAAGGGGCTGAGCATTCAGCAAGATGTGAGGGGAATCTTCCAGTAGTCCCAGGCTGGAGTAACGTATCAAAATCTGGACAAAGGGAAAGAGACATGAGAGCAAAAGTAACAGCTGGATTTGATGGCTGCAGGTGAGCTGGTGAGTGGCACAGCTGGAGAAGTTTTGGCTTGCTGTCTCCTGGTTTTTTTGCCTTTGTAGTTGCAGGTTTTTTGATTTCTATTTTTTTTGCTGGTATTTTTAGCATTATTCCAGTTTGGCAGCATTTAACTTTGTTGCTATAATAACTGCTGCAGAAATTGTCATGAGGGAATTTATTCTGTCTTTGTGAGTATGTTTGCACTGCATGAAATAAAGAAGGCCTGAGGCAAGCTATTGAAGAACAAGGAAAAGACAAAATATTGACTCAATAATTCAGTGAGCATCATCTACCCACTGTGCTGAACAAGGCATGGGTCCTATAAGAAAAATCTCCTTGATCATGTTATTAAAGAATATCCTGAAAGGCAGAGACAGGAGGACTGGAGACAGCTGCATGGCCTAGAGTAAGACTGATAATTTTTGAATACTTGACTTCACAGCATATGAATATATAAAATTCATACATGATTCATATAGGTAGGTAAAGGAACTGATACACCCAGACATATATTTCTAACTCATGTAAATCAGTGTTAGGGGTTTAACTTATTCTTGTCTTGGTGCTTGTAGCTTTTATTAAGAGCAGCTCCTTCTGATGTCCCGAGTCACTTCAGAGAGAAGGACATGAGGATCCAGCTTTAGCTCCTCCAGGCAGCTCTCTCAGTCCCATGCCTGGGTTGTTGTCAAGGAGACGTATCTCTGGCACACATCTTCTCTGTGGTTTCTCCTCTTAGTACGCTTTTCCATTGCTATGGAGACTATCACAAACTCATTTAGCAACTCCCAGTGCCCCACGAGGAACGTGTATTTCATAACTCACTCCTCAGAACAAGGAGAGCGGTTTAATTTTTGGCTGCTCACCTGCGTGTCCATCCTGGCTATGCCAGGGACTGTCTGTGCTGAGCCCTCATGAGCTAACTCAGCACGGCTCTAAGGGCAGGGCTACACAAAGGTGTCCCCAATGGGGACGGTTTGGAAGCTGAGACAAGCCCTGTGTGTGGGAGGTAGCCAAGTGCATGCCCTGGCCACTTGGCATGGCTCTCCACGTCCAAACCCCTCTCATTCTCCAGGTTGTCAGCTGGCATTCTGCTGAGTTCTTAACACAGGTGAAACCAAGAAAAAATGCCTCACTCCGGTAGTGCACAGGAGAGGGAAACAGAACCACTCTGCCGGCCTCTGTTGCAGGGCAGGAGAGAGGGAACAGTGCAGCAGGGCTAGCGGGGTGCCGGCAAGCAGTGAGAGGGAGGATCCACGGCTCGGTTTCATCAGCTGCAAGGGCTGTCAGCCTCCTAAAGCTGCAGATGGGCTGCACCCCTCAGGGCAGCACCCGAGTTTGTGTCAGTCGAGCCGTGGCACTTCGGCTCCCAGAGAGCTGTGGGGCAGCTGCACTGGAGACAGCAGCAGCCCAGCAGTGGAAGTGGCAGCAGCAGCCTGGAGGAACCCAGGTGTGTGCACTCAAACCACTTTGGCCAGCACAGAAGTGTAGGCTTTACTGAGAAAACCAAGACATAAGAGAAGTTATGTCTCGGGATTTACAACAGCTGCTGCACAGGAAAACAGTCACTGCTGGGTTTGAGCACACCAGAGTATCTTCTTTCTGAGACACAGGGAGAAGAATCCTTGCAAAATGGTCCAACAGGGGCTTAATACCATGGGAAGATCCTTTCCAAAGCAGATGCAAGTAAGCAGGCAAAAATAAATAGGGCAGCCTATAAAATAATCAAGTCTCATATTCAAGGTAGGAATTATAGCTCCATGGGTCATGCTGAGATGGCAGCTGAGGCTGTAGTTCTGTCTTGGGGTGACTTTATGATGTGTATCACATATCACTGCTCTATTGCTCAGAAATTAACTTTGTGCCTTTAAACTGAGCCTGAGCGGAGAGAGAGAAGAAAAAAAAGAAGAAAAAAAAGAAGAAAAAAAGGGAGTTCCCAGCTCCCTGCCCCGTTTCCCCACTCCAGTGCCCAATCTGACATATTAGCTAATCCTCAATTCCAGTTTGCATGAATATGTCAGCCGATGCCCTGCAGTACCTCAGGAGCACATATACTGCCATTTGGCGACGGGGGCTGGAAGGCATAGCAGGGCTCTGAGATGGGGACAGTGACTCCGTTGCCTTCCCTGTGCAAGTCAGAGTCCATCTGTACCCAGACATCTGTAAGTAGCCAGACACTCTCCAACCTCCCCGTTAGTGCTACACAGAACCATGAATATTCAACAGGTACTAGGAACAGCTGAACCCAGCTAATAGAATATAAATACATAAATAAAATGAAGTAATTAATCAATTCAGTCATTTTACAAAAATGTACAAATTTACATATTTTACTAAAGCACGTGATTCCTAATGAAGTAGGGTTTGGGAAACCCAAAGGATTCACACATACCCTGTCACTTATGCAAATCACTCTCTATTCACTGATTTATAAAATCAGTTGGCTGCACGTGAAATTGCTTTAAAGTGCTGATGTGTTTTGGGCTGTTTCCATGTGCTGCACTGTGGCTGGCTCAGCACAGCCCAGAGCTGGGCTGGTGTAGGATGTGCACCCCGAAATCTCCCTCTGCATTACGGAGCCAGTGCATTGCAGCCAACACACTCACAGGCAGTGGAGAAGGGAAAGAGGAGGGAAATGCATTAGGAATCTACCCTGAGCAGTTCATTTCAGTGTGTCTCAGCAGTGATGGGCTGCTTTGCAATTTGCTTCAGTGCTGTTTTTAATCCTATGAAGTTCAAAAGGCAAAGGATACATTTCACTCAAACTTAGATTTTTTGTTTTCAGCTTGGATCCCAGATTTGAAAGAAGTCGATTATGTTGATCCAGGTAGTATCCATAGAAATATATGTATGTACACACCACACATGGGACTGCATTTCATAGGGGTAGCTATGGCCAAACAGCAATTCCATATGCAGCTCTGGTTCATGCGGCTACATTTCTCAGAGTCACTTTTTTGTCTCATCATGGGTTTTCTTCTGGGTGTTTAAAGGCTTGGCTTGTTCTACAGCTGTGAATTGGTGAAAGCTTACAGCCAGGATTTATGGATTTGCGAACATGTCATTAAGGGGTCGGTGGACTGGGTCTGCATGCTTGGAGCTAAATTCCATTTATCTGGAGAGTAGGTGTTTAACTAATGGCACATCAGACATGGAATAAATGCAGGGCAGCTTCTAGTGTCAGTGTTTTACAAAAACATCTGAATGAATGAGCTGAGAGAACAAAACATCAACTGTTTTTATATTCAGTGAACAGAAATAACAAGAAAAAGCACCATGATGAAACACTATCTTTGTGCATTAGTGATTATTGCAAGGTTAATTTTATTCATTCTGAACGATCGCCATATCTCTAAGACTGCAGAACAACAAGTTCAAGGAACTGAAAGAACCAAATAATTGCAAACCATATGTTGAAAACAACCTAATTAGTATCTCAAAAAAGAATTTAAAGGAACTTATGTGAAAGAAAGCAGTAAGTTTACGTAACATTTCTAGCTGAAGGAAAGGCTGATTGTGTTTGCTAGCAGGGCTGTAATGCTCTGTGTGCACTGGCTGCACAAGCTGTGAGTAAGGAGGACGGCGCTGCTACAGGGAACTGGGAAAAAGTGTAGCATAAATGTGGGCTAGGAAAACAATGAGAAAGAGAAGGAGAGAGACGTGCTCTGTTTAAGGCCTCATTCTGCTTCAGATGATGAAGCTCTCTTCCACAGCAGAATTGTTAGACAATACTATGTTATGCTTTGAGATGCCAAGCTGATCAAGGTCTGACTATTCTAAACATAAGAAAAAATGTAATTTCTGCCTAGAAAGCTTTAAGATATACAGCAGTTTATAGAATAACATGTTTTTGTGTGAGAAATCACAAATACTGGGGACTATGAAGTATGACAAAAAATTGAAAGAACATGTCAATAGGGCTTGATGAGATCTGCTGTCTTTCGTTTATTTCTGAGTAAAGCCTTGGAGTTTTCTCTGTAAACATGCAAAAATTTAATTAAGAAACTTTATGAAGGCTGAAAAAAGCAAAACTTGAAAATTGGAGAAAAAGTCAGAAATGAGGTTGACTGGGAATAATGTGTGCTTTTCATGCACAAAGCCATATGCTATTTTTTCACCCTGGCCTGGAGATGAGTCAAAGCTGCTTTTGAAGGAAGCTGTGGTTTGTAAGGCTGTGGTTAGAGAAGCTGCAAATTGTAGTGATTTATACAGGGCACTACGGGAAGATGATTTGGTGGCTACAATGCATGTGTGTTATTTGGGAAATCAGATTCTCTTTTACATGTTGCTAGACAGATCTCCCACACCAAGCTTTTCATAGACTCAAATGAATACTGAGTCCTTGCACTGAATGTATCTGGCAGTAAAAGGCAATCTATCCTCCTTTGATTCAGAGTGAATTGTGTCATTATTCAGACATGGACACAGCCTTTCTCACAAAAATAACATGCAATAACAACTATGCAGGTGAGATTTCAACGCGGTAGTGCCTGGGGCCTCAATTCCCCCTGTGGAGACTTTGAACCCTCCTGGGTTTGCTCTAGATAGTGCCAGCGACCGCTGTCACAGGGATGCCCGTCCTCTGCAGCGCCCTGCTTGCAGAAGAACCAGAGAAACTGCTGTTGTTCCCTGTGTTTACCCCGGCTTTATCCACATGCCACAAGTCTATCCAACTCGATTTGTTTTCTGCTGATGAGTGTTTTCCCATCCTGTTAGCACGTTATCATGCAAACATCCAGAGATGTGAAAGATTTTGTCTTTTTAGCTGGTCTCTTATGAAACCAGAGATGACATGGTCCCTTGGTCAGCAGATGAGTCATGAGTCCTCTAGGAATTGCTTTCAGTCCCATTTCCAGCTTTGTGGTTGGACACCTCAACTTGTGAGTTTCCACAAAAATGACCTTCAGAAGGGCTGTGAGAAAACCTGAGTGGCACTTGAGAAATGTGTGCAGAACTGACAGATAATCTGGTTGTACATCACACTTAATTTTAGTCCCATGGAACACTGTCTGGGTCAGAGCACTAAACTCTCAGAGATATGGACCTGCTGCTTAAATCTCTCTTTCTGGACTCATGGCTCCTCTCTTTCGTGCTCTGATACTATGTTTTTTCTTATAAAGGCTGGTTATCGAGCTGTCTCACGAAGTATGACTCAAGTGACATCTCTACTGATCTCATCAAAGTCTTTTCCAGAGGCTTCAAGGAAAGATGGAGAGATAAGGACTTGGTAACATTGAGATCTGGAATACATTAAAAAACAGGTAGGAAAATAAGCATAGAAAAAGCAATTAAAATTAGAGAAGATTAAAGGATAAATACCTTGGGGGAGTTTACTGTATGTTCCACTTCTATTTGTACTGCACCTCTTAGACCAATTTTTCTTTTCATTTTCATAGCACTCCACTATCAGCATAAGCACCAAACTGAGCTAAATTAACAAGCTGGATTCATTACACCATTCAAACAAATTTCCCTGGGCTTATTATGCCTTAAAGGCTTGATACTTTCGTGGCAGCCTCTTTCAAATTACCCTTTCAACAAACATGACATAAACTTGGGTCTGCAGAGCATGAAAATTTACGTGCGAGAGCAGTTATTTTAACAGGTGGAAATTCTCAGATTCACCAGAAAGATGAAGCATCAAGTACACCATTAGTTTTTTAAAAGGGCTTCACAGTATAATAGTCTTGTACTGTTGGCATCCACAGTGAGAGATAACTGCTTCTTGCTGCAACTCTGCCTTTCTCTGCAGTGCAGTACAGCGCACGCCAGCTCTGCTCCAGCACCGTGCAGCATTTCATAATGTGCAATTGCTCATGAGCCCTGATTCAGATTTTCCCTCTTGCAGGACGCAGTGCTTCTCAGGCTTCTGCCCAGGCTCCCAGGAATAATGCAAGCAGCACAAATCTCCCCACAGCTGCCTGAACAGCCAGCTCTTGCAGCAGCATGAACTGATGTGCAGCCGCGCTGCCTGGCTTGCAGGTGACAGAACATCTTGGGCAGGACCTGGGGCACGGCTCTGTCTCACTGAGCAGAGCAGAGGGAGCTGCTGCTCATGGAGCACCGTTCAGTCGGTGTGAGTAAAAGCACACTTGATTCTCAGCCAGCACTGTCTACACATCAGACATTCAGCTGTTCCACAAAGTTTGATTTTTGGAGACGTTGAAAAGTTTTTGTAACTGAGCTGTTACCATGCTGTCAATTTAACTGCGTAACACACTGCAGGCAGACTATGACTTTCCTCTAAGGAGTTCTGTGTGGATTCCAAAACTCAGAAAAGGATTGCTGCAGTTCCCACTCTCCTGAAACCAGCGTGGAAACTACTGCTTTGGGCTATCTCACCATTTTTACCTTGGCTGAAATTTAACAGATATAATATGACTGCTTGTATTGACAAAAAAAAAAAAAAAAAAAAAAAAAATTACTCTCCTACTGTTTTTCCTTGGACTTTCAGGACCTAAATATTTAAGGGCCTGAAACTGGTTTGGGTTATGTATTTGTCAGGTCAAAGTTACTGCAGCAACTACTTGTTCAGAAACCTGTCACTTAAATGGAAGTGCTCGGTTTGTAGTTATGTATGACTGTTGCTGGTAATGTGTAAATGATGTCTAGGACATTTAATGAAGCATGCACTTAAAAAACAGAAAAACATACTGTTAATAAACAGAATGTGAAGAAACAGCTTGTACACACAAACAAGGCCCAATGTAGCCCACGATGCAATAAATCTATGACAGGATGATGTCTGTGACAGGAACTCAGATATTTACTGAAATACTGTACATAATGCTACTTACCTAGGAGATGTAAAATGCCTTAAAATAATCATAAGGTAATTCAGGAGAGCAAAGATGCAAGTTCTAAGAAATTTAATGTCTGGTATTTGTTGCACTGTTGTAGAGAAATACTGTTCAGGAAAAGATATCCTCTAAAAGACCTTGAGGAAATGGAGCAGATGGTGGCATGTGCTATCCCACTTAAATTCAAAGTGGCTATATAAATACCCAGAAAAATAAAATAATGTTTTCCTTAGTCTTTCATGCAAAGAAAAAAGGTAAAACATGATTTCTGGTAACATTCAAATTGGAATTCCAAAACATTTTTACACTAAAACGATTTTCAACACAAAACTGGTGGTGAACTAATGGTTCAATATGCAGTTATGAGGATTATTTGTACGTTGTATTTTGGTATTAATACACCTCATAGGCTAAGGAAAAAATCTGGTTTGGGATGAGACAAGGTAGGCATCGACAGGGGCTGCAGCATTTGTTGCTGATAGACAGCATCACAGAGAGATGATAGACAGGTATGATACAGGATGACAGACAGACTGCTGGGCAGCCTGGCCTCCCCAGGTCCTTTAGCTGCCCACGTTTTTAATGAAGAACACAGAGGGAGCCCTGGGGGATGTCCTGTGCACGCGCTGGCGGCTGTGCCTGCGCCGCGAGTACAGCGTGTTCTGGACACCCCGCGCTCTCAACGCCTGCACAGATTGGCCACACATTACGTGTGCTTTGAGGCTGCTATGCCCAGAAATTAGTCTGTGGGGCCATACAGCTGAAAATTTGGTTGGTTATCGATAGGAACTGGATTCTGCCATCAAAACAGTAGAATTGGCAGGTATAAGGAGTAACTCTTCTAAGAATCCTTTATAATTTTTAAGAGGCATCCATCTGAAATACACAGACTACAGGATCTTGGCGACTGGTACTTCTCTGCTCTAGTTAAATACTGTTTTGCTCCTTGGCTTCTGTCCTATTTCCACAAGAGGAAATAGCATCTCTTTCCCTCTCATGGTTGGTGATTGTTTTTCTCTCAATCTGTAGCTTTGTTATGGATCAGGGGGAGCCAAGGGCCAGGAGTGACTTGCAATCCTCAGCACATGCTGGTTTCTCCAGACATACTGCTTAGTAAGGAAATAAATTAGCGAGGGGTAAAAGACGCAATATGGTGCTTACCACCCTATTTCAGCACATTAAATATATACAATCTGCACTCCATTCCAACTAAAAATAACACTCAGATTAATGCAGCTTTCTTTGATATATTAAATTGAGAAATCATTAGCATGAATTGTAAAGCAGGAAAAGTGTGGTTCACAGTGTCTGTCACTCCAGAGTTGTGTATTAGGATGGATGTGGGCAGTTTGATGGAGTGGACTGAGCATACTCCCAGGAGTGAGACAGGGCACGTATCTCCACAAGTGCCATTGGCTCTTTCTGAAGTTTAAGGCAGGTCTTTTAAGTACACATATTTCTATTTTGAGAGGGTCCAGATTTAAACACTTTATTTTTTAGCAAGACTTAAAAATGTACAGCTCCAACTGATGTCTGTGCTGGCTACCCAGTATCCAAGTTCCAAACTTGAGGACTGAAATTTAGAAGGCAGTTTTGAAAATCCTGGTCTCAGCTCCCCTGGGCTTCTTAATGGCTGGTGTGATATCTGAATGGCCTTATCCATCTTTGGCTGATTGAAATCTGCTACTGAGAAAATGCTATAGGAATAGTTATTACTTTATCTCACAAATCTTGATGAGCTTTTAACTCATATCTATAATACCATTCAAATTTCACAATATAATCATCCTTGTAGAAACAAATCTAGAATATCTTTTATTTTGGCAGCAATATAAGATTTTACAGTTTTAAGGCTTTGCACAACAGCAGTTTAGAGAGCTGAGCATCACTGATCCACTTTACAAATGGAGACAACTGCACTCTGAAGAGGGATCTGCGTTAGACCACACAGACTGCAGCAAATTCACCACTAGAATACAGGATTTCTGATACAAAATTTACTCCACTGAATCAATGGTTCTTAAACTCTTGGTGTATGCAGGCAGTTGTTGGCCATAGTACCCAGGTTGCTTTCTTGCCTCCCCCTGCTAAATTAATTTGTAGTGTAGTTAAAGATACATTACTACTATTACCTTCTCCCTCAAGTGATTCATGTTGTTACCACTGGGATGCTACTCAGTAATGAAACAGAGAGCATCGCCTGCTGCACCACTGGGGCAGAGGATCTGCTTGACTTAATTGGGAAGGGTCAGCAAATTTGCAGCAGGTACTGTTGCTATACTTACAGAAAATAATTTTGTGGCATATTGTATAATTCTGGATGTCCATCTCAATTATAAGGATGGAAATAAATCTGTCATGGCTCATGGAATTGATTGGTTTTGCAAAACTAATTCACTTAAGATACACAAATGTACGTCAGTTGAAACTCAGACCGATGGGCACAGGGTCATTCCATGAAAGTGGCATTTTATTGTGATGAAGCCTTATGATACAATTTTTTTTTGTTTTGTCCTGAAATGGATTTTAAAATCTCCATGTCTTGCAGGCATTGCTTACTGACTGCAAGCCAACAGGACTGTATCAGCAGGATGAGGGCTGCCCAGCGGAGTCCAAGGGAGGCGGCAGTATGCCATCTGTCTGAGTGAAGTCTCCAACAGAACCAGGGCATATTAGGAGGATTTCTAATATGTAAATAGGCACAGGAGAATTTCAGAAGTCTCCTCCGGTCTTGCAGTGGTCTCAAGAATCACATATTGCAATTAAAAAAAAGATTTTGACCTACTCATGTCTCTTTGCTGAATGTCTGACCAAAGTGTTATGGTTTTTCATAACTAAGGAATATTCTGCTGTCAGGAACTGGACTTATCAAATCAGATAATGTAAGTTTTGAGGTCTTGCAGGAGAAATAAAAATATGCCAGACACAGTATACACACCTTTTTTGGGGAAATGTCCTTAGAATATCTACCAAATGGAGGAGACTTTCTCTCCTCAGATTTATCTGCCTTCCTGGTAACAGACAGGCTTTGCCCACACTGGGCACCAAATGCCCTTCCAGCAGCTGCAAAAACCGCTTTGCATGGAAACGTATCCAGGCTTAAAAAGACACTACTTTGCTTTTGAAATGCATTTTAGAAGCTTCCTGTGAGGAAGACAGAGAAGCCTTAGGGGTTCAGTTAGTGTTTAATGAGGGCCTGGTCAGCTTTCTGCTGATGGCTGCTGAACATCAGACTCCCCGTCACTCATGCACGGGCGACAGGTGCTAACGGGGAGAAGCGTGGGGATGGGGATGTGATCGGTTCGGAGGGACACAGCTCCCTGCGCACCCCAGCGAGGCGTGGGGCAGCACAGAGCCGTGCAGAGGCAAGGGGGGAGATGGCAGCGGGGCACAGGTCCTCCCTGCAGCCCCGCTCGGGTGCTGTCAGCCCCGGCTCCTCCCGGGGCTCGAGGGCCTCAGGCTCCCCTCACGCCCTGGGAACCTCGGCCCTCAGCGCCGGGGGCCGAGGCTCCCCTCAGGACTCGGGGTCTGGGATCCTCTGTCTCCCCTCAGGACTCGGGCTCTGGGATCCTCCGGCTCCCCTCAGGACTCGGGCTCTGGGATCCTCTGTCTCCCCTCAGGACTCGGGGTGTGGGATCCTCTGTCTCCCCTCAGGACTCGGGCTCTGGGATCCTCCGGCTCCCCTCAGGACTCGGGCTCTGGGATCCTCTGTCTCCCCTCAGGACTCGGGGTGTGGGATCCTCTGTCTCCCCTCAGGACTCGGGCTCTGGGATCCTCCGGCTCCCCTCAGGACTCGGGCTCTGGGATCCTCTGTCTCCCCTCAGGACTCGGGGTGTGGGATCCTCTGTCTCCCCTCAGGACTCGGGCTCTGGGATCCTCCGGCTCCCCTCAGGACTCGGGCTCTGGGATCCTCTGTCTCCCCTCAGGACTCGGGGTGTGGGATCCTCTGTCTCCCCTCAGGACTCGGGCTCTGGGATCCTCCGGCTCCCCTCACCGCTGCGGACGGGGAGCCGCCGCCTCCCGCCGTGTCCCGGGCGCCCCGCGGCTCCTCAGGGTGCCAGGATGCCCTCGGGGCCCGGGATACCCTTATCCTCAGGACGGGACGACATCGTCCTAAGCTCTGCCCAGGGAATGTTTAGGCTGGATGTTAGGAAGACGTTCACAGGACGGGTGAGGCATTGAAATCGGCAGCCCAGGGAGGTGGTGGAGTCCTCGTCCCCGGAGATGTTTAAGGAAAGACGGGACGTGGCACTCGGTGTCATGGTACAGTTGACGTGGTAATGTTCGGACAGAGGTTGGACTCGATGATCTCAGAGGTCTTTTGCATCCTCACTGATTCCGTGATCCCTTCACGCTGGTGGCGTTGGGATGCCCTGGCTGCCCTCCCGCACGGGCTCCCATCGCAGCTGAGGCGCGGTCACCGACTCCCCGCGGGGCCTGAGACCCCTCTCACCGCCCGCGGCAGTGCCGACGCCGGCCACCCGCTCCCGGGGGAGGCGTGGGGGGAGAGCAGCGGGGACGCCCCGGGC
>VZTI01001766.1:2653958-2679791 GCA_013397865.1 Struthidea cinerea
CGGGGACGGGTCTGTCAGCGCTCGGCGGGGTGGGAGCGCGCCGTCCTCCCCCCGGAGCCCCCGCTCCCGCGGCCTGTAACGTGTGCGGCCGGTGGCCGGTGCGTGGCTGCGGGCAGCGCGTCCCTCCCTGGCGGCCGTGGGGCGGGCCGGGGGCTGCGGTGGCGGGGGAGCGGCGGNNNGAGCGGCGGTGGGCTCGGGTCCCGTATTTTCAGCCTGTTTATCGGCTGGAACACAGCCAGGGAAGAACTGAGGCTGCAGGAGTACTTGTAGTGTTTTGAGTGTTGGCAACATACTACATAGGTTTATTTTGTTTTGTTTTTTTTTTTTAATCTGGGGAGAATAGTTGATCTGTGTAAGCTCTCGCCCCAGCCTACTTAAAATGTGTTGTAAGGCTTTAGGTGTGTTTACACCTGGCACTTTTTAGTAAAATTCAAAGCCTGTTGACTTCTTTAGTTAGATATAGAGAGTGTATTTCAGGGTTTAATTATTTCTAATGTATCTCGTGCCAATGAATATGCTCTACTTCTCAGCCTTGCTGTTTTAAGAGTCAAAATTGTCTAAGTAAATGTGGTGTTTCTTATTTTTTTTTTAACATGTGGATTTGAGTTTTTTTTAGTGTTTTTGAAAGTTTAACACAACATGGGATTCTACTTAGAGACTTTCCAGTAGAGAACAGAGTGGCATGTGCTTGGGAATATATTGACAGATGATGGTTCTAGTCTCATGCAGTTTGGACTAGAAAAATTGGGTGGATGTGAAAGTAGATCCTAAGAAACAAAATGTCTCTTCAGCACTTACTGTGAAAGAAGCTTTCCTCTTGCTTGAGCAGCTAGCAACACAGCCTCTAGGGCCAGTGCTAGAGGCTGTTCAATTCGTAATGGTGTGTGGGGCATGGTTATTTAAATTCTAATTTCTTCTGTAATTGAAATACTTGGCCAATTTACTATTTTTTCCTCACTTAAGAGCTTATGAATCTCATTGGTGACATTTTCTTAGAGCATCTAGATTTTTTTTGGGAGAATTAAGAAGACTGGTCTGTTAGTCCTTACCTACTATTTTGCTTCAGATTTCTAGGCTGCAGTCTGTAATTCTGTGCCCCAACTCTTGACCTTTCCACCTGGAAGTAATTGGATGTGTCTTTGCAGTGGATGACTTCTATAAATGCATTCTGGTTGGATATAAGAATTTTTCCTGAGTTCTACCTTTTTGTCTGAAAAATACATCTTACGAGGGTTAGAAAGCTGATTTTATCCAATTTAGTATTGCCTACAGTAGGCTCTGTAGTGTTGGGGTGACAGTAAGAGTGTAGTGGCAGAAATGCTTTGCCTGGTGATAAGGCTGGTTTAAGAAGTTACCTCCACGTGTGTTCCCGGTGCTGTAGTGTGGTGCCTCCTTGGCTCTCAAGTACAGCTGCTGTAATCTGGGCTGCTAAAATAATTATCCACAAAGCCCCAGCAGAACCAGAGCTCTGAGAGCACCAGAGAAAGTGTGGCAGCCTCAGCATGGACAGGGCCTTGTTCCGTTTCCATCACACTGTGATCAAGCGCTTCTGCTAAAAAATAGCCAGCACCTCTACACCTATCCTGTCACTTTTCAGAATTTAACTTTATCCTTTCCTTTAAATATTACTTCTTTTTTTGTGATAGTGGGGGCATACCAGGCGTCAGAAGTGTTTACACAGTCCCAAACACAGCACATTTTCATCTATGTGCAATACTCAATTTTTTTGCATCTCAAAAAGATTGGTGATGGGAAACCTGAGTCTACACTACAGATTTAAGGACAGTGCAGAGATTAAATCAGTCTTTGTTGATTTGGTGTTAACTAATTTTTAAAAGTGATTCACGTGCATGGTTGAAAGGAGATCTGTTATGTAAAACTGACAGTCTGTGTTTCTTTCATAATTTGAAATATGATCTTGGACAAACCCCACAACACAAACATACCCACATATTCTTTCCTTCTCCTTTCTGCTGACTATTTGTTTCATTTACTTCAGGTGATATTGCTGGTAAATGCTTTCTTGCAGGGCGTGGAAGAGGCGAAGGACGTGCCCAAAGTAGTGAAAGCTGTAGTAATTGTAGTTGTTTCAAGTTCCTAAAGGCAAAAAAAGGAACTGCTCATACATGGGTGTATCATGAGATGGATTGTGTTTTCAAACGCACATTTTTGTGTGTGTAAAAATGACTAGATTCATTTGCATTAGTAGGTCCAGATTCCTCTCAGTTTTTAGTAATGCTAATCAGCATTGGGGCTTGTGGTGAACACAGTGTGAAACTGAAAGTTGGAGCACAGATTTTTTTTTTTTTTTTTTAGGGAAAAGTAGTTTTTAATTAAAATTAGAAATTTTTTTGTTCGTGTGTGGATGCAGTCATACATCAGGTGTACATGGACTGGTTTTCCAACAATGTATGTACAGAAAGAGCTGTCTGTGTGTTACAGAGGAAGAAGTTGTCCTGATATATAGGGGCTTATTAGTTTGTACTCTGCTGTGTACCAGACTCAATTAATAGCAACACAAAAACTTTGTAGATAGATGTTGGATGTGTGTGACAGAGAACAGTGAAGGGTTTTTTGAGAAGGCTTGATAAGGTCTTGTTCCCCCTCCTAATCTTTGCATCTGGCTAGACCTTTGCTTCTTGCTTTCTTTTCTTGTTGTTCAACAGATCTCACTGCATTTTCCCTGTTAGAACTTTTGGGGCAAAAAATAAAATCATTTCAGTGTGCAGGCCTTGTGTGTGAACAGAGTTAATTTGTTAGAGTACTAAGGGCTAATTATGTACTGAAACAAGCGGTACTGCCCTTTGGGAGGAAATGCAGGAGGGTGAGTGCAGGGTAGCAGGTCAGCAAGTGCAGGGTGCACCATGACATTCTTAGGTGATAGTGTGAAAAGAATTATAAGATTTTGATTAACAGGACCTCTCTGTCTCTCCTATCATAAATGTAGGTTAGCAGTAGAGGATGTGAAAAAGTGTAAAACAAGATCTTTCACATCTGAGCAGATTTCCAGAAGTGTCCTATTAGGTTTTAGAACTGAAATCATGAAAATGGCATGTGTCCTTCTCCTACAATGTAAGTCAGTGTTACGAGTTACTAATTTCTGTTAGCATGGTGCTTGCCAAACCGAGTTACTGTCTGGTCCTCATGGGTCTGGACTTGATAAGACAGTAAAATATGGTCTCCTTCCAGGTAGGTTGTGGCCTAAGCAGCCAACATATTGGCTGAAAGTTTGTAACTGAGGACAGGTACCCTGTCTTTAATTACAGACAGGTGGGGAGATATTGGCAGGGAGAAAAGAAACCCATTAGACCAAATAGCCCAGCAAAGTGCTGTTCAGAGCAGTGCTTTTCACAGGGCTGTGAAGGGCAGAGGCATGTCTTTTACAAAAAGCAAGCACTCACTATGGAAATTCTGATCATAATTCTGGGTCCACGCTGTGAATGACAAACAGGTGATGGTAGCACGTGCTGTGTAGGAGGAAAGTTGAGCCGGAGACTGTGTTTCTTCTGTGCTTGCATGTACAACAAGGTACCTGTAAAACATTTGTTAGAAACAGGCTGAAGCCTTAGTTTGCACAGGTGAGGGACCAGAAAGTTGGGAGCACAGAGGTGTTAGAGGATGTTGCTGTGATTATCTAAGAATGGGTGTAGAGTCATGTAGGATGAAAGTGGGTAAGACTCTGTCTCTTCGGGGTAGTTGAGAGAGTGGAGAGAGCAAAGACTGAGATAGGGAGGGAGAGAGAAAAGTAGTGATGTTGAAGGCAGCTTAAAGAATGAGATTCAGGATCAGTTGTGAGATGCCATTGTGAAAACATCAATGGAAACCTTGGGAAGAGATTCAATGGGGATTCAGCATGTGGAAGATGCTGAACAGGAATGGGTTCGGTTCTGGACTCGCAGCCATAATTCTTGATCTCCTTTCACATCTGTGTTAAATATGCTGATAAGGCTGGGAAGGTATGAGATCAAAGAGGTTTTTTGGTAAAATGGAGGAGCTGAAATTTGTAATGTAAAAACCTTTGTTTTTAATGTGAAGACAGGAGAATGAGATGTGAGAAAGATGAAAGAAGATGAAAGTATGTCAGTGGGAAGGAGAAGAAACTTGGAGTGCAGATAGTTTTCCATGCAAGAACAGCCATACTAAATCAGACCAAGGATTTAACTAGCATAATATCCTGTACCCCAAAATGTCTATTGGAATATACCTGTGGAAAAAGAAGAGGATGCGTATATGTGATACCTTTCCCTGACATTCCCTTCTGATGCCCATTGTGTAGCAGAATGAAATTGGTGAGCTGCTAAGAAGGGAGTGATGCAGAATCAAGAGGTGATTTGAAATGCTAGTGTGATGGCAGGTTGATGTCCAGCAGTGGAGATTGCAGAATTGCAGTAGGAAGATGGTTAATGAGTTATTTCATGAGTAGCAAACATGGCCACTTGTATTCTCTCAACACAGGAGTGGAAGCAGAAGTAGGCTTTGGGGTGGGTTCAGCCAGGCTCTGGCTTGGCAGGGTGGACCAAGTGATGAGAAGTCCATGGCAAAAGGAGGCTCTGCATGCCAGTGGCAGAACAGTCAGAAACTTGGTGGGAAGCTGTTGAGTGGATACAGTGACTCTTCTAAGTTTAAAATATTTTACTGATAAAGAATTTAAGTAATGAAGAATTTATCTGCGTTACAGCAAATAAACTTGTCAAATAGAGCAAATAAGCAAGTAAAATCAACTGACTTGAACAATAATAGAGCTCACACAGTAGAGTTGTCTCAGACTAAATCTTTCATGTAGGTCCCCTACTTGGAAATAAAATCAAATAGAACAATTAAGTGATTTTTGCTTCAAAATAATGTCCATATGGCAGGGTTGTTCTGAAAAAGCTACACATAACAGTGTATACCAGATTGTAGCAAGTTTCTTGGATAAAAATTCTTAAGGCTTCCATATAACTATAGGAACAATATATTTTTGATTGATCTATTTTCCTTTTTTTTTCCTAGATAAAGATTGTCTTTTTTTAAACTAGTTGCTCTCAGCCATGCTCTTCTCAGTGAGACAAATTGACAAGTCAAATGGTACTGATACTTTTGATGGAATGAGATAATAGACTTATTTTTGAAAAGTCTGTTTCCTTTTGTATGCCAATGGAAAAAAAATAAGCAGCCTTTTTGCAGAGGGAGGGCACACTAGTGGCCATTTCTGCTTATTTAGGTGAGTGAACTATTTTCTTTTTCTGATGGACAAAGGCAGGTTTAAAATCACCCTGCAGAAAACTGAATGCAGTCTCTTCTGCTAAAATAGTGTCTGCAGCCAGCTGATGGTGATGGGTAATCTTCCACCAGAACCAGACACAGATGAAAACTCTCATGTGAGCTCTTGAAGTACTTTGCTTAGTCTCCATCAGTGAACTTTTGAGGTGGAAGTAAAACAGTATAGTCTCTCATAAAGTGCCAAATAAGCTTGGAAGCTACAGTATGAGGTAATCATAGTCACATTCATCCTTGCAATTTCCCATTTCAACTTTGTCTAATATAACATTTGTATTTTTACTTTTGCTTATCTGTTGCTAGCAGTGTACGTTGAGACCCTATTAATATATGATTTTTGTTAGGTCTGTGGCAATGTCAATGTATGTAACTTAGATTTGTTGTTTCATAGGATAATGCTGAGCATTAGGTCTGTTGTGTAACCTGAATCTACTTGGTGCAATGAAATTTAAGTGGAAATACCACCATGTGAGCAGGAACAGTGCCCTCCTGAAATGCAGGCATGAGCTGAGGTAGCCAGCAGCACCGTTCTGCCCATTGCCTGGTGGAATGGCTGGAGTGAGGCAGAAAAATAACTATTTGTAAGACTTTGGCGAGTATCTGAACACGGAGTGCCTGCCTTTGAGTTCTGAGGGGTTGTCTTTCAAAATCATAACCACATTCCTGACATGAAAAATGGTGTCTTTCAGAAATGCATTTGGAAATTCAGTGTCTCTGCCTGTGCATGCAGTGTGCACGGTAGTGCCTGGTATCACCCTGGTGTCTGGGAGCACAGGGGCAGGTGACAGGTACTGGGGTCACAGCCCCAGGTCTTGATGAGCCCATGCCACAAGTTCCCAGAGCTGTGTTGCAGGAGCTTACAGTGCAGCTCTGGAGGTCCCTTCCCACCTGAGAAATGGTGTGTGTCACTGGGCAACTGGTAATGCACAGGTCCATCAGGTCCCGGGCTCTTCCTCTGCTGTGAATCTCCTTGCAAGCTCCTTCCTGTTTGAAATCCTCTTTCCAAGCAATAAGGATCATAGCAGTCAGTTGGGTCACAGAACATCAGCATCTTTCTAGGATGTTTTTTTCCTCTGCCTCATAAAGATAGGCAGGAGTATCTATCCTATCTAGGCTACGCATTTATTGTAGCGGGAACAATGTTTTCAGTGGGCATCATTGTCTCTTAAGTTGGTATATAGGAGAACAATTACATATTTTTTACTAAAATTGGACTCACCTTTTGTTTGGTGATAAAGTGTGAGCAGGTTAGCTTGCAGATAGCTGTCCAAGAGCCAGAATGAAGTGGGTGTGTGGGTTTTCCTGGGGAAGCAGTAGGCTCATGTGTTTTACCACAATGGAAAATTCTACAAAATGTTCAAAGGCTGTCCTGTGGGAAGTGGAGTTAGCTGAGAACATGTGTAGTTCTTCAGTTGGTTGGGATGCACAGAGCAGTGTTAAAAACTGTACATTTAATCAGCTTTTCTTCAGATGTAGGAATTTCAGCCTCAATGGTTGACAGTTGGAGATGATTCAGTTTACAGTGCATTGCCTTAAAAAAAGCCATGCCCTTTGGGAAGGTAAATGTAAGAAGCCATCAGTACTTTAATTTGCCAACTGAAAATTTGTCAGCCTGTTTCATTGAAAGGCTAAAGTAATTGCTCGAAGTGAACTGGGAGGTTTTAGGGCAGAGAGAAGATCTGGGGTCTCTGTATCTGTCTGGAAATTTGCACATGGTTTGGGTACATTTAAATATCATACTGTGTGAAGATACAGTGCAGAACTTTCTTGTTCGGCTTAGCTTAGGGGAATGATGATGGCCCAATTGTATAAAGATTTTTACAATCCTAGTTAACTGTCATGAATAAAGACTTTTACTAAGGCTTTGCCTCTAGAGTAGCATAGCCTATTTTATAAATAGTCCAAGCAAGTGCCCAACAAAGCAGTAGATGTGGTGGCACAGTGTATACTGAATGAGGAAAAGTCTTACTGTGTATGTCTAAAAATGAACTTGCTTACAGTGCAAAAGGGAGTAATACCTGCCAAGCAAATCTAATATCAACTTACACTGTGAGAACAGGGCAAAAGCACAATTTTCTTATTGTTCCAAATTGATAATATAATGTCTTTTAACATTCTCAAGAGAATAAAATGCATGTCTTTTAATTCCAGTTGGTTTTGCAAGTATCGGTGCTCATGATATTCCTCTTCCCGTTGTACTGAGGCCAAGCTGTGTTGGACAGCCTTTAGAACTGCTTAAGTAACAACTGCTTATCAAAAAGTTTACCTGTGTTTTTCCCTTTTGGCCTTGAGATGTATTTGAATCCCTTTTCCCTGAATTTGTCTACCATTTCTAATCACAGTGTCCTCTTGAAAAGGAAGAATGAAAGACTTTTTCTCAAGAACATGTGGTGTTTATCCTTACACAAATTGTAGTTAATTTACGGGAATGATCTGTCCTGCTTTTTTGTCTAATAATCAAATGAGCTATCCAAAGCTCTAAGTAAAAATAGTAGATCTTTAGAGTTTGCTTAGGGAAAGCTTGCTGTAAATAATCTGAATAGTCTGATTCCGAATACACTTGAGCAAAATTTTGCTGATTCTCCCTTTGGATGGTTATTGTTTTATTTGTTTTAATATCAACCCCCCATCATTGCTTGTAAGAATGCATTTAAAGTGATTGGTTGAGTTTACATTCTGAAGACTCATGTACACAAGTTTATTGAAGTCCTGTATTTTTAAAAATTAAACCACTTAGTATGTCCAGGGAGAAGAGTTGGTTTCATACTTTTAATCTTTTTCCTTAAGAGTTTATTCTAGGCTATATAGTTTTCTGATATGAGAGTGGTTTAAACCTAATGCAGATTTCTTTTTAACTTGCCTTTTATATGCAGACATTTATGCTAAAGGATCGCAGCTCCTAATTTACCTTTCGGTTTTTTCATGGTCAAGCCTGTTTCTTTGCTTTGCAGTTTTTATTTTGTAAAAATGTAATACGTGATTTTCGTGCTGATTATCAGTTACATGCTTCCATCTAAGAAGAGGGTTTATGTTGCTCAATAAGGCCTGTGGCATATTATGTAAATGTGGATTAGTGATGACTTTCACAAATGGTAGGCACTGTATCATCCAGCTGTGGTACATACCTAGACCTAGTTGTATTTTATTTGTTACCCTGGGAAGTAATTTTTTCCTTGTATAGACATCCAACTGAAAAGAGACTTGAGAGCATCCTAGGAAAAAGCACCGGCACATTTAGAATGTGTCTCCTTTGCATGTTGCTCTGATAATTAGTCAGTTCCCATCCCAGTGTGAATTTAAGGTCACTTTTTAAGCAGCAGGTTAGACATACAACTTTTTTGACACAGGGAAATACATTTGGGATTGTCATTTAAATATGTTGCATTTATAAGTGAATGTGAATCCCACTCCTGTTATATCCCTACATAAAAAAAAATATTTTTCTCTTTGTAGAACTGACAGTGCATCAGCTGACCAGGACAATTTAAAATACTCTTCATCCAGAGATCGGGGCAGTTCTGCCTCCTATGGATTACAACCCTCAAATTCAGCTGTGGTGTCTCGGCAAAGACACGATGATATCAGAGTCCACACTGACATACAGAATGAAGAAAAAGGTACACAGATTTCTGTTTCATGTATGAATTGTGAGGGGACATTCAGGGAAAGGCAGTAAACTGGAAATGGTGAAGAAATTTTTTTTGTTGTTTTTTTTTCCTTTCCCCCAAAAAAGGCAGCGAACTGATTTGTGTCATTGCCACAGTATCACTGTTTTGGGAGATTTGTCAGGGCTCAAAGAAATGTTGTGGTTAATGTGAATACTGAGAAAAATATGCAGTTGCATTAGGAGAAGAATGCCAGAGAAGACTTGATGTGTTAACTGAATAAGCACTTTTTTCTGAGGAACAATATTCTGGATGTGTCTGGTCTTCAGGCTGCAGTTTCTTCCAGAATAGTCTCCAGTACTTCTAGTACTGGATTAAACAGGCTACTAGGCTGATCTATTGCCTATTGTAGCTTTACTGCTCCAAACTGGAATCTTTGTTTAGTAATCAGATCTATATTTTTATCATTAATGGCAGTTTCTACTTTCATGTGCCTCAGTCTGACTTCATATAAATCACATGATGTGTGATTCATACATTTTTACCGGTTTTGGGTTTTTTTAATTTTTAGGATGGAAATACTATCTCTAGAAAATAGCTAAACATTCAGAATCATGTCTTTTTTGTATTTATGAGAAAGAAGTCTATATTCTGATTTCTTTCTTTCTTTAATTGCCAAATACAGATGTCAAATAGGAGGATTTCTTACTTGCAGAGTCACTTTTTAGACTATGTAAATCTTCAGGCAGGCCAGACTCAAAAAAAAAAAAAAAAAAATCTCACAGGAATAGTAGTGTGGGAGTTTTTGTTCAGGAACCTAAAAAGTATTTGAACTCCCCCTACTTCTCTGCCCTGTAACTGACTGTAAATAATTGCTGTATCTTAGGGGAAGTTACAGCTGTGTGCAAATTAATTTTTTTATAAGTAGAAGGTAGTGTTAGTAGGTGGCAGAAGCATGAAGCGTGTTTATCTGCATAGTCTTGAGAACCTTAAGATTTGTTTAACTTCAGTAGAGAAACTGTTTAGGAAGCGAGTGTATTAGTCTGTATGCCAACACGGAATGTTGTACTGTGTTTAATACAGTCTGGCATAGTAGCTTGTTCTTATAATTTGAGGTGTGCTAGTATTTAATGTACTGGCAGCATAGTGAAATAGTATGTTTTGGACAAATTCAGGAAGGTAGTTTGTGAAGTTGCTGGGAAAGTGCCATTTGAGAAAAATGTACCTGGCTTTCCCTCCAGTGCTGTATCTTGCAGGGCATGTCTCTGCTAGCTCAGCACTTTGTGCTATTTTGTTCAGGTGTGACTTGAAAAGAGGTGATTAGTATATTCTGGCTATAAAACCAAGTTCCAGGTATCTCTAGTTCATTTTTATTATTGGAGAAATTTCTAAGCTTACAGATGCAGAATAGTTTCTTTGTTTACTAAGATTTTTCAATTCATCTGTTGGAGTCTGCCAGCAGGGAATTTTCATTTGAGATGAATTTGAGATTTCTGTCCTGGCTCCCATACACCCCCTACTCGCCTCCCCCCAGTTTCTGGTGTTGATAATAAAAATTACTTCCAAATTGATAATTTCTGGAAGTTTTTCAGGTTTGAGAACCTCCAAGGATGTGACTCTTATGTTTAGGCTCAAATGCATTAATTGCTATTAGAAGTTACTTCCTTCATAGGACAGTGCTGGTTTGTTCTGACAAAGTAATGTCAAGGTGGCATGCCTGCTAGTTTATGTTTAAAAACTGAGCTGTAAAAAATGATGTTGTAAATCTAAATAGACACAAACTATCTTTACTGTAGTTGTAGTTAACTAATTACAAGGGAGAATTTGCACAGGGTTTTCTGCAATGGTGGGATAGCCCCATGTGTATAGAAATGCATAGATGTATACCAGTAGTTCACATCTGCTTTTGATCCAAAGCTTTGCCTTAAAGAAACATTCTTTACATCTACTAAGGTCCAGGTTCACCTCAAGGCTTGAACTTAAGTTTTTATCAATCCTTCAGTCTCAGTAGGCAGCCTCGTATGGGGAGCCACCTCTCCTTTTCCCCAGACTTTCTGTTATACATTGCAGCAGGTGGACTTGTGGAAGTATCTTTTCTGAAAGAAATCTTGCATATTTTTTGTTTTTCTGGGTTTAATTTTATTAGTTGATTCTTCCCTGTCTTGGTCAGGGAAGGCACTTCAGAAATCTGCCTTGGAAGTGAGCTCTAATACGTTGAGTGAAGTATTGGGCAGGCTCAGGGGACAGTTTCACTTCTCTGCAGTATTGAGGGGAAGAACCTGCCTCTCAAAGTGGTATGTCAGACTGGAAAAATTTCTAGTCTCAACATTTGAGTATGCTTGTTCTTGTGGATCTAGGAGTAAGATCAATTGAATTACTCAAAGTGATGCTTTTATTTTCATTTTATATTGTTACCAAAGATGTATCTCAAGTATGGTATCTTAAGATGGTACCATCTTAAGGATGGTATCAGAATTAGTGTGTGAAAATATTGACCTTTATATATTTAGGGAGAGTTGTTCAATCTGTGCATAACAGATATTTGTCTTTTCAAAAATTTTCCCTTTTTTTTTTTGCCATTTTACTGAGCCTGTGGTGGATTTATAGCAAAAACAGAATGGAGATTTCATGTGCATAAAAGAGCAAGTAAGTGAATGTAGCTAGCCATGTGTGCTAGCAGTTTGGCTTTGTATTTTGCAAAGCCTTTTATGTCAAAGTAATAATAAGAAAACATTAACTGCAACAAAATTGACATTAAACTTCATGGCAGTAGTGTTTTCTTCATGTACTTCAAAAATAAGACAGATGAGATTCTAAATCTGTGACCTGGAAACTTAGAGTATAACAAAACATTGATGCATGTGGAAGTGAAAAAGGAAGCTAAAGGAGCTGGTAGAGTATAGGGCTGCTAATTTGCATATGAATTGAATAACTCACAGCTCACCACCCTGCTAAATATATGGTCTGAGAGCCTGTTTTAATGTCACTTTGGTTTGTCCACAGGTGGCTACAGTGTCAATGGAGGATCTGGGGAAAATACTTATGGTCGGAAGTCGTTGGGGCAAGAGCTGAGAGTTAACAATGTGACCAATCCTGATTTTACCAGTGTTCCGCATGGGAATCGTGCTTTAGCCACAAAAGACATGAGGAAATCACAGGGTAAGGACATTGCTGATTTTCAGGAAGAGGGTATCTCTTTTGGCAACATTTCTTGTGCTCAGAATATGAAAAGAAGTTTGCTATGATTAGGCAATCTATATGGATTTTATTTTCTGTGATATATGATTAGATGGTGTTGATGGAAACTGTCATCTTGTTCTACTGTTCCTTGTGTTGAGGCTTCCTCCATAGGTTTGGCAGGTCTCTCAACTATCTGGCTTAGGCTGTCAGTCTTTCAGTTTCCTTTAAATGGCTTTTGAACCCTTACTTAGGTTAGCCAGATGTGGCAAAGACATCTCTAAGAAGGAGAATTTGCTTTGGATTTGTTGCAAATTGATGCCTGAGTAAAAAGTTGTTAATTAGCGAGCCCCTCGTGTGGGAAGAACAGCTCAGCCGTTACCTGTTCTCCCTGGGCTGCAGGTCAGGCAGTCATCACATCCTGCCAGCTGATTACTCAGTCACCGTGTGTCCTCCTGAGCCTGCCACTACTCGTGCTCCCTCTTGCTCAGCTGAGGGGTAGAGGCCAGGGAGGAACTGGAAGCATCCTAAGAATGTGGGCATGGTCTTGGGAGATGAAGCAAGCACAGATTTGGAGTTTCAAGAGGGTGCAGGAATGCTGGGCTTGTGTTTTTGAGGAAGAAGGCTTCACTCTTCCCACTAGTTGAGGTTTGAGTCATAGTTTAAAAAAACCAAAAAAGAGTTATTCCAAGCATTTTGGAATGAAAATAGAAACTTTATGACTAAGCACTGTCACTTATTGCATCACTTAGGATAAGTAGTAGTTGAGCCACTGGTAAAAACTGCCTGCTTTATGCCAGGCACATTATAAACATGTTTCTTCTCAAGGAGTAATATTTCAAAGGAGACCTAAGAGTGTTCAGTGTGCTTTGCAGGTGGAAGAATTGAGGTGTAAGTGGTGACATGACTGTTTCAAAAAAGTGGTTTTAGGAATGGATTAAACACAGACTTTATAATCCCATTCTGGTGTCTCGATATAAAAACTATGTAGTCCTTTTAGTGTCTTTTTATGTCTGTGTAGAGGAAATAGAAAACTCTTTAAATAAAAGAAACTTTCTGCCAGTACTAAATGATAGTAAATTCAGACTGTTCTCCTGGGTATGTGAGCAGCTCTAATCCTTAAAAGGTTGGGATATATAATTTTGGATGACTGAAGTTACTGCCTGTGACTTGTATGTTCTCTCTCCTTGAGATACCAGTTTTCAAGGGTTTTTCTTTTTGAACTTGGCTGTCTTTGATTGTTGTAGGTTTCAGTAAGTCATTTTGGTTTTTCATACCTTCTTTAAAATAGTGGGATTGTGTTGCAACAAGATTTGGTTTTAAATTCTTTGATGTTTTGTTGTTAGTATATTCATTAAACAATTTTAAAGATTGTCTTCTGTGAGTGAGTTAGCACGTGGCTGAGACCTTGCTGAATTTTCACAAAGTGGATGTCAGATATTTGTTAACTAGTGCTTTGATTAGTGTAGCTTCAGTCATGTTCTTGGTTAGTGTTTTTTGGTTCTGTTTTTTTTTTTAAGGTTGTGGCTTGACAATTAGCTGACACTCTTGGGGAGTAATGCCAGTGCAGATTAGCTATTAACTGAATAAAGACAAAGCTGCTTTAGACACATCAGATGACTGATGTTGAGCAGAGCAAAAAGCTGTCTGTAGCTGTCTTGGATTTTCTCATTAAAGTCGTGTTGACTAAGAAAACCTCATCATGTTCCATGAATCCTCTAATTTGAGCCACCACGAAGCATCTAATGTTAAATTTATTGAAAGAAATTGTTTCCTCTTTGAAAATGAGGGAAATTAATTAATTTATTTGTATGAATTAAGAGGTAATTGGTCCCCAAATCAGGTAAACTGCATTGTGACCTTCTCTGGTACAGAGTGCTGTTGGCCAAGTTTAATGAAGTGTTTTCTTAGGAAGATGTTGGTTCTCCCCCATTATGATCTGCTTAAGTGAACAGCCAAGTCCGTCTTCACGCTGGGGGCTTTTGTTCCTCAATAAAGGAAGAGCAGATCTATTTTCCTTTTCAAAGCAGGGCCATACTACCTATCAGAGGGAAAATCTTGTTTCTTCGTAGTTGCTTGGACTTAAATCTGGCTCTTTGCTTCAGGAAGCAGCTTGTTTTTTCCACAAGGTTTTCTCGAAATATTATTTGTTGAATTATTTTTGTTTATTCAATCAGAAATCTGATTTAACCTTACCTCACACCCTTTTTTTTAAGTTCCATTTATGTAGAAGAGAACTAAGTCCAGGGTTTTGTGTAGCAGTAAAACAGTTCTGCTTAGTTCTGAATGAGTTCTACACAGGTACTGGGCTGTCCATGGGAAGAAATGAAATATCTTGGTAGCTAAATTAGATTTTTGCATGTAACTTTCTTTTTATGAAAGTTTAAAACCGATCAGGATTTATTTTAAATTTTTTTCTCAAATTACTATTATGACTTATTGATTTCACACATACACGTATCGGACAATACAGGTACTGTTGATAAATGCTGTAGGAAACAAGAAATAATTGCATTTTTCAGAGCGACCGTTGTCTTATTCTGACGAGTCTCGACTGTCAAATCTTCTTCGGAGGATTACTCGGGAAGACGACAGAGACCGAAGACTGGCTACTGTAAAGCAACTGAAAGAATTCATTCAACAACCAGAAAACAAACTGGTCAGTCATTCTTCCTTTTCCATAGCATTGGGGTATTTCTGGTTTTATAAAACTGTCTTTTTCAAATCTGAGTGTTGGGATATGTCTGCAAGGATTGTCTCATATTCGAGGAATTTCATTCCACAAGAAAGGAGAGTGTATTCCTGGATTGTCTGTCTTGTTTGCATAATTCAGGAAATATTTTATTGTGGCGTATTGCCTTAGACCAAGCTACTGAATGCCTGAACTGTAGGAATTAACATGGCATGTGTGTGGTTTTCTTTGACTGGTCTTAGGAATAGCCTCTGGGTTCCTTAGCAGGGAAGCAGAGGGAAAAGGAAGTAAAGTGTTGTTGTCTTGTTCAGGAACTGTTTCTGTGTTTTAAATTTAAAATATACAGGTATTTAGTCTTGTGAACAGCTCATCTTAGACTAACTCAGCTTTCTGACTTAACATCTCTGTATGTCGATTCCCTTTCATGGGAAGGGAACTAAGTAAGTCTTTGTTTTCATTACATCTTTAGGATTTTTGATGGTTTGTTGAAGTCTCTAATGTCCTCAAGTGTTTTTTAAGGGTTTGGGGATGGGAGGTATCCCACTGTGGGTATACATTTTTAATATTACGTATTTTGAAATGAAATATTATAGACCATTTTTTCTGACACATCTCCCCTGCTGTTTTGGAGAGCTTAAGAGTTCTCCAAGTACTTAGAAGCAGGTTTAATGGTTTCATATCCTGCTGCTCATTTGCAAGCAGTGCTCTGATACTTTAGCTGTGGGATCTGTGTCTGTCCTTACTTATAAGAAATTGGTTCATTTTCTCATTATAGGTTAATTAACCAGGGATAATTGTGCTCTTTTGCAAAGGACATGAGACTTGAATGTGGGGAGTATTCTAGTCTGTGTACCCAGGTGTAAGCAGCCCCCGGGCAAGCCTAGTTAATGCTTCAGCTTTCCTCTCGTTACTACGAGGGTTTAGGAAGTAAATGCTTCCCAGTTATGCTGTGTTTATTTTTTTCAGTTACTTCCATTATTCTCCATGAGGTTTTCCCCATTATTTTATTTTGTAACTGCATTTTATTTAGGTTTATTGGTATCTCTGAACATACTGGAATTGCCATTCTAATGTCTAACTCAGTGGTGACAAGCTTTGTTAGTGGTCAGAATATTAAGTCTGTCAGTGAGAAACTTTTGGTTAAGCTTCTCTGAACTCACTGATGAGAATAAGATCAGATGTCAAGTGATATCAAGGCCAAAACTTTATAATGGACAATGTTTAACCTAGCAGTAGTTCCTGCAGTTCTTGACACTACTAAGTGTAGTTTAACTGAGTTCTTTTCATCTTCAGGGTTGAAATATGAGTTCAAAGTAAAGAGTAGAAGTCAGTAGTCACTTGTCATCTAGTGGTGTCCTCCTTTAGCTTTTAAAATATATAGATGCCTTTTCCTTTTTAGCCTCTTTTGCAGATACCAGACACATTTTTAAAATGCCCTTATGAGTTCTGAGGGGTCAAGCCTGTGGATCTCTGTCCCCCCACCCTCAAAAGCATCACATTGCTCAAAACTTACAACAAAAACTGAGTACCATCCACTGTGTTAAAGATGAATGTATTTCTGAAGAAAAGAGAACAAACCTTTCTATTAACTTATCAAGAAAACTTCCTGTTAATATATTATACAGTTGCAGCTAATGTATGATTTTTCAGACAACTCACTAATGTGGTGGGGGTTAGTGCATATTACGAAAACAAATCTTCCTGGTTATGTTTACTGAGAAGCACTGCTTCATCAGTAATGCTTCATCCCCAAAATTGTATTCCATTTCACTGAAATGCAGGGCTGCCTAGGTAGAAACTTTAATACTTCAGATTATATTATGTGTTCCATTAAATTTTCTGGTGATAAATTGATTTATTAGTATTAAGATTTGGCCTTCAGTAGATGCTACTCATGAGCTGTATGATGAGTCTTCCATTGTGATGTAATGTTATCAGCAAGAAATAAACTTAGAACAGACCTTGATAGCAGGCTGCCAGTATTTTCATGGCTACTGTAAATAAATATCAAATATAACATCTAGGATAATATTGCAGTATTGCTTAATATACTTAATATAGTTCATGCTAGTCTGCAGTGGCCATGGAAAGCATAATGGCATTCTCTTGGCAAGGAGAACTGGCAGTGTTGTGTTTATTGTGGGTGTAAACAGGACCTATTGTGGAAACAGTGTTGGGCAATTGTTATGCTTATGCCTTTTATGTATCATACATTACAGGTACTAGTTAAACAACTGGATAATATCCTGACTGCCATTCATGATGTACTCAATGAAAGGTAAGCTGGAAAAATGCTGTGAAGGGGAAAAATATTGACAGCATTAGGTTTGAAACAGAGAGGGGAAAGGTTGAAAGAAGTTAATTCACTAGTTTTGCATGGGTGTCCCATTGCAGGAACAGAATGAAATTAGAGGAGAATAAAGATTCTTAGAATAAAGGTATCAACAATATTGTTGGACCATCCAGAGTACAGTTCCCTTGGAGAGAATGTGAAGGCTCCAGTGTGGCTTTGATGTTGTAGGTGGTGTGGAGTCTGTCTCTGGTGTGTTCAGTCAGGTGGTGTAGCTGTGCTCTGCTGTGGTGGTGTAGCTTCCGAAATGAAGTTTTTTACGAGCTGATTCATTTACATCCAATTAAGAGTGTATGTAGAGGATGCTCAGGTTTATCTGGGCTTTTCGGTGCTTAGCTCAGTGTTATTACTACCCAGAGTCAACTGCGTATTAAGAACTATTTCTGTTGGATAGTGTGTTGCAAGTAGAACAGCACATTTGTTCCATACTTCTATTCAAGTTGACTTACTCCACAGAAATAATATTTCTTATAATTTTATTTTAGCTTCACCACTGCTGCCATTTAGTAGGAGAGAAGCAGCTTCATTTCTGCATATAATTTCTTTTGCTTTAGAAAATGCTTTATTTTGTTCATGCTTCTGTTCTGCTGTCATGGCTGGAGATCCCAAGTTTCTTTTTTTTCTCTCTGAAAATTGCAGTAGCAAATTGCTTCAAGAATTGAGACAGGAAGGAGCTTGCTGTCTTGGCCTTCTTTGTGCTTCTCTGAGCTACGAGGCTGAGAAGATCTTTAAATGGATTTTTAGCAAATTCAGTTCATCCACAAAAGATGAAGTTAAACTTCTTTATTTGTGTGCAACCTACAAAGCACTGGAGACTGTAGGAGAAAAGAAAGCATTTTCATCTTTAATGCAGGTAAGACTACAAGTTAAAACAGGATTATTAATGATTTTCTCAATGCAATGCTTGAATGAACTTTTTAAACTGGAATGAAAATAAGTGATGCTATGACATAATAAGTAAATATTACAACTGGATTATGACTTTCTGACTGAATGGGGTTCTTTGAGTCTGGTTACATTAGAAAAGAATGCCAAGTCTTTGGAGGCTGATGCATATTTTGATGCGACTTTCTAGTATTTATGGCAGATCCAAGAAGAAGAATCTTGTTGAGACCAAAAAGAGAACTGAAGTGGAATGGTACACAAAACCCAACCTTTTTGTTGTTTCGTGCTACTTCCTATTTACAGTTTCTAACTTGAATTGTGGATAGGTCTGAGAGGGAGTAGGATGTGTGCAGACAAGATGTGGTCCCCTTGTTCAAGTTTTAGGGTCTCTCTGCGTGTAGAACAGCTATGGTCAGGTCTGTGCTCCAATTTAATAGTTACTTTACAGAGCCAAAAAGCTTCAGCAGGAGAAATAGGACTTAAAACAACTCACAGTTGTTCTGTGGCTAAAGAACTAAAGAAGTGTTCCCTGGCTCTGCCATGTTTCAAGCAAATGCCCCCTTGAAGTGATTCTTTTTGTGCAATATATGTGATGCTTTTTACATTTTGTTCCTGCAGAAAGAGTAGAGTTTTGTTGTTTGAATCAAAGTAGTTTGTTACAATGTGTTCTCTCACATGTTTTAATGAAGTGAAATATTTGGTGGCTTTGCTTTGCTTTTCAGCTTGTGATGACCAGCCTGCAGTCCATCCTAGAAAATGTTGATACCCCAGAGTTACTGTGCAAGTGTGTCAAGTGCATCCTTTTGGTGTCTCGATGCTACCCACACATTTTCAGCACCAATTTTAGGGTAAGCTTTCTTTGTCCTCTGTGTTTTCTTTCTTGAATAGAAGTGTTGGTGCAGCAAATGGAGTAATTACTCTGTTTTCACAATTGCTTTCCAGGACACAGTGGACATACTGGTTGGATGGCACATAGATCACACTCAGAAACCTTCTTTGACGCAACAGGTCTCTGGTAAGTTTGGCCAGAGGAGCTCATGGAGACTCTGAGTCTGCTCTGGCTTGCAGATGTTGTGGGTTTACTTACACAAGTTTGGTTCTACTGATGTGGAAGTTGACATAAAACCAAATTGAGTTTCTGCCTACACTGCAAGAGACTTTGTTGCTAACTTTTTAGTAAATTTGCATCTGCTATTTTATGCTAATTCTGGGAAAATGGGGTGCTTTATTCGGGGTACATTTAAACACCAATTGTTTTGTGCAATTTTATAACACTTTAATAAATGTATAGGTCTTAGTATATCCTCTGTGAAAGGATATATTTTTTTCCTGAGTACTTTAAGAAAATCTTTGTGGTAAAGATACTGTACTGGCATTTAAAAAATGGGGAAAGTTCTTCCTATAGCTTTATCAGTTTCCTTGGGAGTTATTCACAGCAAGTCTATTATGTTTCTTGTGTCATAATCCTGGATTCTATCCGTAGTGTTTAACTGCTGGGGGGCAGAACTGAACCTTAAAAGGATTTTTGCAAAAGGACAGAAGAGGCAGTTACAATTTATATTTATTTTAAAAACATCTAGTGTTAGTATTTCCATGTGGATGACCTCCTCTTAGCTCAGCAACTTTTCCCTCAGCAATATGCAACTAAAATTTAATGATTTTGGTTACCCTGTATTAATTAGCTTGGTGTTTTTGTACAGGATGGCTGCAGAGCTTGGAGCCCTTTTGGGTGGCTGATCTTACTTTTTCTACCACACTCTTGGGTCAGTTTTTGGAAGATATGGAAGCTTATGCTGAGGTAAACACGACTTTATGGTGTATACCAGAGTTAATGTTACGGTTTTCTTAATAAATCCACAGCTTTGATTTTTATGGTTGTATTACATTTGTAGAAAATAAAATTACATGGCTTTCCTGGGGAAAGGAGGACCAGATTATGGAGTGTACTTCAGTCATGTGCAATGACCAAATGCACAAATACTCATGAACTATTTCATTAGTATCACAACCAGGCCTTCAGCCATTGTTGATGGAGAATATCATGTTGTAATAAAATTATAAACTATTGACCAAACAGGAATGCCTTCATTTTTAAAGAGCTGATGTGAAGACAATTAATGGTCTTTCCTTGGTGTTTTCTTTAATTGTCCAGCCTCAGGGTGTTTCAGAACTAGTAGGTGTTGGGGGTAGAGGAAATCTTAATGCTTCAAAAGACTAATGATAAATCTGTCTTTTTAAAAATAAAGCAGCAGATTATATTGTGCAGGAGATAATGCAGCAGGATCTGATGGAAAACTAGATTATATTCATTTAACATACCTCATTTTGACTTTGTAACCTTTGTTTAGTTAACAGGCATAGAGTTTATCTGATGCTTTCATTAAAGGAAGAGCTTTAGGATTTGCGGGGCAGGGGAGTGCTGTCCTTTAAGGTGTATGTGCTCATATGAATACATACTTATAGGTAGATTATACTATGCTGTGTATGTTAATGTGCAAGTCCTGTAGGTAAAATTGTACTTGGAGCATAATTTGTTTCACTCAAAGCAGAATCAATAATTTGGTCAGTATCCTTCTCTGTACACCAGGGCTTCTGCTGGGGCAGCTTTAGGATTCACACAGCAGTAAATCACTGCTTATCAAGTTGGCTGCTGCACTGGTCAATGTGTGTATTCTTAGTCACGGAAGAGTTCTAAGATAACGTGAGCTAACATGGGGAGGTGCTTCCAGCCAGTGTTTCTTATCTCACAGTGGGCTAGACCAAGGCTACAGCGAAACTAATGAGATCAGCACTTCTGGGAATGTTCCCAGGCACTGGTGCCAGCTGGTGTGGAGGACTCTGTTAGTAAACTCTTAGTCTTCAGATCAACATCGTTTGCATGAGTGATGGGAATGGCCAGTCAAACATCTCGACTCCAGTTTGGGGACGGCAATGTTTTGGAAGAGTGGTAGAAGTGTGCAGACAGCTGTTGTAACAGTGCAGCAATACAGATGGTCATGTTCCAGAGGCCCGGAGCTTCATAAGCCTCTGGTTTAATTTACAGGATATAGTCTGAGTACTTTGTTTCAGTGGCTAAACTCATTGCTACTCTGTGACTTCTCGCTGTCATTGTGTGCCTCTATCCCACTTTCGTGTGTGTGTAGTTAAGAGGGACTGGATAAATACATCTGTAGTTGGATTGTACAGTTTAATGTCTGGAAAAGAGATGAAGTATTTTCAGTCTCATATTTCGATATTTTACCCTTGTGTAAGTTAATGATGTGTGCTGATACATTAACCTCGTGTGCTGCAGGACCTCAGCCACGTGGCTTCTGGGGAATCTGTAGATGAGGATATTCCTCCTCCCTCGGTGTCGCTGCCTAAACTGGCTGCACTTCTTCGGGTGTTCAGTACTGTGGTGAGGAGCATTGGGGAGCGCTTCAGCCCCATCAGAGGACCACCAATTACAGAAGCTTATGTAACTGATGTAAGAACTCAATTTTCTTTGTTGCTCACCTGACTTATCACCATGTAGCAATGCCATTCACTGAGTTTATTTAGGTTTTATGAATGTTACATGAATATGTATATTCTCAGCTTTGAGTGAATCTATTTTTTCGAAGAAACATGCTACAATAATTTTATTAAAGTATAGATTGTGATAGTGGCACATGGGAATCGTAATCAGAAACTAACTTTTTTAGGCATTTTAACTTCATGTGGCTGAGTTTGCTTGTTACCTTTGAAACCATGTTACTGTTCATTCAGATAACTGTGCTGCTATAGAAACTTGAATTCTAGTTAGGTGTTTGATTTTATAAAATGTGATGGTTTTTATTCCTGTTGAAATTCTATCTATTAAATCTTAGCAAACTTCCCTAGCTCTATAGGATGGTGTAAACTCAGAATAAATATTATATAACATGCTACGTAGCTGCTATAGTTCTGTACTGGTGAGGAGATAAGATAAAAATACCTGCAGTCAAAGTCTGGTGGTTGCTGGATGACCTGCACAACTGGAATTGATGCCCTTGCAGAATTTTGCGAGGGACATAACTTCTTGGATAAATAAGTGCGTGGATTTCCCAGCTTGAAGACAAGACAGTTATGTAACTTCTGCCTTAATCTGCAGAGGATTCTTGTGAGGACAGCTCAAGAAAACTAGTCTGTCTTTTGCAAGGGGAGTTCTGTTGACATTAGTTGCAACGGAACAGATTGTGAACAATGAACTTAGGTTTTGTAGGTCTTGAACTGAATTGGAAGCCAAGCAGTTGAAAGTTTGTTTTTTCTTACATTTCTGAAATGTAGTGCCAAGATTATTCAGAATAGAATTGACCAAGCTGCAGAGTAGGTGATGGGACAGGTTATCAGATGGATGTGAATACAATTAAATAGCATCTCTTTTTAGTGGAGTTTAACTCAGTTGTGTTTTTAATTTTGCAGGTTCTGTACAGAGTAATGAGATGTGTGACTGCAGCAAACCAAGTGTTCTTTTCTGAAGCTGTGCTTACAGCTGCCAATGAGTGTGTTGGGGTTTTACTTGGCAGCCTGGATCCCAGTATGACCATACACTGCGACATGGTCATCACCTATGGATTAGATCAAATGGAAAATTGTCAGACTTGTGGCACTGACTATGTCATTTCGGTCCTCAATCTGTTGACACTGGTTTGTACATGTTTTTATTATTGTGGGCGACTAGAAAAGCAGTATTTTGATTAGTCTTTAAGAATTAGTAAAAGTTCAGGTAAAGATACTTGTTTTGGTTTTTATCCCCAGATTGTTGAACAAATAAATACAAAACTGCCATCATCATTTGTAGAGAAATTATTTGTACCAGAGTCTAAACTACTTGTTCTTCGTTATCATAAGGAGAAAGAGGTAAGAGTAAGTAACTTCCCCAGGTATATTCCAACAGCCTTCATGCACTTCCTAGAATATATTAAGCTGTAAAATTTAGCTCATCTTAAATATGTTTTTTAGTCTAGCTGAATATGTGAAACTTCTGAAAAGGCAGATATAGCTACTTCTTGGTTTTAGCATTTAGATTTGATAAGAAATTGGTAAGTTTGTCATCATTCCACATAGAGAAGTCCTTAGTTCATCTGGCTCTGATACTCAGTGTGTTAGGTGGATGATCAAGAAAATAATTAGTAGATTCTGTAAGTAAGAGGTACAGAAAACTGAAGATAGGTATGTGTATCAGACTAAGTTATTAATAGATAAAGAGGAGTAATTTTAAATTCTTTGTTGCTGATTAGTATATTTTATGATTTGTTCTAATCAATTATTGCTGTAATTGTGCTCCCAAGGTTGTTGCAGCAGCCCTTGCTGTATACCAAGCTGTATTGAGCCTGAAGAACATTCCTGTTCTGGAGACTGCTTACAGGTTGATTCTAGGAGAAATGACCTGTGCTTTAAATAGTCTTCTCCATAGTTTACATCTTCCTGAGGCCTGTTCTGAAATCCAGCATGACTCTTTCAAGAAGCTTATATCCAACGTGGATAATGCCAAATTTGTTGTTATATTTGACCTCAGTGCTCTAAGTACTATTGGAAATGCTAAAAACTCATTAATTGGGGTGAGTAAAAACTCTACAGACAGTTCGTTCAAGAAGTGTAAAAAGTACTTTACTACTTAAAATTAATATATTACACCAGTAGGGCACATATGTATAACTAAAATGATCATATTTGTCTCCAAACTTCCTAAGTTTTTCTAAAACTTCCAGTATTAAAACTTGGGGGAAACAGTTGGGTGGATTGTATCTCTATTTGGTGCATAATGAAAAGCAGTTTCTAGGGAAGGGCATCTTATCAGGGTTATTAATGGTTTAATGCTAAAATCATCATAGTAATTGCTTTTGAAAATCAAGACAGAGAAAAGCTGTAGTGTATCCTTTGGTAGTATATGAGCCATATGAGAACACTTTGCAGATCTTTCCATATAAAATAATGAACTGCTTTTAACAGACTTCTAAAAAATGGCAAAGAAAATAGTTACAGTCAGGAAATAATAGAATTAAATTATTTCTTGTGGGGAAAAAGCAAAAGGTATTAATTAATGGTATGACAATTACAGTTAAAAGTAGATCCTCCTTTTTATGTTTCTGTGCTTGTGTTGCAATTGTTTTATAGATGTGGGCCCTTTCGCCGACGGTGTTTGCACTGCTGAGTAAAAACCTGATGATTGTTCATGGTGACATAGCAGTTCACTTTCCTGCTGTCCAGTATGCAGTGCTCTATACATTGTACTCACACTGCTCCAGGTATGAGGTTTCATAATTCAGCAGTATTTTAAGAGCACTAGGATGGACTGATCTGAATAGAATATATTGTTGGAGGGATGAATTAAAATAGGTTGATACAATCAAGCTTTTGTCCAAACTTCCCTGATCACTTTTTACTTTCATTAATTACCAGGAAGCTGTATCTCAGCCAGGAAAGCATATCTTGGCTTAAAGTTGGCCTTTTATTCAAAGGCAGATTAGAAATCATGTGTTTGAATAGAGATAACCGAGGGAGAACTCCACTGAAAGTAAATGAGGAAAGATTATTTACTGTTCTGCTTACTGAGAGATCTAGGAGAGGTAATGAGATGTAAACAACAGATGTAAATACATTTCAGACCTTATTAATACAAACTGTTGTCAAAGTAAGGGAATATACCAGTTTAACTGCTGCTCTTTCCACTCTTAGTTGTGATTTTTCACTAAGCATTGGATACCGGACACAGTTGAGAACAGGTTCCTGGCCTGCATGGACTGATGGCAAATTGTAGCTTTGTTTTTTTAGGCTAGCGATCAAAATATTTGGATTTTGACATAGTGTGTTTTGTGTGTGTATGTGTTCGTTTAACTTTCGCTGCTGATTGTTGTTGTTTTCTCTCCTCCTGTGAACTTTAGGGGACTATCCTTAATCTTGGGGTAGTTTTACAGTTTGTTTTTCCTTGCCTTTTCAGGCATGACCATTTCATATCCAGTAGCCTCAGTTCTTCCTCTCCCTCTCTGTTTGATGGAGCAGTTATAAGTACTGTAACCACAGCAACAAAAAAACATTTCTCAATCATACTGAACCTTTTGGGGCTACTGCTTAAGAAGGATAACCTTACTCAAGATACCAGGTAAGGAAAATTTTCTTAGAAATTGGGATTTTTTTTTTTTTTTTTTTTTGTTCAGTAGAATACATTAATTCAGAAACCAGGGTAATTTGAATTTGTAAAACCTGGGGTAAATTTAACCAGTCAAATATTTGGGGGTTTTTTGAACATTATTAATGAAATTGTGGAAAAAAGTAGCTGCTAGTTTTTATACATGAAAACTAGAAAGGTTTAAACCATCCTAAGATCTATCCAGTAGAAGCAGAGCTATCAAACTTTACTGAAAGAAAGGGTTTGCTCACTGAGAGCACCCTTTTGCAATAGTTGCCATCCTGTATTACCAAAATGCTGTGAAAGCCGGGGACATTTTTAAAGTTAAGAAATACCTTGTTTAAAAAGTATGAGCTGTGGTATAATACTGATGTGCAACGTGAAGTAGGTTAAGTTCTATTAGAAAGTACCTTTCTGTGACTGTGTAGAGTGACTAACACTCTTGGTTTTTGAAGGAAACTGCTTACAACGTGGGCTTTGGAAGTGGCTCTTCTGATGAAGAAATCAGAAACATATGCACCGTTATTTTCTCTCCCATCTTTTCATAAGTTTTGCAAAGGACTTTTAGCAAACAGTAAGATAACGCGTCTTTTTACTTAACTGTCTTTTACATTTCAAAATTAAGTACATTAATGGCCTTGTCCCACTGATAGTAGCAACTGTACTTGTTGCATTTACTTTCAGGATGCTTCAAGGTTGTATTGTGCAAGAACTTAGGCTCTTTTTTTTTTTTTTT
>VZTI01001766.1:2679798-2717816 GCA_013397865.1 Struthidea cinerea
TTTTTTTTTTTTTTTTTCTTAAAGTGGATCCCTGCCTGTTACTTAAACAATTAATTTTCTTGAAATAAAATACAATCTTAAGAGGTTTGACACATCACTGACATTTTTGGTAGATCAATGTCCCAGTCACAAATCAAAAGCACTGGAACAGTTCCATGATGTGATGTGATGTTTCCATTTCAAAACCTGTAAACAGTAACATGGGGACAAATTTAGAAGTTACCTAATCCAGCAAGAATAACTTTTTTTTTCTCCTTTCAACTCCTTAATTCAGCACTTCTGGAAGATGTGAACATTTGTCTTCAAGCATGTAGTAGCCTCCATGCCCTGTCTTCCTCCCTTCCAGATGACCTTTTACAAAGGTACTTGCACAGAGTTCTGTATGTTATTTGAATTGTGCTGATAATGGAGATGTTAACGCCTCTTTCCTTTTTGGTGTTGCAGGTGTGTTGATGTGTGTCGTGTTCAACTAGTCCATAGTGGTGCTCGTGTGAGACAAGCTTTTGGCAAACTTCTGAAGTCAATTCCCTTAGATGTTGTGTTGAGGTAAGTTGCTCAGATCAACTGCAGCGTAAATAATGGTTTAGTTTCTTCAGTGACACTTGACCTGAAAAATAATGCCATTGGAAAGTCATCATACTGTCTTAGTTCAAAATCAGAAAGCATGAGCTTACGATGGTAGTTCTGGGTTGATGGTTGGGCTTGATGATCTTAAAGGTCCAGCCCTGGTGATTCTGTGATTCTAAGTGCCTTGCTATCTCTCCTGTGCTTTCACAGGTCTAAGAACAGTATGTAGAACACAAAGTAATTAACAAATTTGATGAGCTATGCATCACTTCTTGAAGCAGATACTGTAAAGGTCCATGTTATCCAAAGCTTCAGCAATATCATGTCCTACAATTTGAGCAATAATATGTCCTATAATGTGTCTTGAAGACCTGAACTCTGAAAGCACTTGGTATTAATACCAAAGTGTATATTTAGTTATAGTCATTACATATAGAGATAGATACATATATATATAGTGTGTGTGTGTAACTCTTTTACACAACTTTTTATTTATTTAAGTACATTATAGCATGGGTTGTTTTCCCTCTCCCCTTCTTCCTGCAGTAACCGTACCCACACTGAAATACAGGAAATTTCTTTGGCTATAAGAAGTCACATGAGCAAAGCTCCAAGTAATACATTCCACCCACAGGATTTCTCTGATGTCATTAGTTTTATTTTGTATGGGAACCTCCACCGAACTGGGTAAGAACTTTTTATAGAACTGAAATCTATGAAAGTTGACTTCCTAGTAAACAAGTCCAAGTTATATTTAGTTTACAACATCTTATTACAAACTACATTGCTGTATTTTAAATATTTTTTGTACTTCTAAATATTTATGAGCATCTTAAATACATACCTTTTGGCATATTTTCCTGTGTACATTGCTGCTTGGAAATTAATTTTGTGAGAGATTTGTTTGTGAGGAACAGGGAGGTGAAGTGTGTACAGTATAAACTTGTGTTAATGCGCTGATGTTTTCTTTCAGGAAGGATAATTGGTTAGAAAGGTTATTCTATAGCTGTCAAAGGCTAGATAAGAGAGATCAGCCAACCATCCCTCGGAACCTGTTGAAGACTGATGCTGTGCTGTGGCAATGGGCTGTCTGGGAAGCAGCTCAGTTCACTGTTCTCTCAAAGCTACGAACTCCTCTGGGGAGAGCCCAAGATACATTTCAAACAATTGAAGGTAAAGTGAAAAATACACTTTATTTTAATGAGATTTTATGGTAAGGTTGTAAAGCCAAGGTCTTCATGGCCAAGGCAAGGAGCACAATGGCTTTATTTTTCAGTGCTTATAGATTTTAAAGATGCTGTGTAATTACTGTTATCTTGTGATAGATTTTGAGAGATAGCATTGCTATCCCTCAACACATTTAAATACAATACCATCTGCTAACTCTTTTTTTCCCTGTGTTTTGGTAAAATGTGTAGGTATTATTAGGAGCCTTGCAGCCCACACGTTAAACCCTGATCAAGATGTTAGCCAGTGGACTACTGCAGACAATGATGAAGGACACAGTAGCAACCAGCTTAGGCTTGTTCTCCTTCTGCAGTACTTGGAGAACTTGGAAAAATTGATGTACAATGCATATGAAGGATGTGCCAATGCCCTTACCTCTCCACCCAAGGTTTGTCTGTCTTACAGTGCTGATGTTGCTTGGAGCAGTCTGTTGAATGAACAGTGTTTTCAGGGTTGTGCAGTTCTTAGCCATGGAATTTCAGAAAAACTCATCGAACAAAGTTTGAGACTCTTAAAAAACCCTGTCTTTGACTTTGGCTTATTCCTACTGAACATGTTAAACCAGGCTTTGTTTCTGGAGTACCAGCTTGTATACTGGTACAAAATAATATATACTGGTTTGTATACTGGTACAAACCCAGCAAGCCTGTTGTACCTCTGATTTGTAGCAGTCACTTATTTGTAGATTGTCAGAAATCCTGTTATAAAGTAACACAGTTATTTGCGGGTTTAAATTGCTTTTTGAGGAATGTAGTAATTATTTGTAAGCAACATACCCTTTTGTGTAGTTCTAAGTCCAAAGCATTCTTCGCTCTTGAAATAAGCTGTATAATTACCAGACTTTATGTGACAGTAATACATAATTTATGGACAGGTCATATTAAGACTTCTGGCTTGCCAGTGTGCCTGGCCAGTTGCATGCTGTGTGTGACTTTAGACCATTTACATGAATAAAATTAAAGATGCAGAATTTTATCTATTTATTCATCTCTCAATTGAAAATTGGAGAAAAAGAAACCTTCATGCCTTTGATATAAATATCAAGTACTTAACTATTTTGGTTTGTACAGAAGAATGTTGTTGTGAAACTTCCTTTCTCTCTCTGAAGGTTATCAGGACGTTCTTTTATACCAATCGTCAGACGTGCCAGGATTGGCTGACACGGATTAGACTTTCCATCATGAGAGTTGGACTGCTGGCTGGCCAGCCTGCTGTGACAGTCAGGCATGGATTTGATTTACTCACAGAAATGAAAACTAATAATAATATCTCTCAGGTACTCTTTGCAAACTCTGTAGACTATTGCAAAAATATTCACCATGATATTCTAGAGTAAGTAAGCTAAGACAATCAGTAGTTACTAAACCAGCTGGTTGTAAAAGAATGAGTTATTTAAAGCCACATTTTTAATTTGTATGTTTTTGTTGTGGTTGTAGGATGTACTGTAGACGTGTGGTCAACTACTACACAGGAATGAGTTCTATAGTTCATTCACAGTTTCAATTGAACGATTTCTGATTTAGTGGAACCTTGTGAAACTGGTGTTGCATTAGTATGAGGCTATCCCAAGCTTGTGGCAGTGTGATGTCTTTGCTTACCTGTGGGTATGAGGGGAAGTAGGGTTGTGTCATGGGGGTATCCTTCCTCTAGCTAGCAGATAAATACAGGGGTGGGATGGGTGGACAAAGGAGTTAAAGCCTTCTAGAAAAGGATGAATATTTCTTCAGTACATGACTTGATTTGCTTAAATGTTTACCAGAGGAGGTTTGATAGATATTTGTTACTTCATGCTCCTTAATGAATGCCCATGTGGGTATAAACCACCACATAGTGATTGCTAACCACTGATGCTGTGGATTCACAGCACATACTCTTCCCTTGGCTCCTCTGCTTTTCCAAAGGCAGTGCAGCGGATGGATATGAGGAGCACTTGTGGATGCATATAAGGAAATACTGCTTCCCCATTTCTGAGTGTTTACCCACAGGGGTGTGGCTCTTGCAATAGATGAGTTTTGTTAAACAACACTTCTGGTTTGGATTTAGGGAAATGAATTGGAAGTGACAATTATGATGCTGGTAGAAGCATTATGTGAGCTTCACTGTCCTGAAGCTATTCAGGGTATTGCTGTCTGGTCTTCTGCTGTGGTTGGGAAGAGTCTCTCCTGGATCAATTCCGTAGCTCAGCAAGCAGAAGGGCGGTAAGTTTAATAATTGGATGCTACAAACTTGGGACACTTTTTCTTTCTATGGAAAATTCTACTTCTGCATCTTTTAAATTGTGGCACTAGTCAAGGCTGCTGACGTAATTTCTGTGTCAATTATAGTCCATGTTTTTTTTCAGAGATACCTAATGCATCCAGCACTTTTGGGTATTTTAACTGTTAGTTTTAACTAAACTACCAGGATTTGAATATAAATTGTGTTCTTAAATTGCTTTTCTTAATTTTTCCTACACAGTAATGTGGTTTTTCTATTGTATTTAATTTTCCATTGCAAAATGTTACTAATTTAAATATTTTCTAGTGAAGTTTCTGATCACTGTGTGATCTGATTACCTGCCTCACTTTGCCAAGAGAGGAACATGCTTTGCAGTTTTAGTTCACATTTGAAAAAGTGGCTTCTCTGTCTATTGCAGTAGAATCTTTGGATACAAACAAGTGGGTCATCATTCCAGACAGGGTGTGCCTTGACTGTGGTGTTTTCATCTCCTTAAAGGAATGCATCCTTTCTTCTGTATGGAATGAAAAAGGACACCTTTCATTAATTACCTTCCATGTGAAAATCCCCAAACAAACAAAAAAAGATGTTTTAAATTTATAACTGTCTTTTTCCCATTTTTGTAAAGTTCCTTAAAATCGCTTCCAGTTTTGTAGTAGGTGAGAAGTTTCTCAGCAATGTCAAGGTTCAGGTGTGAATTGTTGCCCTAGACGAAGTTCTGCAATTCTCTAATAAATGATATGTATTTAATCAGTATTCAGCTCTACTCATTCAGGTTAAAGTTGTGACAGTCAAATATAAAACTCATTTATTTCTTTGTGTCTCTACTTGATTTGAAGTTGACATTAAAACTGGTATGGACAAGCTTTTATCCTGTGCTATAACCTGGAAATTCAGCCAGTAAACTCGTATCCTATCTTAATCCCTTTCTTTTGCTGAAGGTGATATGAGCTTTTCAAGTATTGGGGTAAAATAATGCTCAGAATCTAGTCTGTTTACAAAAACCCCAACCTGGTTCTTTAAGATGCTGACTGAAATATTAAACTGTTTTAGGTTTGAAAAAGCAACTGCAGAATACCAGGAGCACCTCTGCTCCATGACTGGAGTGGATTGCTGTATAACAGGCTTTGACAAGACTGTTCTGAAGTTGGCCAATTCAAACAGTGTGAATAATGCCAGCCCAAAGCATTCCTTGAATGGTCAGTGCTTGTTTTCTTTTTAAGAGAAATACAGTCGTGTAAATGTGTGTGCATAAAATGAGAACATTCAATGATGCAGACATGGTAATGGCTAACTCTGAAATCTGAAAACCTGTTTCTGTCTGCAGTTAAACTGAACCACTTAGGGCCCTTGAAACCAATATTATGTGTAGATAGGAGGGTTTGCAGTACTGAGGTCTAGCTGAATGAAACTAAAGGTAACAGGTAAAGTATTTTGTAACTTAATTTAAATCTAGTTTATTTTAGATCATTGTAACTTAAACCTTTGTGTTTATGACATAATTGTATCATAAATGCACTAGTTACTGAGAGGTTTTTAAATACTAAGACTTGGTTGCAGTATTCGGTTTCATCTTTGAAAATGAACCTTCTTTGTTCCTAATTTAGTTGTTCTGTTTTTGTTTTGATGTTCCTTTACAGATATGAACCAAATTTTTTCAAAACCTCCTTTGAAAAGGTTCTTTTTTTCCCTTAGAAAAAGTGTCAGTGGAAGAAAACTGTAAAAGTTGTGTAACTATTTGATTTTTTTTTTTAATTTAAGAGTTTTTCTTGGAAAAGACGTAGAAATAATGTTTGAGTAATAGAACTGCTGTTTTAAAATATATGTTTAAGTGTGCGTTTATATAAATTTTTTTCATTTCACAGGAGAAACTAGAAAAACTGTTCTGACTAAGCCAAGTGACTCTTCACCTGAAGTGATAAACTACCTGGGTAACAAGGCCTGTGAATGCTACATCTCCATTGCAGACTGGTCTGCCGTTCAGGAGTGGCAAAACATGGTCCATGAACTGAAGAAAAGCAATAGTAATACCTCAATCAACCTGAAAGCAGATTTTAACTACATAAAGTAAGGGCATAATTAATTTATTCAACAGCACCTTAGAGTTCATTATTTTGCAGCTGAAATATTAAAGTTTTAATGGATTTTAAAAATTGAGTGTCAGTTTCTAAATAGAGGCATGCAAAGAAGAAAGGTGTGTTCTTGGGAGGTGAAAACTTGGCCATTACACTGACAGATGAGTGAAGAGGCAATATCCTTCTAAATAGCTGCTGTAGCTTTCGGGCTGCTGAGGCTGCTTAGTATTCAAGAAAAAAATCTTTCATTGAAGAAAAAAGATCCCAAATGTATTCTGCTTCACTCAGCAGAAGATGCATCCTTTTGCACAACTTAACTAAAATGTATTTCAGTGGTACAGGTCTTAAAAATATCTTAATTTATTAATTTAATGTAAAAAGTGTAGTAAAGAAGCGGTCTTGGCTGCTTAATTTTTTATTTTTGTTTCTTTTTAAAAAGGAATTTAGAATTGTAGCTTTTGCGTTTATTTCCTGACCTTCTGTAAGATTTGGAGTTAGTCTTAAATCTTTTTGTTTTGCTGTATAATATACTTAGCAACTGGAGTGAAGTAAGAAATGTGAAAATAAAACTATAAACGTTGAATTGCAGATCTTTGAGCAGCTTTGAGTCTGGACAACTTACTGAATGCACTGAACAACTAGAATTATTACCAGGAGAAAATATCAACCTGCTTGCAGGGGGATCCAAAGAAAAAATAGGTATACATGCATACATTAACATTTACTTCAAATGCAAAAGTAAATATTTCTTCATGTATCTGTCTCTGTAAATGACAGACTGAAACTTCTGAATGCAGTTTGCTGTGTTCAGTGGACTGACCATAAACTTTATGAATCAAACTTCAAAACGATTGGCAGTGGTCATCCTAAATGTTGATGCAAGTGTATTTTCTGGAGTTAATGTGACTGTTTATAAGTAATCTGTGATGAATTTCTGATATGAATGCATACATATATAAAATATGTATTTTTTTAAAAGGGTTTTTTCCAAACTTCCTTACTGTCAAAAATGCATTCTCAGATGGTGAAACTTGATAAAATTTGGCAGTTCTAGTTGGTTTCAATTGTTTAATCTCCATGTAGACATGAAGAAGCTCCTTCCTAATATGCTAAGTCCTGATCCAAGAGAACTTCAAAAAGCAGTTGAAGTACAGCTTTTGAGAAGTTCAGTATGTCTGGCAACAGCTGTAAACCACATAGAACAGGAGCAGAAGTGGCAGTCAATATCTGAGTAAGTTGAAATGTGCTATGAATTAATGGAATACACTGCGAAAACCCGTTCTAGTTTGTTAAACATAACTTTGTGTAAAGCTTCAGCGTCCATGGTAGTTTGCTGCCAGTTCTAGCTGTTGTGAGTTATAAGCTTGCTGAGGAAAAATAAGATGAGTTATTATTGACTTGGAGTTTATATAGTTTATCAAGTACATGAGTTGATAAAGTACTTCTGCGTGTCAGTTTAATAATAAAGTAGCATAATGTAAGTTGTATGATATTGCTGCACCTTCTCATCATCTTTTTAAAGATACTGAATTTGGTTTTTCTTCAGTAACTTTGATATGACTATTTGCTCTTAAAGTCTAGCTAAGAAAAATTACTGTCCTGATCCTTTTATTTCAGAAATCTTATTAAGTACTTAAAGCAAACATCCCGCATTGCTATTGGGCCTTTGCGGCTGTCCACGCTCACCGTGTCTCAGTCTTTACCAGTGTTGAGCACTCTGCAGTTGTATTGTTCTTCTGCTTTGGAAAACACTGTGTGCAACAGGCTGACATCAGAGGTAATTCTGTGTGTTTGAAGCCTAAATTGGGATAATGTCTTTTTCCATGTCATGTCGTGGAGTATTGAATATTAAAGATACATTAATTGTTTTGACTCTTAATCATACTGTGAAAAGACTTCATTTAGTTTTCTAATGTGCCTTGATCCAAGGTTTTGTAAGTTTACATCTCAATTGGACTTCTTTCTATAGTTATAAATATGCCTCTCTTTCAGTTACACTTACAATATTTTTGAAGTGTTATTGGTAGTTGCCTTTTAGAGTGTGGGTAATTCTTCTCTGAATACGTTGTGACACTTATTCCTACAACACGTCATTTACTTTCAAGGCAACTTAAAAATAATCAAAAAATCACTTCAGCAATTAAAAAACGGAATGTCAGCTTCAACCACTATGAATGTTCTAGATCTGATTTCTAGTCACATTGTTCAGAAAACAGTTCTGCTTGATTCTGAGCAAATTCTTACTGTTGTCCTCTCAAAATCAAGCATAAAATGTATTTCTCTTAGTTAATGATAAAGTGTGGCTACTAATACAAATAAGAATGTTTGTTCTAAAATGGTCTTTGGTTTTAATTAATGAAAATGCATTGTAGTAAAGTTGTCTCTCTTGACAACTCTGCAACTTCTGTGCCTCTTCCAGGACTGTCTTGTACCTCTCTTCAATGAAGCTTTGAGGTCATGCAAGCAGCATGATGTAAGGCCATGGATGCATGCACTGAGGTACACGGTGTACCAGAATCAGCTGATGGAAAAGCTTAAAGGTGTGTAAGCTCTCATTGTGGTGTTATGAAAAGTAAATACAGACTTTGAACTTCAGTCTTCTGCTGAAAGCAGCAGTTGTCATTTTCTATTATTTAGATGGAGTACTTTTTAAAAGCCAAGTTTTTTCCTTCAGGTGTCTTGCTTTACTACTCATTGTCTTGATTACTGCTGTGATGTAGACAGTGTCAAAAAGAAAAACAACATTCTGAAGTGTTTAATAGTTGTATACTCCTCTCCTAATAACCCCTTACTTGCTCAGCACTTCCTATTTAACTGCTTTCACTTTTGAACGCTTCAACAGTATGAATAATGGGTCTTCAAAAACAGTCATGAAAGCCATTTAAAAGCGCAGTATGATAAGAAGTAATGGGACAAAAAAAGTTCTGTCAGGGGGCCAGTAGGTTTATTAGCTAAGAAGAATGGTTATAGTGGAAAAAAAAATCTTTTTCCCAGCAGATAATCTATGGATATAATTTTTGTTTGAGATAGGGTATATAAATATTCTAGACAGAAATGAAGTAATCTAAATTTCTGAACAATTTTTTAGTGATGGCCATGTACAGAATATGTTGGGCAGAAGTTCTCTGTGTCAGATAATGGTTTAATACTTTTGTTTACAATGTCTTGCTCTCTTCTTTAGAACCAACAGTCCCAATTAAAAGCCATCTTATGGAACTGGGCTTAACAGCAGCTAAGTTTGCACGGAAGCGAGGAAACATCGCCCTGGCTACACGACTGCTCGCCCAGTGCAGTGAAGTTCAGCTGGGGAAAACCACCACTGCACAGGACTTAGTCCAGCACTTTAAAAAATTGTCTGCACCAGGTCAGATAGATGAAAAATGGGGTCCTGAACTTGATATTGAGAAAACAAAGTTGTTATACACAGCAGGTGAGTGTTATGTTGTAGTGACTTGAGCTTTTTTTCCTTATAACCAGGCTAATTCCCCTCACCTTGGAGAAGTCACAACAGGGCAATATCATTAGGAACTGATTTCATCCCATTAGCTGTTGTCTGTCTGCAAGTGTTTTCATAAGATTTTTTATGCTTGTCCTTTTTAACTTCAAAAGAGAATTTTCTGTGTAAAAATGTGTTGCTACAAGCTGTGTCTGAGTATGCTGAATTTCAGAATTGTTTTAAACAATGTACTGAAGATCTGCTTTTCATGATGTGCAGGTCAGTCAACACATGCCATGGAAATGCTGAGTTCTTGTGCCATATCTTTCTGCAAATCTGCCAAAGCTGAATATGCAGTTGCTAAATCTATTCTCACACTGGCTAAATGGATTCAAGCAGAATGGAAAGAGATCTCAGGACAGTTGAAACAAGTATATAGAGCTCGACAGCAGCAGAATCACACTGGTCTGTCTACCTTGTCTAAAAACATATATAATTTGATTGATCTGCCAGCTGTTAATACACTAGAAGATGAATACCCTAGGATTGAAAGTGAATCTACAGGTAGATTTGTTCTCATTATTCTTTTCTAAAATTAGTTACTGATAATTACACTGAGGGATAACACCAGCTATATTGATAAAGACTAAGTGCTCCATCACTCATATATTTGTTTTCCTAATGCATGTGTCAAGGGTGTGTATTTTGTGCAATGGGTAACTATACACAGTTAAGAAACCCAAACACCTTAATATTTCATGTTTCTGTCACATTTTTCTCATTCAAGTAATGGTGCCCTGATGAAATTGGGATGTGTTTATTTTGTATTGAGGATATCAACTATTGTCTTGTGTGTTTGCTAAAGTTTGAATTAGATCTTTCAGGTTTAAGCATGGACAGGATTTATGTTATTAAGGCTCCCATAAGTGTGAAAAGTACTTTAGGTTTTTTCTTTAAACTATACTTAATCTGAACGCTTCTGCTGTTGCTGCAGAGTGTGTTCTCAGTCCTAATTTCCAGCAGACTTTTCTTTAAATGTTAAGATAAATTCTGTCTGTCTCTAAACATGGATTTCGTAATAACTTAGATCCTCTCATGCAGTGTCAGAGTTATTTTAGAGCTGTTGGTGAATGTTGAACAGTAGGTGCTTTCTGACTTGATGGCAAAGAAAAGAAATACATACACAAATAAACACAACCACGGTGCCTTGGGTACTTCATAGAAGTCTGCTCTCCAAAGCATTGTGCTCCTTTGGAGATCATGACTTCCTTGCCTCAGTTCCACCTTTCTGTGAAAGAGGAAGGAATTGTCGAGTATCAGCAGTAGTTGTTGGCAAATGGAAACTGGGCTTTATTTTGAAGCAGTGTCAGAACTGAAAAATAATGGCATTTTGGAAAATTTTGCACCGTTGGGTACTAATTTTACTGAAAAAATACTGTATACCCGTTATTTTTGGTGTTATTTTCTGGGTTAAGAAGTCAGAAGTAGGTTTTATATTGTAACACACATTACTCTATTTCTCCCATCACAGTAAACATTGGAGTTGGAGAACCAGACTTCATCTTGGGCCAGCTGTATCACTTGTCTTCAGTACAGGCACCTGAAGTAGCCAAGTCTTGGGCAGCCCTGGCTAGCTGGGCTTATAGATGGGGCCGCAAAGTAGTTGATAATGCCAGGTAAGTTCAGCTTAGTGCTTGAATTTATACAGCACAGCTGGTTTTCTTAAGATAAACCTTAGCTATGTACTTATGATTACTGTTGTTTGTAGTCTGAAGTTGCATGTGAGCAGAGAAATGAATATTCTCTTGATTACTTGCTCTCTGTAAAACAAAGCTAGTTTAATTCTGAGATAAAGATGATTTCTTCCTTCAAAAAGTTTAATGTATAGACTTCCAGTAGGTCTACAAATACTCATGTAATGGGGATCAATAATTCATTAAATGTTACAGTCAGGGAGAAGGTGTTCGGCTGCTCCCCCGGGAGAAATCTGAGGTTCAGAACTTGCTTCCAGACAACATTGCAGAGGAGGATAAAGAGAAAATCTATGGGATTCTTGGGCAGGCAGTGTGTCGGCCAGCTGGGATTCAAGTAAGTGTAGATTTACTTGCTTAAAAAAAATGTTGAGCTTCAGCATGAACCTTATTTTCCTCTTCTTGCAATTAGTGTTAACTCTTGCAAGTGTCTTAGTTAAATTCAGACAGTACGAGAAACCATCTGTTAGCTAAGTGGTCTCACACCTGTTGGATGAACGATGGTAACGTGATCAAGTAATGCAGTTGCATGAGTTGCTAGACAAAAACTGACTTAGGAACTAAGATTGCTTATAGAAATTGTTGGAGGACTTAATCAAATCTGCTTTCCCTTTATTTGCATTTAGGATGAAGATATAACTCTACAAATCACTGAAAATGAGGACAATGAAGAGGATGATATGGTGGATGTGATATGGCGCCAGTTATTAACAAGTTGTCCCTGGCTTTCAGATCTTGATGAAAATGCAACAGAAGGATTAATTAAAGTCTGGAGGAAAGTTGTAGACAGAATCTTCAGTCTCTATAAACTGTCCTGCAGTGCATACTTTACTTTCCTCAAACTCAATGCTGGTCAGGTTAGTGTTCATGTTGGTGTGGAAACCATACAACAAACTTTTCTAAATGATTATATGAACGGTATACTTAGGGGAGTATTTCTTTGTTTCAAGGTTCCACTTGATGAAGAAGATCCCAGACTGCACTTAAGAAACACCTCTGAACAAAGCACTGATGATGTAATTGTGATGGCAACCCTGAGACTGTTACGACTGCTTGTGAAACATGCTGGAGAACTTAGACAGTACCTAGAGCATGGGCTAGAAACTACACCTACTGCTCCTTGGAGAGGTAAATATGTGTTATCTAGTTGTTAAAATTGATTTTGAGGCATTTTCTCTAAATGCAGAAAGCTGTTTGCTGCACTTTGATAAAATTTCTATTTAAGCGTGGTGGAATGAGACTCTTGTCTTTTACTAAATGATGTCATTGAAGATGTTAAAGTCTGCCATGCACTCTGATTGTGAAGTAGATAAGTAGCACAGATTTTGATCCCCTCCTTCCCCTGCTTGAAGACATGGGAGGGAGAAAGGAGATGTGGTTTATGAAGTATTACATCATATGACCACTTTAAAAAACAAACAGGGAGGGTTTTTTCTAGCTATAGTTGAGAAAGACGTGTGACTAAAGCCACATGTTTCAGAAGTACTTGTTAGTCACTACCCTGCAGGTTCTGGTTATTCAGGGACTTTCCCTCCAAGGTTGTGGAGTTAGTGTGGGAGGGAAGGAAGATGAGGCCAACTATTGTAAAATTGCACTCTCTTTTGGACTTTTTTGTAAATTAGTAAATTTGTACTTCTTTGATTTACGTTCTCCCTATGCACAAAAAGACGTGCTTTTAAATATAAAAGTCTGCCTCTTTGAAGTGGAATGAAGTGAATAAGCACATTTCCTTTTCCTCTTTGTGCAGGTATTATACCCCAGCTTTTCTCCCGCCTGAATCACCCAGAAGTGTACGTTCGTCAGAGCATTTGCAACTTACTGTGTCGAGTTGCTCAGGATTCTCCTCATCTCATCCTCTATCCTGCAATAGTGGGAACCATTTCACTTAGCAGTGAGTCCCAGACTTCAGGTACGGAGAAAAGAAAAAGTGTTCAAATAAACTTAAGCTAATCTATTTTTATATACTGGATAAAATGATACTGAGGTGTTTTTTTTTGTTTTCTCAGTAACTCTGATACTTCGTGTCTTAAGAATATTTTTATTATGGAACTTCACTGATACCCTTAATCTGATTTACCAGACTTTGCAATTTTGCATATTTTTTGTATATTTCACTAGTACTTAATGGAGACCTGATTCTAAATAAACCATGGAGTGATATATCTTACTATAGCTACTATTTTATCTTCTGTTTTTATTTTAGGAAACAAGCTGCCTTCTGCCATCCCTACTTTGCTAGGTAATATTCAAGGAGAAGAGCTGTTGGGTGGTGAATGTGATGGAGGGAGCACCCCAGCTTCCCAGGAAAGTAGTAAAGATGATACCAAAGCTGGATTAAATGAAGATCAAGCAATGATGCAAGACTGCTACAGCAAAATTGTGGAGAAGCTCTCTGCTGCAAATCCAACAATGGTATTGCAGGTAAATAATCCAAATGTATGTGACTTGGGTACTTGAACTACAAATATGTAATTTGTATATCTTGGGTGTTGGCCTACTGAAAGTTTGGTTAGGCTGTCATCTGTTTTCAACCTGTTCATCTGCAGAAATAAGTCTGAATTCTAGTTCTTGTAAAAGAAGTGAATCTTACTTTACACAGGTTCAGATGCTTGTGGCTGAGCTGCGCAGAGTTACAGTTCTCTGGGATGAGCTTTGGTTGGGAGTTTTATTGCAGCAGCACATGTACGTCCTCAGACGGATTCAACAGCTGGAAGATGAAGTCAAGAGGGTCCAAAACAACAACACCTTACGGAAGTATGTCTTTGTTATGGTTGTCACTTGTATTGTTAAAAAATGTTTGTTCTTGGGGAAGCGCACAGTCAAACGGATCAACAGTGGTGTTGCTCCTGAATTCAAACTATCCCACCTGCTGCTTTTTAAGCCTGGGACCTTATTTCAGGAACATTTTACAGTTAGTGCTGCAATCAAATGAGAGAGACAGTCTACCTGTGAGTCCATGTTGTGATTTCTTTGGTAATTATGTGTTAGAACCCAATGTATATTAAACTGTGGATGATGACATCCTATAGTTCTCAATTTCCAAGTCAGATGAAATAAGCATGTTGAAGGGTGTAATCTATTTAAAGATAACTGTAAATGCAGGTATTTGGAACAATCAGAATGTCTGTCTGCTTTTAGTTTTCAGTGTTGAGCAAGTCTGTCTTTTTCCCTCACCTGGGTTCTCCTGTGGATGGAATAGTGGAAGAGCAGATCTATTCACTGGGCACCTGGCTAAACTTAGGAATGCCTCTTGTATTCTGTAGTCAGGACTGACATGGAATGGGAGAAGAGAATGATCCGGGTCTCTCTCCACCTTCTTTATAGCCTTCTATCCTCAAGAAGTAGTAGTAAAAAGGTCCTTTATTAAAGGAAGTCAGTTGCTTGAAGCAATTTCTTCTCAGAGCTTCTAATCAGGGTTTCTGGTGGTGAGCAATGCATTTCAAATGCTTTTTTAAGGAAAAGTATGGTTCAGGGGAACATGTATTCAATATGGAATGAAATACTCTTCATTTTAATATGATCATAACTGAAGACCTCATTTTAGAGAAGTAATAATTTTTGTGAATTCTTCAATGTCTCATTTGTTGTTTAATGCTCTGATTACGAGGTAACGTGGTTTTATGGCATTAAGAGGAAGTTGTGTGTTTTTCATAACAGAGAGGAGAAAATAGCAATCATGCGTGAAAAGCACACAGCTCTGATGAAGCCCATTGTGTTTGCTTTGGAACATGTGAGGAGCATCACTGCAGCTCCTGCAGAAACTCCTCATGAGAAATGGTTTCAGGATAACTATGGAGATGCAATTGAAAATGCACTCGAGAAACTTAAGAATCCTTTGAATCCTGCTAAACCTGGAAGCAGCTGGCTCCCATTTAAAGAGGTATTTACGTGCAAAATGAAGAGTACAATGTAGAGACACTGGCTGTTCTTGCTGCACCATGTACTTGACCCTCTCCTTCTCTTGGTGTTCTCTTGCCATATCAAAATTGCAGCCTGAAACTTTGTCTGCTCAGCAGTCAGCACAGGCACACTGGGCACTAAAGCACTGTAATTTTTGCCTCTAGCCAGTCCTATTGATTGTCTGTTGCTACATTTCTATCCACTGAAATTATTTTAGGTTTTTCAAATATTGCATCTTCTGCTCTGGGATGCTGTCAGCTTTGGGAGCAGAGGGCTTTATTTCTTTTAAATACTGTCTTTCTGAAACTCTGAGCTTAGTGGATTTAAATTTTAACAAGATGATTCTCTGTTTATTTAAGCACAATCCTTGGGCTGTGCAGCAACCTTCAGACGATCAACCCTTCCCAGGGGTATTTTGTCAATTATGTCATCTTCTCTTAGTTTTTTGTGAGTCTGAAGAGAAACAAAATATTCACTCGGCTATCCAGAGCCATCCTGGTGTTTTTAAAAGTCTTGCTAGACAGAACTAAGGTTTTACATGCAAATAGACGTTTTTTCCTTGTACTTCCTCTTCTGCTTTGCAGAACAAACAAGTATTCACATACATAAACAGGAGGTTGCTGAATGCTGCTGCCTTTAACCACAGCTCAAATATTCATAAATACAGGAGCAAACCTCTTGAGGACCATGATTTGTCGTGACTTTGGTGCTTTATCACTGCACAGGGTATGCTTGCTGCTTAAAGGATGTTGTTTAGTTTTTGTAATCTTCATTCTAAGCTGTATCTGGATTAGCAGCATGGCGAGGGTGAAAGGGAGTTTAGGAAACACCTTTGTTTTCTGGAAAATGACCACCATTAAGTCTGGCTTGATGGTGTTTTTGTTTCTTAATGCTAACTGTTAAGGTGAACGTCAACCTAAAAGAAAAAAATTTCTTTGGCATAGGTAATGCTAAGTTTGCAGCAAAGAGCACAGAAACGGGCCAGTTACCTCTTACGACTTGAAGAAATCAGTCCTTGGTTGGCTGCCATGATGAACACTGAAATAGCACTTCCTGGAGAGGTGTCCACCAGGGACACAGTCACCATCCACAGTGTGGGCAGCACCATCACCATCCTGCCTACCAAAACCAAACCTAAAAAGCTGCTTTTCCTGGGTTCAGATGGGAAGAACTATCCCTACCTGTTCAAAGGTAAGTAACTGCATTTTTCTCATACCAGGTACTGTCTCTTGTTATAAATTAGAGTGTATTAAAGTTAGGAAGATTGCACGGTGCAACTTTAGTTTTATTTGCCTGAATAATACAAAGAAAAAGGAGTTGGAAGCATTTGCTCTCTCTCTTCCCTACCTCCCACTTCACCATACATTTTCCAAGGAATTTTGCCTTGTGAAACTGTAAGTCAAATCCCTTCTTTGCAATGATTTCATCAGAAGCAATGCTTTGCTTGTGTATTGATAGGATTAGTTGGATGCAATTTTCTGGAAGCTTAAGGTAGCACCTAAAAAAGAATTTTAGAGACTTTTTGCTTTCCCTGAAAGGGAAAGACCTGTTTATTGTGTAGTAACTGTTCTGTGTACTGCTCACACAGCAAGCTGGCATAAACTGGTAGGTAAATGCCATGTCAACACTTTGGTTTAGGCTGAACAACTCATCCTTAATCTACATATTTTAAAGATATTAATAGTCTGAAATGTAGTAGTTTTAAAAAAATGCCGACTGTTGGGCTTTGAATGAATTTTTTTTTCATTTATAAGCTAAATTTTAAACAAATTTACTGCAGGTTTGGAGGACTTGCATCTGGATGAAAGAATCATGCAGTTCTTATCCATTGTGAACACCATGTTTGCTACGATTAACCGGCAAGAGACGCCGCGGTTCCACGCGAGGCACTACTCGGTGACACCGCTGGGAACGAGGTCAGGCCTCATCCAGTGGGTGGATGGAGCTACACCTTTGTTTGGGCTTTACAAGCGCTGGCAACAGCGGGAAGCTGCCTTACAGGCACAAAAGGTAACGGCTCTGCTCTGTGCTAAGGAGAGCAAGTCAGAAGAGAAATACTTATTTTGGTTTGCTTTGTAATTCTAAGTCGTGTAGTCTTATAAGGATTGGGTTTTGTTCATAATAATGCAGGAGGGGTCTGTGTTTTCATGTATCTTGGGACTTCACCAGAAGTCAGTAAAATCACGTATTTTGTTATTTATATATAATTACGGTGTGTCACATAAAAATGCTGTTCTGGCATGATAATTCAAGAGAACTGTTTTTTACAAATAGAATTAGCCGTGGTTGAAATTATTTTAGTTCCATATCTTGTTCACTTGTTCTCATTTCATTCTAAATAAAGTTTTTGCAGTTATATTTGAGATCTACTTTGAGAGTAGAATTAAGCCAAAACACTGTGTTTTCAGTTTATTTAGACCTTAACTACTGAATTTTGAAAGCATTCTCTGAGCTGTAGAAGTCATGCTCAGTAGAGGCATTGATTTCATGTTTCATTCTCACCAACACTGAATATGGAATATGTTTCTGTGGTAATACATCCACACTAACATTTTTATCTCTTCTAGGCTCAGGACTCTTATCAGACCCCTCAGAATCCTGGAATAGTTCCTAGACCCAGTGAACTTTACTACAGCAAAATTGGACCTGCTTTAAAGGCAGTCGGGCTTAGTCTTGACGTGTCACGTCGTGACTGGCCCTTGAATGTCATGAGGGCTGTTCTGGAAGAACTGATGGAAGCAACTCCCCCGAACCTCCTCGCTAAGGAGCTCTGGTCATCCTGTACCACACCAGATGAGTGGTGGAGAGTTACCCAGGTGAGTTGTAACAACTGTATTTTACATATTAGAGGCTGTGGTTTAAATGGGATGAGGGGCCTGCGGTGTGATACTTGTGAGTTTGGAGAGCTAGTGCTGCTGTGAGTTTGATGAAATGTTGGCAGTTGTGCCATCTGGAATTAAAACATAGCTATAGACCAGATAAGTCTACATTATTATACTAGAATTATCAGCCTAAAAAATGAGAACTCTTGTAAGATGCCGTCAAACAACAAATAGAAAACTGCTTGGAATAAGTTGGGCTTGATTTGTTTTACACTTACACTTAAAATAATGTTTTAAGATGGTAGTCAGTCCAATGTGTTGGCAGAGGATTCCCACAAATAATTTTTTCCTGAAACTCTCTTTTAAGTCGTATGCAAGATCCACTGCAGTTATGTCCATGGTTGGCTACATCATTGGTCTTGGAGACAGACATCTGGATAATGTTCTTATAGATATGACTACAGGAGAAGTTGTCCACATAGATTATAATGTTTGCTTTGAAAAAGGTAATTTAAAAAATGCTCTATGTTATTCAAATAAAAGGTTTCCTTAATTGGTAATTAAAAGAAACAACTTAATTTTTTATCTTAAAGGGAAGAGCCTTAGGGTCCCAGAGAAGGTTCCATTCCGGATGACGCACAACATCGAAACAGCCCTGGGAGTGACGGGAGTGGAGGGAGTGTTCAGGCTTTCTTGTGAACAGGTATGGTAGGAGATTTGAAAACTGAGGGCCATCACTGGCCAAATACTGTCTTAGAACTTTTCTGTTCTGCATTCTGCTGCTGGTTTATAGAGCCGTCACCTTTCTGCTGTGATTTTAATTGGACTTACTTTAGCTATATCCTATGGTATGTATTTAAGAAACCTGAGGTTGTCTGATAAATGCACATGCAAGTAGTGGTACAACTAAAATTTAGGATGGAAGGGGGACTTTTAGTTCTAGATTAAAATGTTATGTTTTTCCTGAGTTTTTTTTTCTGATGTTTTGCTTGCCCTCTTCCTTTATCATCCTGTATAAACATGGCAGATATGTTTTTAAAAAGAAAAATGCTCTGAAGAAGGGAGATTTTTCCTCCTCAAGTGTCTGTGACTCGTGCATAGAGTTTGTGTGGAAGGCTAGAATCAGTCTTGACTTCGTGATGTTCCTATAGGCTTAGCTGCATTGGTACCCACTGTGGTGTTTCCTGTCCCTGTAGTAGTGGTTAGGGACACATTATGGATTTCTGTACCTCCTCAAGTACAGAGTTTTGCATCTAAGTTTCCACAGTTCTACAAGGCTAATGCAGAATCAGAATGAGTCTGTTTAAAATACAATGCAGGTCCTTCATATTATGCGGCGTGGGAGAGAGACTTTGCTTACACTGCTGGAAGCTTTTGTTTATGATCCACTGGTGGACTGGACAGCTGGAGGTGAGGCAGGATTCGCTGGAGCTGTCTATGGTGGTGGTGGCCAGCAGGCTGAAAACAAACAGAGCAAAAGGGAAATGGAAAGGGATATTACACGGAGTCTCTTTTCCTCGAGGGTGGCTGAGATAAAGGTGAGTTTACTACAATAATTTTCTATTTTTTAACGGAAGTAGGTTCTGTGCTTTCATTTATTTGCATTTTGGGGATGGGGGAAGATACAGTCATTACATTAGCAGTAGTTCACAAATTTCATTGTGATAAATTGAGTTTGTGTGAAGGGAAGTGTTTATATTGAACTTGCAAGTATTTGATTTTCAGTTTCTGCGTGCTTAATTCTAAAACAGGTTTTAGTGCCTTGCTTGAATTTGGGCTAGGAGAATTAAAATAGATGTTTAGAGAGCAGTCTAAATAAAGAATGTCTGTTGAGATTTGGCACTTGTAGCACTGGAAGCAGTGCTAGATGAATGGCATTGTCGAAGGGTTAAGTTCTGCCATATCCTACTTTCTATTACCAGTTTGAATTAAGTCCAGTTCATTAACATCTGTGCCTTGATTGCAGGTTAACTGGTTTAAGAACAGAGATGAAATGCTCACTGTACTGCCAAAACTGGACAGCAGTTTGGAAGAGTATCTGAACCTGCAAGAGCAGTTAACAGATGTAGAAAAGTTGCAAGGAAAACTACTGGAAGAGATAGAATTTCTGGAAGGTGCAGAAGGAGTGGATCATCCCTCCCACACGCTTCAGCACAGGTACAGAGGAGCCAGGAGTTCTGTCAGGAGTCTCACAGTACAAAACAGATGGGGTTTTAGTAATGTACTTACAGGTTAAATGTTAGAAATCTGTGTATGAGTGAATAGCTGGGTAGAAGCTATTCTTGCAGTATGCAGGTCACTCCTTGTACAGAAGAACTACTAAAACCTTTTCCTACTGAATGATCTTATTTATGTCCTGCACCTCATACTCCATCAATATATAACCTGTGCTAGTCCCAGTTCCACACCTGACCCTCAAGGCAAGAGAGGGAATGTTCTGAATGTGGTGTCCCATCATAATAATCCACATAAGGGAACTATTGATAAATAGCACAAAAATGTTTTCATCTAAGTTTCTAATTCTTCAAGTCATTTTTGAAGGTTATGTGAAATTGATCAAGTATTTCAGAACTGCTTGAATATGTACAGGCATTAATTGTATTGTAGGGAAACAGAATTAATTAATAATGCAACGCTGTTAGTTTCATGTCATTGGTGAGAACATGTTCGTTTTCTGGCTAACACAGCTGTGTTGTTCAATATGGTTCTGTAGTCTATAGTGTTAAGCATTTCTTTTCGTGTGGTACTTACTTGATTCTGTGGCTTCAACAATTCAGGTATTCTGAGCACACACAGTTGCAGTCTCAACAAAGAGCTGTCCAGGAAGCCATCCAGGTGAAGCTGAATGAGTTTGAGCAGTGGATAACGCATTACCAAACTGCCTTCAGTAATTTAGAGGCAACGCAACTTGCAAGTCTGCTCCAAGAAATTAGCACCCAAATGGACCTAGGTACAAAATAGTATTTCTGGGGGTGGTTTTAATGGTTTGAAATTAACTTGAGTTTAATATCAGGAGGCATTATGAGTATCCTCTAATTTAAGTTTATTATCTGTATGTAATAAATTAAAGGGGCTTCTTCAAAGGGTGGTTTAGAGCACTTGAAGGTTTCAGTGCCAAGCTGTCTGAAGGAACTTGTCTGTCTTATCCTACCTGGGCACGAGATTCTCTTACCTTGCACTCAAAATTCTCAGTATGAATTCTCTATGCTTCCTTTATCACAAGTTAAAGAATATTTTTGAAAAGCTGTTAATGCTCAGTCTTTGTATGATATAAAATGTGTCTGCTTCAGAGATGTCTTTATTTTTAACCTTCTTTCTTAAAAGGTCCTCCAAGTTACGTCCCAGCAACAGCATTTCTGCAAAATGCAGGCCAGGCCCATCTAATCAGTCAGTGTGAGCAGCTGGAAGGAGAAGTTGGTGCTCTTCTGCAGCAGAGAAGATCGGTGTTACGTGGTTGCCTGGAACAATTGCACAACTATGCAACAGTAGCTCTGCAGTATCCAAAAGCTGTGTTTCAGAAGCACCGAATAGAGCAGTGGAAAACCTGGATGGAAGAACTCATTTGTAACATGACCATAGAGCGTTGTCAGGATATCTTTAGGAAGTAAGTTGACAGAATAACAGATTGTTCAAAGAACGTAATTTTCAAGCTACTACCCTAATTTTATCATTAAAATACATACTTTTTGCAAGGACCTATCAAATTATAAAGCAAACCAAGATTAAGTTGTAATTCTGTAAATTTGGAGTAAATATGAAAAACTGCTTTAAAAATACTGTTCCAGAGTTTAATCTGCGTGCTTCAACATGAAAATCAAGTAACATTGCCCTGTAATGAACAAATGAAGAATTCATGTTTGTGGCTTCAGGGTAGTGATATTTCAGGTTTCTAAAACTTCTGGTATTTAAAAATCAGTTAAGGAAAGATTTTTTTTTTTTAATCTAGTAGATTTTCAAGCAGTTTCTGGTTCTTTTTTTCTTCTAAAGTCAGGCTGTTTCAGCATTATTATGGCTTGTCTTAGATTATATTCAAGATGATCTCCATTATATTCAAACATTTACTCTGAAACCCGTTTCCTTCCTTTTTGTCTTCTATTCATTCTTTGCCTCAAGGACAACTCTCAAAATCCTTGCAAATAGGTGTGAAATATGGTGCATTCCAGGACTTTATAAAAGCAACTATAGGGTAGCCATCAACTGCTTGTTGATGAGGATTAGGTGATATGGGAATGGTTCAAACACTGGTATTTTTCCTATCTACAGAGCAGAATGCAATTTGTTACCACCTGAGAAGGGAAAATTTAGTTCCTGTGCTTTTTCGGTACAGGTATGAAATGCAATATGCTCCTCAGCCCCCTCCGAGCATGTGTCAGTTCATAACGGCCACGGAAATGACCCTGCAGCGCTATGCAGCAGATATCAATAACAGGCTGATCAGGCAGGTGGAGCGGTTGAAGCAGGAGGCAGTCACTGTGCCTGTGTGCGAGGAGCAGCTCAAAGAGATCGAACGCTGCATCAAAGTCTTCCTGCACGAGAACGGCGAGGAGGGCTCGCTGAGCTTGGCGAGCGTCATCATCTCCGCTCTGTGCACGCTGACCAGGTGAGTTCCCTCCTGTGACACTTCGCCTGAGTCCGTGTTGGACACCACATCACAGGAATAGTCAAGTGATGTAATTGTGTCAGGAGTGCAACAGCAGGCACCTTGTCTAAGTGTCTCCGTTCATCTAGGCGAAACCTGATGATGGAAGGTGCAGCGTCAAGTGCTGGAGAGCAGCTGGTTGATCTGACCTCCAGAGATGGAGCCTGGTTCCTGGAGGAGCTTTGCAGCATGAGTGGGAATGTCACGTGCCTTGTGCAGCTGCTGAAGCAGTGTCATCTTGTACCCCAGGACTTAGATATTCCAAACCCCATGGAAGCATCAGAAGCTGTCCACTTAGCCAATGGAGTATATATCTCACTTCAGGTGATTCTTTTATGTTACTTTTTGCCCCCATCCTTCAAGGCTTCAACTAAGTAATTCTGAATAGATTCTTCCTTAATAGGCTAAATGTTTGTTTATAATGCTGCTGAGATTTTTTCATAAGTCTTGCTCTTGATTGCTGATTTCTTCAGAGTTAATGAAGGAGTAGACTTTGGACTCTTGGCTGACCACCATCATGTTACATTTTAGATAATGTCTGCTGCATGGTAGTGTAGTACTAAAATGACAAAAGATGTTGCATGTGATACTTTTTGAGAGGGAAAAATTTCTTATTTTTTCATGCTTCCTTCCCAACAGGAATTGAACTCAAACTTCCGACAGATCATTTTCCCTGAAGCGCTTAGGTGCTTAATGAAAGGAGAGTATACTTTAGAGAGTATGCTCCATGAACTGGATAATCTTATAGAGCAAACAACTGATGGAGTGCCTTTGCAAACGTTGGTTGAATCTCTTCAAGCCTACTTACGAAATGCTGCTATGGGTATAGAGGAGGAGACACATACTCATTACATTGATGTTGCAAGGTAAATCACCTATTTCTTTCAGTTCAGGTGTGAGAGAGTGAAGACTGAAGAACATTAGTTTGTCTAAAATTATTTTTTGTTTGATATATAGGCTTTTCTTGCCCAAGAATACCCTTAAGCAGAGTGCAGGGTCTAAAGTGTACACTCTTTTCCTCTTTGTGTGTTTATCCACATGCATACACAGAAATATGGAGCTGTGGCAACTTATACCTGCCTAAAGCTGACTTTTGGTAGACAACTTTTTCCAAAATACACAGTTGTGATTTTTATATTTGAAGTTAAAGGGTGCTAAAAATAGGAACCAGTTCATTAGTTTGTGGGAGGAACCCGTGGAAGGGAGAGCTTGTAACCATGGCACTCTTCATCAGGAGGTTTAATGAGCAGCTTTTGCTTAATGAGTCAGTGACTTGATTAAAAAACCAAAATGAAACAAAACCCTAACCAAACAGGAAGACTTGTGCATCTTGTAGTGTGGGACAGTATCTTTCTGGGTAGGTGCTTGTGGTACACAACTAAGCCCATTCAAAATCTTCCAGTGGTGTTTTCCTTGGGCCAGTTGTGGTGGCTCCATGAGTGGTACTGGGAAGGTTGCTGTACGTGTTGAAAACAATTTACTTTTTTTCTCTTAGTTTAGTTTTTCTCCTGGTTTGCCCATTGGCAAGCCTGCTCAGCCTGTTAGTTGAAGGTCAAAAGTCACATAAGGGAAGGAGGGGATAAAACCACCCTTCAGGAGCAACCAGCTCTTAAAACTCTCTCAGCCATAACCTAAGACCTCATCCTCCACCTTTTCACTCACACTCCTGTCAGTTATAAATGTGCATGTTATAAAACCAGTGCTTCCTTTTCAAGAATGCAAGGTGATATTTACATCACTAACTATTCGTAACTTTATCATGCTCGTAGAAAGTACAGTCTTTGTATTCTGCCTGTGTTTTAAGTTAGCTTTGTAGCTGGTCATTTAGTACAGTCCTGTTTTATTTGATGTACTTCACTGTTCTTGTAAGACCAGCATTGGGACTCATGTGAAAATGGGGCAGAGAGGGTGGGAAAAGCCTGCAAAAATTTCACCTTGTCCAGATGCAACTTAATTCCAATCTGTTCTGTCTGTGGGATCAGTCAGTTTAGGAAAACTTTATTTATCGTGGACTAAGCAAAACCGTGTAAATTTTATTTCTTTTTTTCCTTTTAAGAGTACTTCATGCTCAGTATGGTGAACTGATTCAGCCAAGGAATGGTTCAGTTGATGAAACTCCCAAAATGTCAGCTGGTCAGATGCTTTTGGTAGCTTTTGACGGAATGTTTGCTCAAGTGGAAACTGCATTTGGTTTATTGATTGAAAAGGTATGGATTTGTTCTTTTTGGAGTGCTCTTTGAGTCAGAATTAGGAAACTTTAAAAAAAATCCAAACTAACTAATTTCCTTTACATTGCTCAGCTAAACAAGATGGAGATACCTCTTGCTTGGCGTAAGATTGACATAATTAGGGAAGCCCGCAGCACCCAAGTTAACTTCTTTGATGATGACAATAATCGGCAAGTTCTGGAGGAAATTTTCTTTCTGAAGAGACTGCAAACAATTAAAGAATTTTTCAGGCTGTGTGGTACCTTTTCTAAAACACTGTCAGGTAAAGAAACGTTGTCAAATATTCAGTATGCCTTTATCCACTTCCCATCCTGTTCAGAAGAATGTAAAATGGTCACTTTTGCTGTAACTTACCCTTGATATATGGTAAGGAAGCAGAAATTAAAAATGAATTCCTGTGCTTTTGCTGCTGTGTTTGTAAGTCGGGTATTCTTTTTCTGGATACATCAAATGCTTTGTTTATAACAAAAATACTATTTCTTTCCCTTTGAAAGGAATCAGTTCACTTGAAGACCAGAATGCAGTAAATGGACCTGTTCAAATTGTCAATGTGAAAGCCCTTTACAGGAACTCTTGTTTTAGTGAAGATCAAATGGCCAAGCCAATTAAGGCTTTTACAGCAGACTTTGTGAGGCAGCTTTTAATTGGCCTTCCAAATCAAGCTTTGGGACTGACCTTGTGCAGTTTCATCAGCGCTCTGGGTGTCGATATCATTGCTCAGGTAGAGGCCAAAGACTTTGGAGCAGAAAGCAAAGTTTCTGTGGATGACCTGTGCAAGAAAGCTGTGGAGCACAATATCCAGATTGGCAAGTTCTCGCAGCTGGTGATGAACAGGGCCACGGTCCTGGCCAGTTCCTACGACACCGCCTGGAAGAAGCACGACCTGGTGCGCAGGCTGGAAACCAGCATTTCCTCCTGCAAGACCAGCCTGCAGAGAGTGCAGCTGCACATTGCCATGTTCCAGGTGAGAGCCCAGCACAGGCTGGGGCTTCCAGATTGGGGAAAGCGAGCGTGACTTACCGTGTCTGAGCACAACAAACATGGTACTTTGTTGAATAAGTTCTAAGGTATTTTAATGGACTTTATAAAGTATTTTGGTTTTTATTGTGCTGTAAATATATAAGCAAACAGTGTTATTGCTAGCTTTTTTTGAAGACTGGCTGCTTTACAAGAAGCAAATTTGGCAACGTATAAATTTTTTTTAATCAATATATGTAATTATTTTCAGTAACCATTAAATCATTTCTTGGAAAATAGTTTGTTCACTGACTTTCTTACCAGCAATGCTGTCCCATTCTCCCCCATTTTTTCAAACAGATTATGACTTTAAGGGAGGAGATGGCTTAGAACAGAGGGTATGAGTTGCTGAATGTCATCTTGTAGCTTCCCTTCAATGTTTTAATGCATTAACGGCCTCCTTGCTCCACTCTTTGCTTCATTGAAAAATACAAATACTAGCAGTATCAGTCCTGAAAAGTGCTCTTCTGAGGCTTTAGATAAATGCCATTGTATACCTTTTACACTGGTATCCAGTTGTGATCTTCATTTCATAGTGATTTGTAAGTTTAGGGATGAGGCTTTCTCCATGTCTGTTAATGAACCATTTCATAGACTGGTAAGCAACATGGTCTTGGTTTTAATGCATCACAAGTGAATTGTTTCTGAATATTGATGGCTTTTCCTTCAGATCAAAAAGATGTGTGTAAATCACTTCTGGTAAATTAATGGACTGATGAATAGTATAAACATCCAAGCCAGCAAAACAGTTTGGAGCTGCTTGTATCATTTAACGCTCTCGAATGATGTAGAACTTTGAGCTGTGCTGGTGTTGTCTGACATGCAGCCCTTGCTTATAAAGTGTACCAGAGCACTGCAATTGCTGTTTGTGATGCAGAGTATTTTGTGCTGAGCAATATTGATAATCGAGTGTTGCTGTTACTTTCTTCAAGTGGCAGCACGAAGATCTCCTCATCAGCCGCCCCCAGGCTATTTCTGTCACTCCTCCACCTCGTTCTGCAATTTTAGCCAGCATGAAAAAGAAACTTCACACGCTCAGTCAGATTGAAGCTTCCATTGCAACGGTCCAGGTACGCCTGTTTTGGGGAGGGTTGTTCAGCAGCATACTGAACTGACTAACACAAACTGCAAAATCATCCACCACCTTCAAATTCTGTTACCTGGCTCGCTGTCGTACACAAATGTGGAGGGGTTGTCATTGATCTCTTTCTGATGGATATTGTTACATTGTTTGGTTTTGCTGTCTCATGCAAAATGTTCTCTTTGGAATAGCAGTAAATCTCTTTGAAGAAAAATACAAATCTGTGAAAGTACTTTTCTTTCTGAAGGCTGGTAATGCTCCTTTTCTTTAAGTTTGTCTGCCTTAGATCATCCGAACTGTTGTTTTTGCTGCTAAATGTCAGAAGTTTCCTTTGTAGATGTGGGCAAATTAAGTATTCTGTGTGTTAAGGTTTGTGTGCTGTGGCTTGGCTCAGTATTTTAGATTTCTTTGGTGCCAGTAATATGGAATGTTTAGTTGTTTATTAAATACTGCTTAGCTTCCTGGATTTTAATTTCCTTTTTTAGTTGTGAAGGTACTGTTTATAATAATTTCTTGAATTATTTGCAACATAATGGAGAACTCCTATGATGTTACATAATTCTCAGTCTAGAAATCGGATTACTTTTGCTTTTTTTTTGGTGAGTTAAAATTTAGGCAGGTAGACTTTCTATAACAATCAAATCCAGTTGTGATGTGTACTGGAAATAAACTTTTAAGCAGCATAAACTAACCTTTGTGAACCATGAGTACCACAGTATTTTACATATATGGGCATAAGAATGTGTGTGCCTGTGTTATATGTGCATAATTTATTTAAAGTCAGGCTTAGAACTGTGTACAGCAGTATGAATTATCTGTATGGGTTTTTTCTTTGCCAATGCAGGAGAAACTAGCAGCACTTGAAGCAAGTATTGAGCAGCGTTTAAAATGGGCAGGAGGTGCTAATCCTGCACTGGCCCCAGTCTTGCAAGATTTTGATGCCACCATTGCTGAAAGAAGAAACCTTGTGCTGAAAGAAAGTCAAAGAGCAAGTCAGGTACTACAGATAAGTACAGTACTCTTGACTCCATAAGTGTGTTCACTCTTCATTTCCTACTCGAGTTTTATGTAGAAGATATTTTTCTGCTCTGCATCTACAGAGCAAATATAGATAACCAAACACTTCTGGGAATCCCACTTGAAAGCAATAGGAATAATCTTTGTGAGAATTGCTGCAGGGTTGGATGACCCTGGGATGATACTGCTACTGTAACTGAGCAGTGTTTAAAATTCTCACTTCAAAGGACATGAAAAAAAATGCTGTTTGTCTAATAGACAGTTGAAGTGGAGTAATTTTTCTCACTTTGCTTTGATTTTCAGGTCACTTTCCTTTGCAGTAATATCATTCATTTTGAAAGCTTACGTACGAGAACAGCAGAAGCCTTAAATCTTGATGCTGCATTGTTTGAACTCCTCAAACGCTGTCAGCAAATGTGCTCCTTTGCATCCCAGTTCAACAGCTCCGTGTCTGACCTGGAGCTTCGCCTGCTGCAGAGAGTGGTAAGCAAAGGGCGCAGCAAAACGTGAAACGCTTCAGAACCACTGCAGGGAGTTCTCAGTTTTGTCTCCTGTTCGCAGTGTTATGTATACCTTCAGATGGAGTGTGGCTACAGAGTTCATGCTGTCAGCTGCTAAACACTTGGCAGTGCTGTCTCTACAGGAAGTGAATTTTATCCTGGGCACAGATAAAGAAATGTTTCTGTTATTTTTAGGGCAGTGGTCTTGAACATCCTATTGGCAGCTCTGAATGGCTTCACTCAGCTCACAAGCAGTTGACCCAGGAGATATCTACACAGAGAACAGTACAAACAGAAAGAGAACAGCAAATAGAAACAGTTTGTGAAACAATTCAGAATCTGGTGGATAGTATTAAAACTGTGCTCACGGGTCATAACAGACAACTTGGAGATGTCAAACATCTGCTGAAAGCTATGGCGAAGGTATGCCTCAAACATCCTTAAATTTATTCCTTAAGCCCAGGTCAGCACAGTTAAAGAAAAATAACAGTTGTAGCTTTGTGCTTTGTAAAGTATCTAGAAACAGTAAAACGTGTTTGTGCATATGGAGTTCAAGACATAAAGTTCATGTTTAGGAATTCATAAAGCTTTCTGGCATTAGTCTTAGCAGGCTTTGGTTGAACTGGACTTTTTCTCTATCTTTGCAGTTGAAACATTGTGTTTATAAGTCCTCTAGGTTCTTAATCAGTAAAAAAAAATTATCATTTTAAAATTTATTGTCTTGACATGTAACTTCTGAAAATTCAAATGATGAACTGAGGGGCTGAAAGAAATGCTCAACTTTATTCTCTTAGCCAAAACATAGCAGTTGACCTTTTTGCACATCTTGGTTACAGGATGAAGAAGCGGCTTTGGCAGATGGTGAAGATGTTCCCTATGAGAATAGTGTTAGGCAGTTCCTGGGCGAATATAAATCGTGGCAAGATAATATTCAGACAGTTCTGTTTACATTAGTTCAGGTTATGGGTCAAGTCCGCAGTCAGGAACATGTTGAAATGCTGCAGGAAATAACTCCCACCTTGAAAGAACTAAAAACACAGAGCCAAAGGTAAGAAAGTTCCCTCGTCTCAGGTGAGAGAAGGCGTTTTGCATAACTCCTTTCGTGCAGCAGGAACACATCATGGGGCACATACTTGGTGATTGTCTTGGAACTCAGAAATATTTTTGCAAAATTTGAATTAATTTCATTTTTGCGTTTTCAGTAAGTCACGTAGTTGTATGAATATTTATCAACTCCATTGTGTTTCCCAGTGTCTACAATAATCTGGTGGGGTTTGCATCACCCTTAGTCACGGATACAGCAAATGAGTGCTCCAGCCCAACTTCAGCTGCTACATATCAGCCAACCTTTGCTGCAGGTAATACTTGCAAAAGTACGAACATGAAACCACCAGAAAATTATATTAGAGAGGGGATCATAGCTCTTAATGAATTTTGAAATGCAGACAATTTCTATAAGATTATAAAAGCCTATAAAATTTAAGTAATTCATCATACAATGACTGCTTGAGCACAGCCTTTGAGATCTGTGTTCACCCCACAACACCCAAAATACACAGAAAGCATTGTCATGTGTATCAACTGGACTGTGATTTCTGTTGAAATTAGTATTAACATTTATGGTGACTTAGGAATTAATCCGGAAACCCTACAAAATCATTAATGTCTGCAAAGTTTTCATTACTTTAAAAACATGAATAACATTTCTCACGAGAAATCCTTTCCATTTAAAGGATTACTCTGCTGTCAACATTTGGACTAGGATGCAGGTTTATAATTTCTATCCAGAACAAGAATTGCCTTTCATAACTGTCCTACGAATCATAGAGGTTGAGAGGCAATAAAAATTTGCTTAATGTAAATAAATTCTTAGCACTGGAATAGCACTTCTTGTTTATGAAGTGAAAGAAATTGGAAAATAGAAAGATTGAAAATTGTTGCAGAATTTAAAATGCAAATTTAAAATGCATTTGTTCTGAAAAACTGATAGTTCTATTTGAGATGCATTTAATTGTGCTTTTTCTTGCCTCTATAATACGCTATTATTTTGGAGACTTCAAGCACTTTTGAACTTTCTTTACAGCTGTACGTAGCAATACAGGGCAGAAAACTCAGCCAGAGGTGATGTCACAGAATGCAAGAAAGCTAATTCAGAAGAATCTTGCAACATCAGCAGATACTCCTCCAAACACAGTCCCAGGAACTGGCAAAAGTGTTGCTTGTAGTCCCAAAAAGACAGCCAGGGACCCTAAAACAGGAAAAGGTAAATACAAACCTTAAAAAAAACCAACTAGAAAAAAACAACAGCCCTACTGCTGGCAGCAACAGAAAAAATACCTCAGCGGGTTTCTGTGCAGGAATGTCAAGTTGAATTAACTGTATTTTGTACCTGTAGCTGTGCAGGAGAGGAATTCCTACGCAGTTAGCGTGTGGAAGCGGGTCAAAGCCAAGTTAGAGGGCCGAGATGTGGATCCCAACAGGAGAATGTCTGTGGCTGAACAGGTGAGCTGAAAGCAAAGTTCCAGTGCTGGTCCTTGCTTTAAATACATGGTAATTAGCAGGTGTGTATGCTGAAGTGTGCCTTCAGGACTAAAACCCTGTTGTGAATGGGTGTTCCTTTGGGGGTGTGAGCTATTCCAGTGCAAATCAGGGTTGCTGCTGCCTTGTATTGCTGCATTCTTTTTTTTATTTTTTGCTGTCATAATGTTTCGTTTTTCACATGGGAGATTTATGTAAAACCACGAATTAGATAAAGCTGCCTTTTGTCTGTCAGTAAGCTAACATTTGTTCCACGGCTGCTGATGGCCAGGGAGAACACAAGATCTGTGCAGCTGCCCAAGGGACAGAACTTGTCTGTGTTCACTAACGTAACACAACCACTCCTGTCTCTGGGCAGCAGAGTCAGGGGACGCACTTGTCCTGTCTGCTTGAGAATGTTGTGGCCACTTTCAGGATAGGGGCTGTGAATGAGATGATGTGTGATCTTTTTTTGCAGTACAGCTTCCTGTTTCTTATGTGGACTGCACAAAGTTATGTCTACAGTTATCTTAGGTTTTTTTCAGTGAAATATTTGCAGGTGACATTCAACAGTAAATTCTAAGATCACTTAAACACTTTTAAAGTTCTAGCTTATTTTTAATTCCTTGTTTGACCTTTTTAATAGGTTGACTTTGTGATTAAGGAAGCAACTAATCTAGATAACTTGGCTCAGCTGTATGAAGGTTGGACTGCCTGGGTATGAGTAGGGAGACAGCAGATCGGTCTGGTTCAGCGAGGTCAGACATCCACCAGAATCAACTCGGCCTCAGGCATCCGTAGCCGCACCACAGTCGGTGGTGATGCATACTGGGGCTTAATCTGAGGAAACCTAGGAAATCTCGGTGCACTGGGAAGTGAATCCTGCAGGATAGCTGCACTCAGGGATACGCTAAACACAATGGTCTGCAACCCCCACGGTCAAGGGTGAACGCTCACCGCTTGAGCAACACGGTTTGTCTTTCTGCTGCGAAGAACTGCAAACGTGTCTGGGGGTCAGCTGCAGAAAGAAATCAGGATGCTACAAACCGCAGAGTGATTTGGAACTCAATTCCACCTGACCCTGTGAACAATTCAGGGAACACCGAACCCTGTTCAAAGAAAAACAGAAAAATGGGGCCATGAAGAAATCACAGCAAGGGCAGATTTGATGCATTCAGATTCTTGTTCCTCTTGTTACGTGGCAGCAGTGCTGGTTGAGTTGACCAGTTAGTACGGGAAAAGGCTACAAAATGTAAACTTCAGAAATGGACTGAAAGCAAAGAGCTGTACATCAGATACATGCTGCATTGGAAGAACTTCTGAGATAGAAGAAAAAGCCTTTGTTCTCCTCTCCCTTTCCTCTTTCCTTTCACTCCTCCCTCCCAGCCTCTCCTTGCATACACCCCTCTTGGCTTATTCTTGTAGGTTAGGCGTACTTCCAATATACTTTTTATTTCAATCCTTCTGCTTCACAGTTTAGTCAAATTAACAAATTCTGTTTGGTAAACAATTTTTCCAAAAGCACTGAAAATATAGAACATCAATGATTACTTATGAGTTGGATGGTCAAATGCAAAATGTAATTTTGGTTATTTTAAAGTCATTTTTGTGATTCTATTATGTACAGTTTCTCAAAATTGTCACTGTGCATTTAAAAGTAATGATTCCTACAGGCATTTGATTTAATGTGCACTTCCCTCTGCTTGCAGTGTACACTTTTTTGTAATTCAAATTGTCCCTCCAATCTCATTCTACTGTGATTGCTGTAGTTTCTTTCGTACGACGTAGCTAATCCAATGTAATCTTTACCATTTTAAAAACCAGGATAGAGTATCTAGTAGAGTTTTACATTGTTGATGACAGATGAACAATAAAGTGATGTTCTGGTGGAGGTAGAGTGATATGCTTTTTACTTCATTTTCCTAAGCCTTTTAGTTCACACTTGTAAGTTCTAGTGCTTCACTTCACAGGGGTATACATATAATCCAAGAAATGAAGGACTCTCAAATTTTTGTTCAACTAGATCTGTAAAGATTTCTGCAAAGTAGTTTTCCTTTGCCATATTTCTTCTATAGATGGTTGTTCAGTAATGCATCCATAGGGAATCTTCCACCAAGGTTTTTTTTAATCAGTTCTCAAAGTGTGATTATGGTCAGAAAAGTCTCTCTAAAAATGGCATCTTACTTAGATCAAGGTCCTGCTTGTCTGCTGGTTGTCTAAAAGACTTCTTGCTTCATTTTTTAAGTGGGACACCTTTAGAAAAAGGCAGCTTCTTCTCTCAGAGCAAATAAACCGCACAGAATTCAGTTACAGCTGCACAATTGTAAAGGTGCTGATAGCTGAAGCAGAAATGCACCCTGGCGTTCTGAACCCAGATAAATTCGTGCAGCTCTGTATAAAAAGTTTCTCTTTTGTAAACTTGGTGAATTCATTATGCACAGTTGCTGAAAAATGTGGGAAGATCCTTAATGCCATTTTAGTCACTTTTCAGAGTAAAACCACACTTTCAATACAGCATTTTTTCTGTCAAAATCCAAGTATTAAAAGATTTGAGCCAAGCCCACTACTGGCATAAAATTAATTTAATTGGAAGGATTTGCAGCAGTTCATCTGAGTAGGAAGCTTGGCTGGTGGTTTTTGGATAATGCCAGGCAAACTTCTGTTCCTTTCAGTATTTGCACTATGCTGACTGCTCTGCCTCCGCAGTAGGTCTTAGAATTCACTTTCTCCTCTGTTGCCAATTTTTTGTGGACATGCACTTTGAAGTGTAAGAGTTTTCAACAGTCATATGGCCTTCCTTGCACTCTGATTGCCTGATTACCTCTAGGGAAGTCACAGGCTTTGCATCTAACAGTACCCGCGCAAACGCATTCCACTGCCGCTGCTTCCTGACCCTCTGCCATGCGCCTCGCGGGAAAAGCCGTTGGAATGTTGCAGTGAAGAACATTCATATGCAGAACAAGACACTTGACACTGTTGGTCCTTTTCATTTTTCTCCAGTTAAGAATAACCTTATGAACAATCTGTTGGAGAAGTGTAGTGGCAGGAGTGTGTTGTACCTGCTGTTTTGTTTCTTGGAAGCTGGGGGGAAGGGAGGGGTAATGCACTCACCTGTGGCTCATGTATTATACCTCTGCCATCCAGAAATGAAACACTTGTGTGGAGATGGGTTCTTACTGCATAATTTAATAAAGTTTTAAAAAATAAAAACTAATATGTATGTTTAATTTCCTTGCATGCAAAACTGTGTGGTTGTGAATATTACAGGGAAGAATAAAGTGCCCGATACAAACAAATACAAACCAAACCCCAAATTAGAGACTTAAATTTGCATAACTGATGCAAAGGAGACAGCTCAGATGTGCAGGAGTGAGGGGGACTGTCACTGTTGACTTGTGTGCTGCTGCATTCTTCTTGCAAATGTCGACCGTATGGGAGGTTGGTACAGCCTTGGTGAAACCTGAAATTCAGATTCTGTGTACAGACCCTGCATAGTAAATAAGGCTGCATTACTTACATTCTCTTAAAAGATGTTTCTTACAAAGACATAAGGCTATTTCCTTTATTTTCAGTAAAAGTGGTGTTTACTTTTCTCTGCAGTGAGGCGCACCTCAAATACCACAAGTCTAGAATCACCTCTCTATAAATACATACAAACCAGCTGAAGCTATAGAAGTCAAACAGTTCAACTGATGGCAATTTTTTGCCTGCTGCTTACCTGCAGTAAATCAAGGGACCATGCTATAAAGCAATTTCTCAAAGCCAAATTCCACATCTGTTCAGCAGTTTTGTTACCCCCTCACAATTCTGTAGGCTCGTGGTTGAGGTGCTCTTGACCCTTTGAAAATAGAGTTTCTTGTTTGCCTCTCTTCCTTCTCCCCTTGTGTAAAGCCAGGATGTGAACATGGCTCTGCCAAATGGGTTGCTGGGATGTGTTAAACTGGAGTCATTAGTGGTGTCCTAGATTATTTTGGTAGGATAATGGCACTGTCAATACAACAAATTTAAAATGTAGCAGATCTGTAAAGTTAACAGAAATTAGTTTTGTACTTTGTAGGGACTTCATGGTCTGGTTTTGCTTTGCAGCAATTAGTTTTGCCCTCAAGGATTAGTCCATTTAAATAGTAATGTTTTGTCTAATTTTTCAAGTGTCTGTAAAAGACTCAAGTCTCCTGTATAAATTGGACATAAATCAGAGGGAAGGAGCTAGTTTTCCAAGGAAAAATGAGTGAGATACCTATAAAAGCATTGGTGACAGTCAGTGCTGTCTACTCTCTGGTAAACTGATCAAATGATATTTACCCTGTTAACTGCCTTGGGGTGTATGTATGAGAAACACCATATCAACATATTCCTTCAGAAAGAGCAGCGAGGGTTGGAGAAGTTAAAGCTCTGTTGTTCTAAGTGCTGTAGTCTTTAAGGTTAATTTACTTCAATTACTCATCAATATGTTCTGTGCCTGGTACGTTAGCCATTCTGTTTTAGTACACTCAAATACTTCAAAGGTTTCTTTTTTCTCTTTTCTTTTTATGACAGAATTTATGCATTAAAGAATTTGGCTGGGAAAAAAGTTTGAGATGACACCTGCCATCTGTGTGTTTGTTAACATGGCCTCAAATTATAAAATGCATTTTTTTTTCTTTAGTGGAAAAGTTATGAGTATACTGTTAACATTTTAGCTAAAGAATTTCATTGAAATTGCAGATACTATCTACAACTATTGCTGTGTATATAAATGCATAGCTGATTAGAGCAATTCTGCCATTCATCAGGCTAATTTTTTATTAATAGCATAACAAATGTGTATTAGGTATGCTGAAAGGGTGGAGGCTTGACATGTAAACTTTGTGTGTCTGTTCTAAGTGCACAGAGCAATTACACTGCCCCTTTTAAAAGTGCTTTGAAGCCAGCTTGGGCATTTAATTTTCTGTGCATCTGCTAAGAGAGAATCTTGGTGCAGGAAGAATTGATGCTGTTGCAGCATGGTCTGTGCCATGCACTGAGGCAAGCAAAGCAGCTGGGTGTAGCTCAGGTAAGGTACCGGAGGGGGACTGAGCTACTGCTCGTCCTCTGCCTCCTACACCAGGGCTGAGATTTTAACAGTGGAATTTCTGAATACACGTACGTGTAGGCACACAGTTTTTAACTTTGTGTGGTGCCTCACGAGGCCTGGCTGCTCCGCGAGGGAGGAGTGGGCAGGTGGCAGGGCCCTGCCCTGTCCTGTGCTCCGCAGAGCAATGGTCCCTCTGGCATTTCTGGGCTCGAGGGCAGCGCTCACCTGTCCCTCTGCCCCTCTGAGTTATGGAGCAACACTTAATACGAGGGAAAGGCACCTCTGCGGGGGAAAAGCTGCAAGGGCACCTGATTTGGGAGCTGGTGTTTGAAAAACTGGCTGGAAGATGGTGAATGTGACAGGCTGGAGATGATGGCAATGCCTGCTTTTTTCCATTGGTAAGTGCTTGGGTTTTTTGTGGTGAGAATCATATAAATGGATGAAACCAAGAGCTGGCTGATGGTATCAAATAGAGCAGTGCTGCTGCAGGGCACTGTAAATATCCCTAGGCACTGTAATGCATCATAGAATCACAGGATGCTGAGGGGTTGGAATGGACCTTAATCACCATCTAGTCCCGACCCTCCTGCCATGGGCAGGGACATCTCCCAGGGTTGAACCTCCCTGGGCAAACCCGCTCTCACCGCCCTCAGTAAAGAATTTCCTCCTAATATTATCCCTAATTTCTCCTCTTTGTGTACCCATTACTCCTTGTCCTGTCACTACAGTCCCTCTCCTTGTAGGTCTCCTTCAGACACTGGAAGGTTGCTATGAGGTCATGCTTCTGTATGGCTCCATACTCTTAAAAGACTAATAAAATTACTGCTGTCATCACTTCCTTATGAAATCACCTTTTGTGTGAGCTTTGCTGTGGTAAAATTACAGATTTTGAGAGTGAACTCCACCATTTATAAGTGCAAAATGTTACCCGAAAATACTGTTAGCTTTTAGCAGCACGTGAATGAATTTGAAAGTTACTCAGTATAGAATCTGTTCTTTACACACATTCTAGAGTAGTGAGAAGCACGCTGTCATAGACAAAACCATTCAGGACGGACATATGTTTGCTTTAACAGTGTCCTCCTTAGTCCTTCTCTTTGTCTCCATCGAGCTGGTGCCAGAGCAGTTTTGGTGCCCGAGATGTTTTCTTTGCTCTCATTATAGCCTTGTGTTGCATCCTGGGTGCAGTGATTAAGCTCATTAGCACACGTGCCTGAAGCGTTTAGAAAGCTGAGTCAGAAACAATACATACATCCCAGTGCCTTTCTCCTGTATTTATCCCCATGCTTCCACAAGTTCTGAAGGAAATAAAACGCGTTGTTGGGCTTTGATGTTACCAGCAGAATTTGCCCTGTGCTGGGCACTGACGAGGCCGCACCTCGGGTGTTGTGTCCAGTTCTGGGCCCCTCCGTTCAGAACGGACATTGCGGGGCTGGAGCAAGTCCGGCGAAGGGCAGTGGAGCTGGGGAAGGGGCTGGAGCACAGGTCTGATGAGCAGAGCTGAGGGATCTGGGGGTGTTGATCCCCGGGGAAAAGGAAGCTCGGGGGTGACCTTATCGGCGAAAGGAGGCTGGAGCCGGGGGGGTCGGGCTCTGCTCCCGGGAAACAAGTGACAGGACAGGGGGACGTAGTCCTACACTGCGCCAGGGGAGGTTTAGCTTGGACATTAGGAAGAATTTCTCCGCGGAAAGAGTGATTAGACATTGGAACGGGCGGCCCAGGGAGGTGGTGGAGTCACCGTCCCTGGAGGTGTTTTAGGGGAAGAATCGACGTGTGTCACTCAGTGCTACGGCGCAGCTGACAAAGCGGTGTTCGGTCACAGGCTGGACTCAGAGGTCTTTTCCAAGCCAACTCATCCTGTGACTTTTTTATTGGTTTACCACCCCTTCCCCCAGCGCCGGGTACCGCTCCCCGCGCGGGCCCTCACGGCGCGGCCCGGCACGGCGCGGGCCCGGCACGGCCCGGCACGGC
>VZTI01001766.1:2718129-3045100 GCA_013397865.1 Struthidea cinerea
TTCGCATCGCAGCAGCCAACCGGCGGCCGGCGGGACGCCTAGGCTGGCCAATCACAGCGCCCAGGCGGCCCGCGGAGGCTATAAAAGGAGGCGGCGCGGCGCGGTGAGGGAGGGCGTGGCCGGCGCGCGGCGGTGCGAGAGCGGCCCAAGATGGCGGAGGGGGACAACAACAGCGTCTACCAGCTGGTGAGGGCGGGCGGCGCCGGGCAAGGGCTGGCGGCCGCTCGGGCCTGCCCGGAGCCGGGGGGAAGCCAGGCCTGCCCCGCCCCACCACGCCCTGCCCTTTCCGCAGCGGTGGCCGCCTCGGTCCCGCGCTGTGTGACGCGGTTTGGCTCCCGCAGGGTTCGGTGTGGGAGCGGCTCGGGGCTCGGCGGGGCCGCGCGTGGGGCGGCTGCTGCGGGTGCAGGCCCGGGGCGCGGGATCGGCGGCTGCGCCGCTGCTCGCGGGCCGGAGCCCCCGCCAGCGCTTGGCGTTACCTGATGTGCGGCGTTACCCCGACTGTGTCTGTCTGTCTGTGTCTGAGTGTTCGTGTCCCTGTGTGTCTGTCTGTCTGTTTGTGTGTGTGAAGCCTCCCGCTGCGGGACCGAACGCCGCAGCGCAGCGGTACGGGAGAGCGGCAGGCGCTGGGTGATCAGCTTAACTAAATGTGCCAAAATAGGCTTGAATAGTTAACTAAACACAAGGAGATAGTTATGCCTGAACTGGTAAGCGGCTGCCGTGGGAAATGGGAAAATCTCTTTAAAAGCTGGTGTAGGGGCAGAGGCTCGAAGCGTTTGAGCGCTGCGGTGCTGCACACCCGGGCTGAGCACAGGGAACAGCTCCGAGAGCTCAGAGCTTGGAGGCAGGCTCCAGAGTGTGCGGAAAGTCCACGGAACTGTATTGTCCTTGTTGTTCTAGTGGTGTCGGAGTTCTGATTGGAATTAAGTGTAACACATAGCTGAGAGTGAAACCTGTTCTGTTACCTCTGCACAGCAGGCGTGCACGTGTTCGTGACTTTTCACCTCTTACTGCTCGGGCAGCAGTCGGTTCTGTTCACGGTTACCTGAGATTTGTAATCTCTGAGATGCCGTATCCCACCGAGGGGTGACTGTTAAGCTCTGTTAAATGTGGAACACCTCAGATGAACTGCTTAACTAGCTGATGGCAGCACAGGTGGGGCCTCCTTGCAGGAGGGGTGTAGGGAGGAAGGTAGGAGTCACATAGGAAGTGGAGTTTAAAGGCTGTCTTGGGCAGCTTGTGGGGGAAACCTGCTTTGCAGGCCAAATGTGATCACTTGGGTAACTTTACTGTGGATTCTGAGTCTTTATCCATCTTCCTCATAATAAGAAATTGGCATTGGACAGCAGCTAGAAAGCTTCAGTTTAATGTGGTAGAGTTGTCTTAGAAAATACATTTATTTTTAAATAGTTCTCATATTACAGTTTTCCAGATGTTGACACTGAAAACTTGAGAGGCTTTAGCTAGGCTTTAAAACGGGTGTGGCAAATGGGAGATTAGGGGAAAACACCTTGGCAGAATCTGGGAGGAGGTATTGTTTGGCCTATACATGCCGCTAGGATCTTGACTATTTTAAAGTATCACTGCTACAATGTCACAACTTAGTACAAAACTCACAGTATTATTACTAATTTAATTACTCAGAAAGGTTGGTGACTGAGATCTTTAATTATTGCACTGGGGTTTTTTTAGCTACTTCGGTGTGAATTAATTTGATACTCTGGTTATTAAAAGAGTTTTCTTCTCTCTTTGTGTAGGCTGCTGAAACTGCAAGCTTGGAAGAGCAGTTGCAAGGATGGGGAGAAGTGATCTTGATAACCGATAAAGTTCTTCGCTGGGAGCGAGCCTGGTTTCCTCTGGCACTGATGAGCGTTGTTTCCTTCTCTTTCCTGTAAGTACCTTCTGGAGGGAGCCTGGAACATCATTGCATCTTCGTGGCTGGCACCAAACCTATATAAGAAAATCAGTAGGATATCTAGAGAAGTCTCATAGAAAGGCTTTTACTCCAGGTTCTGTTTCTTAAAGCGTGTGAACTTTGTTGGAAATTAAAAACAGAGATATTGAAAACAGGAAGTAACACGAGTCACATCCTGCACGGAGTGCTTTCTGCAAAAGCTGTATACCAGCAGTCGTTGCTGGGATTTTTACTGTGCTCAGCTGAATGTTCTTCAGTGGTGCATTCATGTTCTGCCCTCATTCTTTGTACCCTGCTTCTTAGTCAGATCTCATGATCTCCTTTGGTTTTCCCCCCGCCACACCAACGGCAGTATTGTTACAGAAAGCTTGTTTCCATAGGGCAAAACACCCTATTCTGCATCTTTGCTGTGGCGTTTAGGATAAGTTCAGGTTTTTTTGCACAACTCGGGTTTTTTTACGTTCTCTATTATATCTTTTGAGAAAGGGGAAAAGGGAAGACTGCAGGTAACTTCCAGTCAACAGGGTGAGAGGATGTTGTCTGTGTGATTGGAGGTGCTGGAGGCTCTTGGACGTGCCTTTATGTAACATGGTAGTCAAGATGACCTGACCTGCCTTGCACAGACAGCAGTTCGTGCCAGCTGTGCAGTTTTGCAGTTGTATCTCTTCCTGCAGTAAGGAGAAGAGTTACAAAAATAAATGTTGAACCAGGTGAGGCAGGGATGATTGGTCTTTTGACTAATATAAATGTTATGGTCTTCAGGGGAAGTGATGAAGATAGAAGTCAAATGAGACTGAAAGGTAGCTTTTAAAATAAGTAATTGTGTGAAGGTGAGGGTATTCTGTTACAAATTCTGTGATTGTAACAGGAAAGATCTTGTGCTGAATAATACTTTGTGAAAATGCAGAACTACTTCAGGTTCTGAATTCGTCAAAATGACCTCAAACATCCAGCACAGTAGCACTGTGCAGATGTACAGAGGCCCTGCTGTGGACTGGGTCCTTGCTTTGCTTTTGCTGTTTCAGTTTTCAGGAAGTTCTGTGAAGTACAGAGGGCCCAGCTGGGTGTTATCAGACACTTAGGAGATGAGCTGGTTCTTACCCAGTTGCCCTTCTTCTGTGTTTGAGTGATGGCAAGCTGAATATGGAAAATGCAGCACTGTCCTAAGTGGAGATTGAAGGCCTCTTGTCCAGAACAGGTTTGGCTGGCTCTCCCAGGAGAGACAGAGCAAATGACAGCCTCTAGTGGATCTGAGTTCTGTGACTTGAACAACAACATCAGAGCTTTTACTCTGCCTGGTTATTTCTTATGTTCACTCACTCGTCCTCATCTCTCAATCAGCGTTAAGTTCACTGTGTGTCCATTTCTGACAGAATAATAATGATGAATTTTTACTTCTACTGAACTTTGTACCTTATTTGCTTGTAGCATATTCTTATCTGGTATATTAAGAGAAAAATATATTTTTTGGAATTTCGTTTGATGTTAGGCAATAGAGTAGGTCTGCTATTGGAAGTTCTGAGCCAGTCTGAAGAAGTGACCGAGCATGTCTAGTGTTTAGTGGTTTGACATTCAGAAATAATTTCTCTTCTTTCCGCAGGATGATCTACTATTTGGACCCATCGGTTCTCTCAGGCGTCTCCTGTTTCGTTATGTTTCTCTGTCTGGCTGATTACCTGGTTCCTGCTCTTGCTCCTCGAATCTTTGGCTCTAATAAGTGGTGAGGAAAGCTTCAATTAAAACAGTTTCTTGAGTGTAAATATGATCTTTATCAAAATAGATATCTGATTTGCAGATATCAGATGGTTACTTTGTAGAGTTATTGTAGTGAGAAATCAGCAATCTCTATAATACATGAAGTGAGAACAGTGGCAAGGTGTTCTTCATTCTTTTTCTGGAAGATACTACAACATACCTTTAGTGTTCTTTTTCTTCTGGAAAAATAAGATGCTTTGAAGAAGTAGGCACATCCTGTACTCTCCATTAAGCATGCTAGTTAGTTCTGCTAAACTAGTTTTTTAGTAATTAATGGTTAATAGATATTAGGAAGTAAAATTATGTAGAAGAGTATTGATTGTATGTTTGGAAAGAGGCAGTAATAAATGTGATGAAGGAAGAGAGTAATACAAAGGGTATGAATGTGATTAAAACAGGTTTGAAAAAGGGCAAGGCTTATATAAGAGCAGTAACTTGAAGAAGAACCTAATTTGAACTAAATTTTGAGTTAAAGGTGAATTTTAGTGTATCTACTTTAAGATGACTAGTGGACAAATGTTCTTATGTAGATACGTATTACTTGGGTGCATCACACTGGTGTCAGATTAAGATCGGTAGTCTTTGGTTTGAGCGTGGTTGCTCTTTGGGAGTCAGTTTAACAGAGTCAGCATACAGGAAAATTACACGGGCACTTCCATTGCGGTGCTCAATAGGAGGTATCAAACTAAGCAAAGCAAATGCCAGGATAAGCACTGGATACATTTTTACTGCTGGAAAAATGCCATGGGAGATTTTTTAAAATTTTAAATTAAACCTTGAATTCTTATTTCTGGCTTTTTTTCCTCCCTCTGATAAAAGGACTACGGAACAGCAGCAAAGATTTCATGAGATTTGCAGCAATCTGGTGAAATCTCGTCGCCGGATTGTTGGCTGGTGGAAGCGTCTCTTCACTCTGAAGGAAGAAAAGCCTAAAATGGTATCGAGTTCTAGGAATTCATCTCTATTGTCTTAAGATTTTGTTTGGTTTAGCTTTGTCTGAAGTATTCTAGCAAGGCACGTGCCTGAATGAGCTGGTATTCCAAACCACGAACTGGTGGTTCTGGCTGTGACCTGGTACTGGTCACACATTTATTCAGACCTGGAGTGGCAAGGTACAAGACTTAAAAACTTGCAGTTCTATGCAGTTTAGGAGCATACCCTTGATAATAAGATAAAGGAAGACTGGATTTCTCTGGATAGGTAAATTTTTGGAAACAAGCTGTTTCCAGAGTGCATAAACTGTCCAAAGAAGTGTATCTCTAGTAGTGTGTCAGCTGGTACATGAGCTGCTGAGCCGCTGTCCCCAAGCCAGCTTTGGGTGCAGTGTGTGGGGCTTAGTCTGGCACTAAGGGATATCTGGGCAAAGAAGAATGAGCTGTCCAGCTGATGGTCTGGAAATAAGTGAGAATGTACAATTACAGGTCCTGTAATCTCAATTTTAACACACCGGTGCATAGGTATCAGGTGTGGAAGAGCCAGAAAACTTCGAGTTAGTTTTATATGTTGAAGTAGTGCCAAATACTGAAGGGAGTGGAGAATCCCCAACAGGTCTGTGGTAACTCTTCCCTTTTCACTTTTTAGTACTTCATGACCATGCTCTTCACTCTTGCTGTGGTTGCCTGGATTGGACAGCAAGTTCACAATCTCTTTCTGACCTATCTTATTGGTAAGTGTGAGCATGCAAAAGACAAGGAACTCTTTTGTTAGCTGCCTGAAATGGATTGAGACTGGTAGAAGTCATTTCTGATTAAGTGTGGTGGGGTGTTTTTGTTGCAGGGTTATGTTTTTCTCTTTTCAAGCAGTTGATGGGGTTTAAGAGAAGCAAAGAATTGCAGAGTGACAGAAGCTTGTTAAAGGAGTATTAATTCTTTTTTTCTTTCTCCTCTCTAGTGAGTTTCTTGTTGCTGTTTCCTGGACTGAACCAACATGGGATCATCACAAAGTACATTGGAATGGCGAAAAGGGAGATCAACAAACTTCTCAAGCACAAGGAAAAGAAAAATGAATGAAGACTTAACTGCTGTTCACTCTAGTAAAAGGTTTTCTTGGGAACAGTTTTGAGAATTAATGTATAATTAAGACAATAGAAGTTGTATTGCTCACTGACTTTTTTTTTTTTTTTTTGGCTCCCTGATGAAGTGAAAAAGTCACTCCAGCAACTGCTGTGGGTTTGTCTCTTGCTGTGCTGAGTAGGGTTCTGCAGCCTGGAGCTGATCCTGTCTGAGAGATCCTCTCCTTTGGTGTATGGATCTTGTTAAGTGTCTTCATCAAACTAAGAGACCCTGTGCATAACTATGCCAACAGCAGAGCTGTAATGCCTGATAGTATTTCTGTAACTGTGTTAGTTTGGCTGATCATTGATTGTGGCTACAGCAAGTGTGAAAGGCAGTTCTGAAGGCTGATGCTTCTTGGAGGCTTGTTACTACTGATCCTTGTGGCAGGGGGGCACTTAGCTGAGTGAGAATGGCCACAGCTGAGGGTCCACATCCAAAACGGGGGCAGAAGGTGGTTCCATTGTCTCACTGAATCTGTTTGCTTCTGTTGGCTGCGTGTACCTGAGAATGTGTTATAAGTGGGGGTCCAGAATATATAAATTTGTAGTTCAATTATTTAGCTGTAGTGTAAACTCATTGCACTGAGACTGTAGAAAATGAGTGAAGGTGTGTGTAACCTTAACAGCTGATTGTTCTGGAAACTGCTGTTGTCATGGAGCCTTGTAGCACGTTTGGTTTTATGAATGTTTGTCTGCCTGTATACAAAATCACTCTGAATATGCTGAGTTTGACTCTGTAAATAAGCCTGAATTGTTTGTGCTTTTCTATGACCTCTCCCTCCTTTTTTAAAACTGAACTTTTTTTCTTTAAAAAGCTAAAACCTGTGTTAATGTTTTAAAAGTTTACTGTTTTAAAATGAACTCTCTTCAGTGTCTATTGTAACTGTTGAATAGGTAAATACAGACTAAAGAGAAACTACTTGAAGACTTGCTGTTTGTGAACGTACAGAAAAAGGTGTCAATGCATTTTTCAGTCAAGAAGGAGAGCTGGGAAGGGTTGAGGAGGTGCTGTGCTGAACTGGCGCTGCCTGTCGGTGGGAGGGATCCTGGCTGTGTAAAACCAAGTGGTGACACGGCTCAGTGTCGCAGAGCTGTATTCCCGAGAGCCGGAGCGTACACTAACACAGGGTTAGGTGCTGCAGCTCTGCTGTCACAGCGCCGTGTTCCCTTTGGAGCTGGAGCTCGGTGCGGACACGGCCCGTCCATCAGCCGGGGCTCCGCTCACCGCCGCTCCCGGGGCGCGCCGGCCGCGCTCTCTGGCGGAGTGCGGCTTTTTGTCCCTCGCGCGCCGCCCTACCCGCCCGCGCCTAGCGTCCCCGTTCCTATGGAAACCGGGAGCCGGTGTCGCTCCGGAAGTGCGGCGCGCGGCTTCGGCCAATGGGGAGAGCCAGGCTTGAGCCGCGAGGTCTCGCGATATCTGTCCCCGCGGATGGCCCTCCCATCGCCCCGCGCGGCCCGCGCTCTTCCTTTTCCGCCATCGCGCTCTCGGTGAGTGGGGCCGGGGCCGCGGTCGCGCCGCATCCGCCCCGGCCCGGCGCCATCNCGCCGGCACCGGCCCTGGCGCCGTCCGGAGCTCCCGGAATGCGGGGTGGGGGGCGGCACCTCCCGCCCGTGGCCTCAGCGATGCGCGGCGGGAAGCCGGGGCGGCGGCCGGGCCCGGGCCGGAGCTCTGGGCAACTGGGCTGAGCAGGGCGCGGGAGAGCCGCGGAGCTTGTGGACTGTAGGGCGTGCGGACCGTGCGGCGAGGCCGGGGAGGAGGTAGCGGAGCGCGGGGGAGCGGGCGCGGTCAGGGCCCGGAGAGGGGGCGGCCCCGGCACGGGGGGCCGGCGGCTCTCGCCCGGGGGCGGGAATTGGCTCGCGCGGTGGTGGTGTCTCAGGGGTGAAAGTCCTCGTGGGCCACGGGACCTGCCCCAGTGACCGGGGCAGGGACACCTCTGCGGACGGTTCTGGCAGCGCCCGGGCTCTGTCAGAGAGGGGTGGCAGTGCCAAGTCATCCCTGCCGTGCCGGGGTGCTCCGAGGCTCCTTTTCGCGAGCATGTGAGAGCTGCTGACGGCCTTCCTTTTCGAAGTGCTGTGTTTGTGCATCCTGCAGGTTTTGTGCAGTTCAGTGAGCCGAGCAGCGTCTGTTGATTTAATACCACATAGGATCTAGTTATTGCACAGGGTCGATGCTATGGAGCTGTGTTTTAGTTGGGTTATAAGGCCAAACTGATTTACCTGGGGAGGTGTCACACTGCTGACATGTGTCTGGATGGTGGTTTTGGAATTGTGTGTGTGCTCTGATAAAGCGAAGTTTAACTGTGTCAGATTTCCTGACGTGTTAGGGTAGTGGTGATGCTTGATCACAGCTGAGTGTGTGACTTGGCTCGCTTATTTAGCTTGAGAGTGCTTTTCAAGGTTTAATGCAACTTTCTGTCAGCCTTGGATCTTCGAGATCTAAAATTAGCGTTAAAAGCAGCGCTGCTCAGTATTCCCGTGCCGAAGAGCCGGTGCACTCACTGCTGCCCTTCCTGCAGGCACCATGGTGCGGATGAACGTTCTGGCCGATGCTCTCAAAAGCATCAACAATGCAGAGAAACGTGGGAAACGCCAGGTGCTCATCCGGCCGTGCTCCAAGGTGATCGTCCGCTTCCTGACCGTGATGATGAAGCACGGTAAGTGCTGGCCCTGCTCCCCATGGGTGTCTGGGGGTGCTGCTGTGGTGGAAGAAGTAAATCGAGGTGTTTGAAGTAGTTTGGTGCAACATAGTTAATTAGTTGTGTTATTGTAGCTAAGTGTTAAAAGTTTCTCTGTCTGCTGGTCTGCTGCAGGTTACATTGGTGAATTCGAGATAATTGATGATCACAGAGCTGGGAAGATTGTTGTCAACCTCACAGGCAGACTCAACAAGGTAGGATTTGTCTTCCTGAATTCAGTTCTCTAAGGAGGTGTTTAAATGAAAACTTTTTTTTTAATTCTGTGTTTGTGTGCTCCATTTCTGAAAGAACTGCTTGTAAAAAAGGCAGTATTTGTTGAATCTGTGTCAGTAAGAGTAGCATGAATGTTATCAGTTAAGAGGCTGGTTAATTGTCTAGGTTCATAATGATCTGGGTCACTAATTACATTTCTTTTAAACTCTGAATATGTAAGATGCGCTTTCAGGGAAGTCTGCTTGCAAGTGCTGTGTGTTTCTCTCTCTTCAAAGGCTTTCTGGCTACCTAGTGCTTTCTCAGTTTCTTTGATGTTTAAGCTATCTGGAAGACTTGTCTTAAGAGATAGGAGCTGAGTTGGTTTCCAGTTGATGTTTGATACCTGCAGATGTGGAGAAGACAAACCTTTCTCCTGCTGCCAGGTGGGCTTCGCTTGCAGTGAGGGAAAGTTGAATGTTGCATTAATTGGTGCTTAAGTTCCTGGGGTATATGAGGCATTTCATGTGTGTTTTGGAAATTATTAAATGTTTATGTGTCAAACTACTGAGCTGTGCAGTTCTGTGGTGGCTTGCTGTGCATCATTGTTTACAGTTAAGCTCTTTAAGTGAGAGTTGGCTCTTCAGTAAAGAAACAAAAAAATTACTAAGTCAGAATATGTAGGGGGCTGTCTCCGTGATGAATAAACATTGCGTCTGAAAATTGCGTGAGTGCGTAAGGCAGATAATCCTGACAGTTACTGTAGCAATTACAGTGTTAGGTGTCTGTAATAAGAGTAATGCAGGTCAGATTTGAGGGTAGTGTTCCTTGACCTCTCCCAGGATGATTTTGTAATGGATCTTCCAGGCTGCAGCTGGATGTAATGTTTCTCTCAGTCACTGCAATAAGGGAACAGTTGTTTAGTTCACAGAAGTGTGCTTAGTGCAGGAGGGTGTGCTGCTGGTTTGGTGTTGGATAGTTGTTGAGATAATTGGAGCCAGTGAGGTAATGAGGTGGTGGTCTTGGTCAGTAATGTGATTACCTTGAAAGTTCCAGTAACTTCTATGCATGTTAATTTCTTCCTGGTTAAAATCCACATGGTTTTTTTTTTTAACTAAACGGGTGGGAGGAAGCGCCGCTCGTGCTGCGGGTACGGAGCGTGCGTAACAGCGCTTGGTAAAGTCCTTCAGGCAGGGAACTGGGATCACAAGTGTGCAAATCCGTAAAGTTGTTCGGTTTGTGACGGAATCCTCTTTTACAGTGTGGTGTAATCAGTCCCAGATTTGATGTGCAGCTGAAGGATTTGGAAAAGTGGCAGAACAACCTGCTGCCTTCCCGTCAGTTTGGGTGAGTACAGGGAAGGGTCAAGTGTGTGCTATGTGTGAAAATGTTACACTCAGACTGCCTGAGTTAGACTCACCTGGCGCCTTTCCTCTGATCAACCTGGAGTTAAATTCCAGTCTTAAAATTCCATCCTCCATATAATGTCCTTTTTAACCAGTTTTAAAGGGGCACTGCTAAGCAAGGATCTGTTTCTGCTTGGCTTTGATAAAATCCTTGTTTCACCATTTCACAGTTTAATGGAAAATTGGCCTTTTCTCGTACTTGTTTCAGTTTTATGAATGGCCATTTTTAAATGGAGGGGGAGTTATGTGAGTTACCAGGTCAGTGGAAGTAGATTGTACTACGTGAATTCAGATGTCCTGATTGTATGCAAATTAATCAGATATGAAGTGATGAGGGACTTGGAGCCTTTGTTGAACGAACCTCCACAATGCAGGAAATCTACTATTATGCAGTGTATCTTCACAAAGTGTATGGAATCAAGAGCAGTAAATCCCAGTGCACCAGGACAGCAGAGCTAGGAGAGTCTGCAGGGCCTGTCCCATCAAAGGAAGGATTAACAGTTCTGTGCTGTTTCTGTTGTTAAAGCTCCAGCAGTAACTCCTGCTTCAGCTGTCCCTGTGTAGCTACTCCGTGTGTTGTCATTGGGAGTTTTAGAGTATTTACAGAGTGGTGGGACAAGAGGTTCTCAGACACGAAGCTGCGTGGGTGAGGTGTGTTGGTGATGCAGATGTTGGCATTCGCAGTGGCAGCTGCTGCAGATGCAGCTCCTCCCCTGCACCAGCAGTGTTCAGCACTGAGGCAGAGATCCAAGCTGAGGAGCTGTCCGGGGCTGGGGCACCGCTGCCTGCACTGGGGAGCAGCATCTGTGGAGGATAGAGGTGGGCTTGGTCTAGAAACCTTCGAGTTCCTGCTGCTGCAGCAGATGGACAGGGGCTGCCCAGTGGGAATACGTGAGGAAAGAGGCAGATAGTTGGAGAGCAGAAGGCTGTCACTGCCCTGTGTGTGCTGCAGAGCTGTGCTCGTGGCAGGAGCTGCTTCTGCACTGTTGATAACCCAGTCTCACTGCGTTGGGCCCGTTCTTGCAGGAACAGGCCTTGCTGTTGTAACACACGTGAAGGTGGTGCTGTCAGCTCTGCCCTAGCCTGGAACAGAGATGAACTGAACATTTGCTCTCTCTTGGCAGGTACATTGTACTGACAACCTCAGCTGGCATCATGGACCATGAGGAGGCGAGACGAAAACACACAGGAGGCAAAATCCTGGGATTCTTTTTCTAAAACTTGTAAAAAAAGAGGATACTAATAAATTGTTCAAATGGACTCTGGTGTTTCCAGTCGGTATTTTAATGACTTCAAGCACTGCCTGTGATAGTGCTTGTAACAGCTGTTCAATAGTGCTCGAGTTCCAGCTTCACTTCAGATGATGTTTGGGTTCCACACCATCCCTGGTCACAGCTCTGTTTCTGTTAATGATACGAGGTACTTCTAATAGTTACCCCTGGAGTGGCACTTTGGGGGTCACTGTACAGGAGAGTCTCAGCAGGGGAGCTCTGATGCTGAACTAATGCTAATCCCAGCTGTCCTGCGTGGGGTCCCCTCGCAGGTGTTCTGTACATGTGTCTCCACAGCTACCTGTGTGTGATTCTGGAGTTTCACCTTTTAGCTCAGTAACAGAAGATGCCTTGCCAGAAGGTATTTCCTGTTTATGGTTAAAAAAGTTGTGGGATGTGGGATTCTAGAATAATTAAGACGGTTGGAGTTTGATTTCAGATCACAAACTTGTTCCGCATCATACAGTGTAAGGAGTAACTGAGGTTGGGAGGTGAATAATTCTTTTCCTTCAAATTTCTACTTTGAAAGTGCTTTGAAACACCAGAATTTTGGGTAGAATAGTTGCTGTGCAGCTGCTTTGTATGTCAGCACAAAGAAACGCCTGTTTGGGATTTCGTTAAGTTTTTAGAGTGAGGAAATAATGTGGTCTGAACCTACAGATAGGGAATATTTAGTATTGAATGAGCTGGTGTTTGCTTCAGGCACATGACAGCACAGTGTACTTGATGCAGAGAGATCAAATGTATTTCAAGGCAGTACATGGAGCAGTACAACCTGAGTTGGTAGAGGATGGGGTGGTTGCACTGTCCTCCAAGAGCAGCTGGAAATGCCCGGCTTTACTTCACTTTGTTTGGAGTCCTGTCGGGAAGCCTATGGAAATGTAGCAAGCCTGTTTTAACACTGAACCAGCTGGTGAATTTGTGGTTCTGATACAACAGATGGAAACCAAGTTTTCTTCCTGGTGATACATCCCCATGCCCACTATGTACAGCTGCTTGAGCTGGAAGTGCCTTGAAGGCGATACTTGATCGCAAATCTTTTCCCAGAGCCTTGGAATGGAAGCGACTCTTGAGGCACCCAGTGTGAACTCAGTAACTGTAACCTCTCTCGGTTCAGTCTGTTGCTCTTTGTGGAGAAAAGGAGAAGGTGGTACTGTTAAGCAGACGGCTTTACGCTGGACCGACGTTGCAGTGTCGCCTGATGTGGTGCTTCCCGAGCGCCAGCAGAGCTCTGAAAGTGCTAGCAGAAATGTGGTGGCACCAGCGTCCTGACTTGAGCCTGGCTGAGAAGAGCAGGGGCACGGTCTAAAGCTGGTTACCTGCTCTGTCACAGCTGTGATGGTCAAGGTCACAAAGTGTGGATTGGAGACGGCATCGAAACATTCAAACTGCTTCTCAGCTTGACTGGAAACAAACCTGCTTAGCTGAAGATCTGTACACTGAATCAGAGTAGTTACAAAGTCAAGAGTCTGTTTTAACCCCTGTTTTGTTGCCAAATCAAACTATTTAGTGACAGGTGGGGTGTTTCCTATCCATAATGGATATCATTTTGCAGTACCAGGCACTGACACCTGAGGTTTTGTACTTGCTCAGAGTAACCCTGAAGATTGTATCAAGGTTGCACTATTCTTTTTTTATAAAATCTTGATTTTATCAAGTGTAGAATAGACACACGTTTCTTATACCTATTGGAGGAAGGTCAGTGACACTTTTAAGGCTTCCTTTAGATTAATTTACTATGGCAGGTTTCCTGCTAGTTTGACGGTTGTGTTTTAACTCAGTTGTCCACAGGACATACATGGTAGTTTTTCTGACCCATCTTAGCCATGTGTGTCCTTTACAGAGACTCCTGAGGTTACAATTTCTGATGTTCTCAGTTGACAGATCAGTTGGGAATGAACTGTGAATTTATTTCACAAACCAGCCCAGCAACTTCTATAGAATTATTAAATGGAAATTAGAGCTCTGTTGGAACAAGGATGACTTGGAAAGGAAGCGGCAGCAGAAGCACCTTTTCCACAGTATATCTACAAACGTAACTGCACCCAGGCTTACCACATGTGGAAGCTGATGGGGCTGATTTGAGTTCATGAGATGATCTCTTAGCTTGCACCTCACTGGTGAGAGCTTTACTCCTCAGCTGCTGGCTGAGAGCTGAGAACTTTGGAAAGTGGGCTTGGGAGCTGACAGGAGAGATTATGATGTGCCCTGCAACACAAGAGCTTTAAATGGGTTTGCAGGAGTTCTGACTCTCAGACATGTTTAAAACCTGAAAGTGGGATTTTTTTTTTAACCTCGGTGATTTTTAGTGGGCTGAGGGCATGTATATGCCTTGGGCAAGCAGTTCATAGGTAAAAGCATTTTGGGTAAGGAAAGGATTGCTAGGGGGCGAGAGGGAAAATGGCACAAAGCTGCAAGTGCAGCGTGGATTACAGCAGGTGATCGGGGTCAAGTGTCAGTTCAGAGAGGGGGTTCGGTACCTGTGGGGCAGAGGGAACATCGGTGGTGGAGGAGTCCCCTGTGGGACAGAGGCGGCTGGTCTTCATGTGGGGAGAACTGGCAGGGTGCGTGACCCTGAGGAAGCCCCTGGGTTACCAAGCTTTGCCCCCGGTGCTGTCCTGGGTCCCCTGTGGTCCAACACCGCACTGGAAGCGATGGTGTCACCTCCATGTCCCTTACTCCTCTCCTGACCCCCTCGCTCCTGGCGCTGTGGAGCAGCCGCTCAGGGAGAGCCCGTGCTGGAGCCGCACTGCTGCAGCCCCTTCCTGCTGCTCAGCTGGTCCCAGGCAGGTGTCAGCATCAGCAGCTCGGTCCCAGGTGCTGGAATGGGGTCAGAACTTCATTTAGTTGTGAAAATGAGGAAATTGGAAGTAGCTGGGAGAGGGTTGGTGACGCCCTGGCGAGGTACAGCCCAGTCTCACCTCTGCGGTCAGATCAGTATTTCGGGGTGCGCTGCTCCTTTTGCCACGGCTTAAGAAGAGGATGAAGGATGTTCCCACTGACTGCCTGCCGTGAATCCAGAGAAACTCCCGCTTGCTGGTGCATGAGAAGGTGTCAACAGAGGGCAGCATCCGACCTGCGACAGCTGGAGACTGAGGGAGACCGCTGTGAGTGGAGGAATATCCTGACTTCCGTGCCCTGGTCCACAATGAGAGTTTTTTCTGTCTTTGATGTTTTTGAGCCTGTTTTAAGGTAATATGGGAGGTGAGAATAAGTGTGGATCTTCAAAATAATGCAGCAGGCTAAGAAGCCTGGTGTGTGACAGTGGCTTTGCTGGAAATGCGCCTTTTCCTACTCATCCTTTTGTCTAATGCTATTTAGCTAATTTAGATTTAAGACAAGGCTATGTCTTACTGCCAATTAATGTAAATATCCATCTCTCAGTAAATATCGGATGGATTTAACCACAGTTTAGTCTGGAGAACTATTCTAGTGCAGTCAAGGGGTTTCAGAGGCTGGCACCCTCCGTTCTTGCTCATGCCTCTGATGTTTTCTCTGCTCAGGTGCTGCTCCTGTATCGGTGCAGTAATTTTCCTGATCCTCAGGACAGCCCATCTGATCAGGCACGTGATGGAGCTGGGAACAGTGATGCTGTTGGTACACTTGTGCTGGGGCAGGATTCAAGTTCCTAAGTCTAGTTTAGTTACGTTTTATTGAGGGCTTTATCTGCTGGTGCTGCGCTTAATAATTGCGTGTGCATTTGTGTGGCACTGTCTGCTTTTGGACAAGGTGCTCTAGCAGGGTACGTGACCCTCCCCAAACTTTCAGACTGCCTAGGAGGTCCTTTTTCCACAGTTTGGGGCTAGTGCTGTGTGAGGGCCATGGAAATGGGGAGCATTCCTGTTACTCTATTATCCATTGCTATTCCCTCTTGGCCCTTTATAATTTATGACTAGGAATTGTTTTTTACATATTTAATTCACTTGATTTATTGTTCCCACTCTGTGAACAAACCATGCTACACATTCTGCAGAAAACTCTTTTTCCAGGAGCTTGCAGTCCCCTGCCTGTCATCTCTAGGTGTCTCTCTTGCCTTAATATAAGAAAATATGCAAAAGGCAAAAGTACCAAAACACTCGGTATGTGATCTTGGATAGAAATGTCTGTGTGCAATGCTCCTCCATCTTCACCTCTCCAGCTAGATTAGAGTGGGATTGGCCCCTTCATTTGTGGGGAAGGAACATGACGCAACTGTTCTTGCTGTCTTCCAGTGATGCAAGTTATCTGTGCTTTCAGCTGGACGAGGCTGTAAGCAGGAAGAGGCAAGGATTATGTCTGGGAGTAGGGGAAAAGTAGCTGATGGGTGAGGTTAAAAGAAAAGCTGCTGCTGAAGCCCACCTCTGGGCACTTTCCTGCTCTCATCAGCTCCGTGGATGGAGCCCAGTTGGTGTTCAGTCCATTGTTCTGTCCCATTTTAACAAGCAAAGCCCAGGAACGTCAATGACAAATTTAGGTTTTTAGTATCTTTACAAATCAGGCCTTTAACCATGAGAATGAAAAAAAAGGGAGAAATTAAAGGTTATTTTTTCCATTTCTTCCTACATCTGTGCAATTCACATGGATGCTTGTCTCCTCACTTGCAGTAGCATGCCCAGCTGTATTCTTGCATAACAGGATCCTTGACACATAACCCACACCTCTGTGTGGGCCGGTAATTAGCGCTGGCCCTCGTTCAGTCCTTGGGATTCATTCCTTAGGGCAGCAGCATTAGCCCCTCAGTTCAGCATCTGCACTCCTCAAGTTTGAAACCATTTTTACCTGACTGGGGCAGGCTGTGGGTGTCAGAGCTGGCTGCACACCTTGCTGTGTTCGTGCTGGGACCTCTGTTTGCTCTGTTCGGGATGGGCTCATGGATCTGTCCCTCTCGGGCAGAAGCCAAAGCCTTGCTTGTTTTCCATGACTGGTGGTGAATTTCTGTCTCTGTTCTCTTTTCAGTCCAACATTCTAGGCCAGCCCAGGTAGCAGGAGTTGGGGTTTTATGTGAAGCCTTGTGTACAGCATGTTACGTCAGCTGAAAGATGAGATGCGTGTCGTAGGACCACTGAATTCATCTGCCAGGCAGGTGTTTGCTCTGGGAGGGAAGCAAAAATCAAGAGACTATTTTTAGCTCTGAAATACTTTTCTTGAATGACATTCAGTCCTCGCCAGCCTTTGATGAGCAGAGAAATAATCCCTGAAGGGAGCAGCCGGAGGTGCCTGGATCTGTGCTGGGCTGCCGGCAGCTCCCGCTGTGGCTGTGGCAGTGCTGGGACAGCTCCTGGCACAGCAGCCACCTGCAGCCAGCACCCAGCGCAGGCACTGGGTGAGAGCGGAGTGCTGGAGTGCAGGGGTGTATCTGAGCTTGAACAAAAATGATTCTGAGCCCATTTTCCTGAGAGAGACCCTGTCCTATGGAGCGGGACATGGGGCCGAGAGCCACAAGCCCATTGCACATCAGGGGTCAGCCTTGTTCCCGTGCCCAGGCCAGAGGGCCCATCTTGCAAATTGCTGAATTACTAACCCACTGCTGGTAGGTGGTGGCTCCAGAAACAGATACAGTGATAGCACATAACGCTCCCTGATAGCTGAAATAAGAAGAATTAAACTGTACAAAAGTGTGCTTTAATTACTAACTCTCTCCTGTCTGCTTAAATCACTGGAAATAAAGGTCTCCTCTTTAGTGATGAGCAGTTCCAGGCAGAACAGACGTGATGGGGGAAACATGTTTGGAATAAATACTGATGTGAATGACACTTATTAGCTACAGTGTGGCATATTTATTTCCCTGTAGTTAGCATAATAGCTCAGCTTGAGACGAGAAGGCTTCTTTGCTTGTGCCTGTGCGTGCCCACCAACAGCAGCGGGACGTGCCGGGCAGGGCGCGGGCGGTTCCGCTGTCTCCGCGCTCAGCGCCGGCGCTCGGCTGGTGCCGGCTGCTGTGGCAGGAGCGAGCGGCGCGGGCACGGCCGTGCTTTGGGCAAGCACAGCCCCCGTGGCCTCCTCGTGTCCAAGGGCCGCAAACCCGAGCGGTACGAGCAGCCGGCTGGCTCTCCTCCCGTCTCAGTGCCCAGCAGCTGCCTGCCCGCAGCGGCTCTGCTCTGCTTTCGGGCGCTGCAGAGCTCCTGCAAGGGCGAAACACCCCTTGCCAGCCCCCCTGGGACTCCTGGCAGGGTGGCCACAGCCCACAGCCTTAACTGGAGCTGTGGCTGGAGTGAGAGGGGAGTGGAAACGTTCTGGTTGTCTGACAGGAATTCAGTCCCAGATGTGAAGGTGGCTGGGTGAAAGCTTTACTGTCTCCTGAGGAGCCGGGTGGAGATAAGGCTGGCTGCTGGAATGTGCAGGTTACCTTCCCTTCTGCTCGTGGCGACCTGCTGATCTTAGCCTTGTCCTGCTTTTCTGTGGTTCCGGGTGCCTGGGGCTCTGCAGGGAGGCGCTGGGTGCTGCTGGCTGTGCTGGGCTCCGGCAGCCCTGCCCCTTCTCCTTCCGCGGGGTTTGGGATTTCCGACCCCCGGGGAGTGAGGGCCTGCATTGTAGAAGCATTGATCAGTTCAGTGAGGGCATCACACGCTCGTGTTGCCATTTCCTCCCCGAGATCCTGGAGCAGGGAGGGAGGGAAAGCTTTGCTGAGGGTCTGTGTTGGGCAGACGCTGCCAACCAGCGCAGGGAGAAGGGTCCCCTTGCAAGAGCTTCCAGACAAATCTCCTGGAACTTGGGTGGCACAGGGGGCATCCTCTCTTGAGTTGTTGCTTTGAAACAGCAATTTCTCATCATTTCTGCTTACATTTTAATGTAAGAATGTGTGGATATGGACAATCTTGGACCCCTACTGCCGTGCTTAAGCTTTGAGTGAAGGTGTCTGGTGGATTGCACAGCTGCTTGGGGAAGGGAAGACAACAGGGACAGACAAAGGGGTTGTCAGAGCCTTCTTTTCTTAAGAAAAGCCATGAGGCATTTCAAATGAGAAGCCAAGGGGTTCTCGGGTGGGCTGTGGATGCTGAGTACTGTCTCAGGAGCCATCTCACCAGCCTCTTTGCTGAGGGGAATAATTATACTGTGGTAAAAGTATTTTCTTGCTAGGTATTTGCCTGCCTTATTGTACTGTATTCTTCCATTGCTGAAATACAAGATGAAAAACCTGGGAGTAACACACTTTCTGTTCTAAGTCCACTTGATTGAGTGCTTGGTTCAGAAATACCATAAAAGTGCCAGACCAGAGCTTGAAATATCTCATTACCAGGTGTCAGGCTGCTTATAACTTCCACTCTGGGATTGTTGAGGATTTTTTTTTCCTATTGGTCTTTTAATGAAAATGCCAAAGGGGGAAAAACTATTACAAAAAATAAAAAATGCTGCTTTGATTGAAAATAAAAATGCTGAGGCAGCAGCAACTTTCAGTAGTGCTTGCTCTGTCACATTGCCCTGACATAGATTATTTCCCAGGCCTGTGGGATGTTGTGAGGGTCTGGTATGGGCACGGTCCTGCTGGCTTTTGGTGGGCTGGGGGGTACTGCAGAGCTGAGAGAAGAGCAGGGAGTCAGTGGCAGCAGAGGGAGCTGACAGGTTGGCAGCGAGGCACGGAGTCCGGTGCTGAGGTTACAGCGCGGGATGGCTGCGGTCAGACACGTGTCCCTGCAGAGCATGGGCAGTGGAGGGCACCTTGCTGGACCTTTTGTGGCTGCTGGTGACCTGTGACAGTGTGGGGACGCTGCTCTCCTGCTCGTGCCCTCCCTCACAGGGCTGTCTGCTCTCCCAGCTGTGGCTGCCAGCGCAGTGAGAGCGGTGAGGGGGCTTGTGGCACTGCCAGGCTCTGTGTGACGGGTGTTGGAGCAGCGAGGCTGCTGCGGGCCGCTGAGAGGTGCCTGAGGAAGCAGCTGAGGACTGGTGGAAGCGTGAGCACACAGCTGCGGTGCTGGGAAGGAAGCGTGGGCAAGGCTAGCACAGAGCACTGCTGGAGAGGTGGGGAGGGCACCTCTGTCTGAGAGGAGGAGGAGGAGGAGGAAGGTGCTTAGTCAGAGCTGGAGATTCGTGTGGCACCTTCATAAACCTCCTGGGGTGGAGAAAATGATGCTCTAGAAGGATAGGCTTGGCCAGGTCCAGCTCATACCGACTTTGGGTGGCATCAGTGCCTTCAGTCCTGGGCTTCAGCAGTGCTTCCCTGCTGCCTGGGCAGTTTTCCAGTGGGGTGGAGGATCTCCGTTTCATGCTGGGCAATGTGCTGCCATGGATGGAGGTGGCACAGCTTGTCTGTCAGGAGCTGTGCCCGGGCACAGGAATGTCCCTCCTGCCTGGGGCACACAAACAGAGGTGCTTGAAGGCGCCAGGGAGCCACCTGGGGAGGCCACGGGGCTCCAGAGCAGCCTGCATTTGTGGGGGGTTCTGTGGTCCTCTCCAGGGCTGAGCAGATTGCTCCTTGGGGCCTGCCTGAGGCTGCAATCCCTTCCTCTTAGGAATGCTGGCACTTTCCACAGCAGGGAAAGGAAACTTGGAGACGTGGCAAACAATTTGCAACAGTTAAAGCTACACGGAAAGCATCTTGCATGGAAAATCAGACAGAGCAGGAAAAACAGCACTTACCATCAATATAATGCAGCTGAAATCTCTTTCTTGGAGATAATCATCTCTGACTCCAGCAGTAAAAATAAAGGGCAGAAACTGGAAGGAGCCAGAAAACACGGTCGTGGGAGTGAATCTCGGTGAAATGAAAATTAAAAACACAATGAAAAGCATAGAATTGCCTTAAGTGAAAGCAGCTGCCTGCCCAGAACAACACCCGGGATTATCTGGGAAGCACAGGGGGAGTGGGGAGCGGGCTGAGCGTGCGGCTGCAGCGGGGCTGGGGCCGTGCCAGTGCTGGGCTGGGGAGGGCACAGGCGGAAAGCGAAGGGCCCTTGCCCAGGCTTGACAAAGATCGAGATTTCAGGTTTCCCTTGCCGTCTGGGAGGCATTCAGCTCCTTGCCTTCAGCACCCAGCCTGAAGGATAAAGCCATTTACGGTCTGAAGGACAAGGGCTGGTCCTGGGGATGCTCATCCCCGGGCTGCTGCCCTTCGCTGCCAGCTCGGGCTGCCCTGGCCTTCCTTCCTCAGCCAATCTCCCACCGTCCGGGGCCGTGCGAGCCAGTCCCGGTGCGGAGCCCGCCCCACGGAGGGGAAGGTTTCCGCCGGCCCGGCTCCCGCCCGCCCCGGGCTCGCTCGGCTCCGGAGGCAGCGCTGCCAGCGGGGCTGGTCTGAGAGCAGCCCACGGACGGCGTTATTGTCCCTGCCGTGTGGGAGCACGGACTCAGGCAAACCAGAGCCGCAAAACCGGGCTCTTCGCGCCCTTTCCTGCTTCATTTACAAATGGGTATCGCTTTTTAAGTGCTACAGGAGACGCACGGCCTTTTATGAATGTGTGTGGCGTGAATATGTATGTCTTTTGACTATGTCGGGCTGACCTCGATGTGTTTGCTATGCTAAGTGTCATAAAAATCAAACTGCTAAGTTAGCTAGCTGCCCTTTCCACAACGCCAGGGAAGCACCTGGGGCCCTCTTGCTCCCTGTAGACAATGGCTGAGGGAGGCTTATGCAACTCCTGCTCCGCTGGTGGCTGCTCTCCTCCAGAGCTGGCCTGGTATTTTTAGATGCAAAGGAGAAGTGTCTCCTAACTATATGCTAATCACATTTTCAAAGCTTCAGCTGATATTAAAATGATTCAGCCGTGTCCTGAATTCACATACTTTTGTTTGTTGCCTTTTGTATGCTCTGTGTAGCTTTTCATATGACTGTGCCTATTTTCAACCAAAATCATGGTTTGGGAGCTGCTGTATGACAAAGGATGTTTTTATCCTTTTTTGAAGATCTTTTGAGTTATCCTTAGCCCCAGCTATCTGAAATACAGACTCATGCATATATATTCTCTCTGCAGGCAAAGAACAGAGGCAGGAATAGACTTTACAGCTGTGATTCTCAAATTTTATTAAAGGGCTGCCTGACCTTCAGGGGAAAGGAAAGTATTTGAGAACCATCATATCTGATGCTGCCACCCTGATGTTCATTTATGGCCAAATAACTTCTTGATAGGATTTTTTTATTAGTTTTGCTTGCCCTTTTGTTTACTCCCTTGCCTGATGGGAGTGTGCTCAATAAATATCTTTGTCTGTGTCTCCCGTGGCACCCTCGGGCCCGTGCTGAACACGGGTCTGCAGCCCTCGTGGCCTCTGCCCCGACAGTCCGATGTGGTGTCTGCCAAGCTGAGGAAAAAAGTCACTTTACTGCAGATAGTCTGGTGAAATTAGTCCTGTTCTTAGCAAAAAGGTGCTGCATACTGGGCCCAGGACGTTGTCTGGTGCTCGAGGAGTGCCCTCAAACCCAGTCCAGCGCACAGCCAAGCCCCTGTGTGCTGGCACAGACGGGGAACACAGCTTTTCCTGGTGAGGGCTGCAGCTCAGAGCAGGGTCCGTGTTGGTGTGGTCACTGGGAATGGAGGGGAGGTGATGGGAAGACCCCAAAGCTGGGCTTTGCTGGCGCTTCCAGGCTCAGGGGCAGGGGAGAGCTGTGAGCTGGGGGCAGCTCTCCGCAGAGGGAGGTGATGCTGCCAAAACCAGGGCTTTCTGTGGAAGCAGCACCTGGGCTTGCTGCTCCCGTGGCTGAGGGGACGCTGGGCCCCTCTCCCGGGGATTCAGGGATCTTTGCCCTGTCCACCCCTCCTGGTGCTGTGTCCAGCCGTGGGCTCAGCGGGGCCAGGCGTGTCCGGGGGTCCTCACGGCTGCTGAGGGGAACGGGCTGATGGCCCAGCACGGCCACTCGAGGTTTGCGGGGTGCAGGCAGGACCCCTGGCCCTGCCCAGCCCCCAGCTGGAGCTGCTGCACCCCCGGTGTCCCAGCTCCCGCTGTCCGTGTAACTGAGGGCTGCTGCAGGATCTGTGCTGTGTCCCCTGTCTTCCCAGCGCTGCTCTTCTCCCTCCTCTTTTAATCCCTGTCTTGCTTGGATTCAACTTTTTTATCCTGATCTTCAAGGACCAACGCAAAATGCTCCCAACAGCTCAGGAAGCTGCCCAGATTTGTGTTTAGCATATTTAAATATTTAACGTATCCAGGGTTGAATTAAAGCAAAGGGAGACAAAATTGGGAACAGACTGAAGAATGAGTGTGTGTGTGCGTGTACAGAGGGATAAAGGGGATGTGTGCAGAGACACAGGGAAAATAAAACATGGGAAAGGAGACAGAGAGAGCCTGGTCCTTCTTTGTGGTTGTATCAAGCACACTGTGACTAATGGCAATAATTTCCCATACCCCCCCCAGTACCTAACTGTCATCTGCCACCCACTGTTTGTAAAGCAGCTTCTATTAAATAGTTCTTATGTATTGAGTTCAGCTGTCAAAAGGAGCAGCTTTTTTCATGGTCTGCAGAATGCATTTCAGTACGAACACAGCTCGATGCAAAGGTCACCCCATCAAAAATGTTTCCCTCAGTAGTGAGCATAATGGCAAAGCCCAGCATTTCGCAGTCCATTCTCACCATTTTACTTGATATTTCTTAAATGTTAGACAGCTGGAGATTAAATTCCCTTTGATGGGCAGAATTTGAGGGAGAATATTTTGTACCATATTTTGGGTTTCCCCCTCCTCTCTGCCGTGCTGCAGTATGGGCATTTTAATAGCTCCTTATGACAGGTAGTATGAGCCATGAAAAGAGCAGGAGACAGAGGAAAATTGCCTATTGTTTTTCAGATTGGCTATCATTCCTTAGGATATTAGTGTGTGTTCCTGTGTGTGCCAGTGTTTTAATGGTCGTTTGGATTCCAGATACTTAAATTACTCTACCGGTCTGTGTTTCCATTTACTTGACACCTTCCAAAATGAAAAGACTTTGGGAGACAGCCTACAGTGTGAGGGAGACCCCAGCAGCAAATATCACTGGAGACGGTGGGCAGGGGTCTCACAGCAGTGAGAGAGGGGGTTTCTGCTCACATTTCCCAGGAGCTGGGGTAAGGCAGATGAAAGTTATAGCTACAGGGGTGCCTGCTCTGTGTGTGTGCTCTCCCACACCACCTGGCAGGGAAAACAGGACACGGTCAGGGGCTGTCGTCTGCTGGACATCTGAAAGTGGCTGTTAGGTCTTCCAGGATATAACTTGCGTGTTTCACCCTCATTCTTACAAAAGCTTTGCTGTGTTATTGAGTTGTGGAGGGGAAGGTTGGAAAAGGTTTTATTTGCCCCTAGAGGAAATGTTTTCTGCTGTTGTGCTGCCTGGATTAACCCGTGGTGGCTCTGGCCCAAAGGACTGTGAGTAGACCATGAAAACAGTGCTCTACATCAGCTCGCACCAAGTAAGTGTCGAGTCATCTTCCCGTAATGGCAAAAGGAAGCTCAGGGCAGTTGAAAATGTAACCCCAGCTGTTCTCTTTCCCCCAGAAGAAGGAATCTGGCTTTCAAACAGACATGTCTTATAATTTCATCTGTAGCTGGATTGTGTGCACTGATTGAGGCTTCACTCTGGTTAGGGACAGAGAGACCTTAAAGAAAAAAAATAAAGGCGAGTACAAAGGGGGCTACACTTGAGATTTAAGACCTGCCATTAAAGGCAGTCCTCAGGAGAAGTTCACATTGTGACAGTGGTTGTTGGTCAGGTGGCCCTGGAACCCTCACCAGTGGTGGTAGGTCACTGTCAGCAGACAGGAGGTTGTACTGCCTCGAGGAGAGAGGAGTGGGCCAGTCTGCAGGAGGAACCAGGGTTTGCATCAGGGAAGGTAATGTGGTGTCACAGAGGTGTCCTGGTATGGTGATACACCAGGGCATAACAACAGCCTGGAGATCTGAAATGCCAGCCTTCAGCAGGGGCCTGGATGCAGATTGACCCCGGAGCATCTGAATCTTTAAGACCAGGCTTTAGTGTTTGATCTGTTAATGAGTAGTACTAAGGGATGGAAACCTTGTTGGAACAGCTTCTGAGATAGCAGGGACAGCTGGGATAGTGCCAACAACATCTTATCTGTAGGAGATACTGCCCAGTGCACCCCAGACAAATCCTCTGGTGGTACAGCTGTTGCTTTTTCTCAGCCACACATCAGGACTGAAGACTTCACATCTCTCCATGCCTTATTCTTCCTGTAAATGTTAGATTTCCCTTTTTTAAAGGGCAACTGTGCCACATGTAAAAAATCTTAGTTGCGAGTGTGCTTTGAGTGAGCAGAACCTGCTTTGTTCTGCTGTTCTGGCAAAAATGTCTTGACAGAGAGGTATTGGAGTCCTGGGCTGAATAAACTGGCCTGGAGTTAGGCAGAGGATGTTTTGCAAGAGTGTTCCAGCTGGGGAAAACGACACAGTCTGGTCTCTTCTTGCTTCTATGCCACTGTGCAGTCCAGAGAGCTCCTTTGTTTAAAGCTGTGTTTTCACGGCTGAGTGCCAGGGTGGAGAGTCCTTCCTGGGTCTCTGGGCCCCTGTGCAGGTGACAGTGCCACGAGGTGGCAGTGGCCGCCAAATAATGTCTGGCCAGAAGCAGGGTGTCCAGGCAGTGCATTTGTTGAGCTCTTTGCTCTCTGATTTAAGGGTGGGAGCACAACCCAGCCCCTAAATACCGGCTGAAGCGCTGCTCTACCTTGTACTTGTCCTTGGACTTTCAAGTAGACCCAAATTCCAATTTCTCTATTCCTGTGTTTTTTGAGTACCTCGCCAAAGTCAGGGTGAGAGGAGACCAAATTCTTGATGAGCTGTGCATTGCTCTCCTGTGTGCACCCTTCAGAGCCTCGCTGCCCCTGGAGGGCTCGCCCCTCTTCGGGCTGCACGTTCCCTGCAGGACTATCTCGGGTGTTTAATGTGATGGTGCTGCTGTCCTTTTCCCAAGATATTCCATTTCTGGCTGACATTCTGCTCTCCTGTGCCTGGGATGGCCAGTGGGAATTGCAATGAAAACAAAAGCTAAATCTAAATAAAAGCTGAAGGGTGATGGTGGCTCCACTGCCCTCTTACAGGTCTCTGTGTCTGAAGGGGCAGAGAAGTTTTCCTGCAGTTTGCTGGGACAGACTTTCAGAATAATAGAATCACTTAGGTTGGAAAGACTCTTTAAGACAGTTGACTCCAACCATGAACCCAACACTGCCAAGTCCACCACTAAACCATATCTCCTACACTTCTTTTAAATAACTCCAGGGATGGTGACTCCACCATTTTCCTGGGGGTCCTGCTGCAACGCTTGACAACCCTATCAGATTTTTCCTGATGTCCAACCCAAACCTCCCTTGGCGCAGCCTGATAGATAGAGGTGCCTTTACCATGCAGTTGATATTTTTTGCTGTCTTTGGTGTAGCCAGTGTAAAACAAGAACCAGTTCCTCTAAGGAGAATGGCTGGGAAAGACAGAATGGCTTTTGCATTCTGCAGTCAAGTTACTGAATAATCTGAAGGCAGGCCAGGAGCGTGGAGAGAAGGCAGGAATCACCTCTGAGGATAAATCAAGCGCAACAGCACAAAGCTTAATAAAGCACTGTGACATTTTAGGTAGAATGTTGCACATGGGTTAAATGAGCTGCCTATCTGTGATGGGAGGCCTCACTTTCCCCCAAGGGACTCTTGCTGCGACATCATAGGGGCTGGTGGATTCTGTGTGCCATGGATTTCTGTAGGCAAACGCCTCATTTCAGGTTCTCTCTGTGAAAAGGATTTTGCTTCACCCAGCAGGGGTGATGCGAGGATATGTTTGTTGATGTTCTTGGGGTCCTCATCTATTTTTGGGAGAGCGCCATGAAAGGCTTGAATGGCAAATTCTTCCTGTCAGAACATACCCGTAATTAAACCGGTCTGTTTATCCGTGACTGACAGGCTTATTATTGTTTTTTCTAACCTTGATCTAACAAACTGCGCAATGTGGTCTGCCACACATCTGCTGCTCTGTGCCTGCTGGGGAGGGTGGACACCTGGTGTCAGTGGAGGAAGAGTAACGGAGTGGAAACAGTGGCCTCACTGGGAATTCCCTTTGGAGGTGAGAGCCCTGCATGGCTGTTGGTGCAGCACTGCAGCAGGGGCAGGCTTGTTGTCAAGCAAGAGACGCCAGAAAAGCAAACAACTGCAAACTGGCCGAGTGCTGGATGAGGATCTGTGAGCTGTGACAGGAGAGCTCACCTGGCAGCAGCCCTGGCTGTGTCACACGCTGGTGGCTGCCCGTCAGAGACACATCTGTGCAGGGTACCCGTGCGCGTGTTGCTGCTCCGCGGTGCAAGACGTGGGCTGCTTCCGCCACGCTGTCTCGGGGCCAGACAGGAAAATGGCACGTGTCATCATGTCACCGTGGCTGGTTCTGCTCTCCTGAAGCTGGGGGGAGAAGGGGGAATGTCCCCTTGTGGTCAGAGCTGGGTAGGAAGGGGAAGCAACTGGTTGGAAGAAGGGTGGAGGCCAGAGCGCTGCACCTGCCAGCGTGGACACTTGAGCCTTTGCAATGTACAAACCATGGGAAGTGTGTGTGCTTTTCTCATCGTGTCAGAGTCAGAAAGCCCTGACCCAGCTGGAGGAAAATAACAATTTGAAGAGAGATATCATCAAGCAAGATGTTCCAGCTCGTTAGAAAACAACTTACAGCATGCTTGAAAGGCGCCTGCGAAGCATAAAAAGAAACGGCTCGCTCTTGCACTGGAAACCTGAAGCAGAATAGGCAGATATGACCTCATCTCTTCATGCTGGAAAATTACTGCCTCTTAACTTGATGCTCTTGCCACCTTAAAGTAGTTACTGGGAAGTGATTTAGGAGCAAATCTAAGTGTGGCTCAGTTCCTTATCTAGTTGGAACAGTCCCTTGGTTGTAAGTACGTGTAATGAATAGAAAAACAGTTGAACAAGCAATATTGTCCCCCTTTTTTGCTGGCTCTTCCAGGTGTCTAGGAAGCTTGAAAGGGAAGAATTTGAAGTGAACTGTGTTGCCTGATCCTTGCATTGAAAGCAACTATGGTCTTGCTATTTGGAGTACAAACTTCTGCTCGGGTGCCCCAGCAGCCCACTTGGGAAGCACAGTCCCAGAGACAGACACTGCCATAGGGGTCAGGAAAACGAGCCAGTGCCCTGATGCAGGCACAGTGCACATTTTAGGGATGATCTAAGTGGTCTAGCAACAGATGGCACAGATGGTTGCATCTGTCTGTCCTCCCCTCGTGCCAGTGCAGAGTACCAGGCTGCTGCTTTGGCTGCAGAGCTGGGGCTCTGCTCACAGGCTGCGTGCTGCTGGCAGGGGACATCACCTCCCTGTGGTGGGCTGTCATGTTGGAGGGTGTTTGGCTGGAATATGGCCTTTGGGAGGTGACTCTTTTATGAGGAAAGACAGCAAAGCCCAGAGTCTCTGGGACTGCAGCCATTTCCAGAGAGTGCACCTACCGAGAGAGAAAGTCCTAAGGAAGGGACAGAGTGGTGGCACGGCTGGAGGGACCTGCAGCCTGTCATGTGCTTCACTCATTAGTGCTTGAATATACCTTTTTATTCAGCGTATTCCGTAGTTCTAAAAAAATCAAACAGGATCTGTCTCTGAGCATAAAAGCTCAGGAGCTCTGGGCCTGGAGGTCCCCAGGTTCCCACTGGCTCTGCCAGGGGACTGAGAGCCAAGCCCTGGCTAGGGAAGGTGCTCCTTGGCTTCAGGCTGTTGTTTCACAGCAGGACACATGTAAGCCAAAGGCTCTCAGCCCTGAGTCAGGCCATGTGGGATGGGACCCCTGCAATATGTCTGTCTGGCACGCCTGGATGTGGTGGAAGCAGACCAAAGTTTATCACCCAGCAGGGATATACTTCCCAGTCTGCCACTTCCCCAGGGAAGCTGTGGTTTAATTACTCTCAGTGCTGGGAAACAAGCTTTTATTTCAAAACTGGATTTCTTTGACTTCAGTTTCTGACCATCAGGCCCTGTTTGCTGAGGCTCACTCTTGGCTCTTCCCTGTGCAAGCACCAGTGAGTATCAGTTGAGTTGTGCCTTGGTTTTATTCAGACACATTAAATTCCTTATGTCTGTCTCTGCAGGAATTGTTCTCCAGGCCCTGGTTTCCTTTCAGCTCTCACTTAAACTCATTTCCATGTCTTCCTGCTCTCTGAAAGCTGACTCTCTGTCCTGGACACAGTTCTGAGTATTTAGGTCTACATACAAAGTTGGGGTCTCTTTCATGCTGCTTGGCTCCTCAGTCATGCAAGAATGGCAGCAGCATTGCAGAGACCATCACCTTCTTGTCTGAATCCTTGTTTTCTGTCTTGTAAACAAAACATTGTCTTCTTGGATCCCAAATCCACAGCCTTGCATTGTATTATGCAGAAGTAATCCATCGACATCTGGGCTCACCTCTGCAGACAGCACAGCAGGTCTGTTTGGGAGCTGGGGTTATGTGGGTCTTGTGGGTGCTGGCACAGCCTGCCAGGTTGCTGTTTTCTACCAGCTCTGTTGTCTGTGTGCTCCTGGCACTCACGGAAATGGGGAAGTTCTCCCTATGGCCTCCATTTCACAACAATTTGCTTTGCAACTTAATTGGTGTTTGTCAACGTTAGAAAACTTCCAGCTAGAAAATGTCTTCAGGCTTGGCGAGGTTCAGCAAAGTGGGGAAACAGGAGCTGCTCTCTCTCCTTTGGCTGGGGTTTTGCTGCCTGTCAAGGGAAAGGCGGGGAGGGGATTGTGGAGGGGATTCTGTGTCTGATACCCGCCATGGAGGCGTGGGGGTACTGCTGGGATGGTTTGTTTGGGGTGTCTGAGGTTTTATAGGCAGAGAAGAGCTACAGAATGTGGCTCAAAGCAAACATCTGCTGTGGGCAGGCTGTGCTATGGTTCAGGGGAGCTACCTCTGGTCTTGATGAACAATTTTCCTTTGCTATGAACTCTCTTTTATTTGGCAACTTACAGCAAGAATTGGTGAGCCTCTTGAAAACTCTCAGCAGGTGGGTAGCACGGCCAGGAGTTGATGTTTAAGCACAGGTTAAATTAAAGTGTCTGCCCCCTGTGCAGCGTAGTCCACAAGATCTAGGGGGACTGGAGAGGGCCAGGTACCTCCTGCAAGACCCAGTTTGCAGATCAGAATAGTAAATGTCTGAAGTAAGCAAACAGAGCTGGAGTGAAATGTAGGTCTTGTTCTTCCCACCTGTTCTACGTCTCTGCAGGGTCTGAGTCTCACTAAAGCTGCTGGGATTTCAGCCATATGCACAGCTTCTAATTTCTCAGATTTAGGAGGGACTTGCGAGATTTAGGAGGGAATGTGAGATCTTTTGGCAGGAAAAAAAGGTACAGAAATCCAAACCAGAAGGCAGGGTATCTTTTCTTTTACATGGCTTATCTTTTCCTGTTTAAATGCAAATATTTGTCCTTGACACCTTGCTTGAGGGCAAATAAAGTGATTGCTCCTTGTGGCTATGTTGATTTTCTCATTTGAGTCTGCTACTATAATGGCAGTCAGATTTAAAAAAATAATTAAAAAAAGGGCAGACGATTGGGCGGAGATGAGATGTTAAATGTTGTGGAGAGCATGGAAACCCTGTGTCAGCCCAGATCTTGTAAAGGGAAAACCATCACTTGGCAGAGACAGCTTAATAGGCCTGTAAAGTCTGGCACCATCAAAACCACGATTTGGGTTTCATCAAAGCATCCAGTGGAGCCTTGAGAAATGACAGCTGCATTATCTGTCTTCAGATCGTTCTGAGAGCAACATCAGGAACAGGCTGGAAACAGTTCAGGAAATCATTTTATACTGAGGGTTTGCTGGGGGCAGAAACGTATAGGGAGAATTGAAATGAAAGAATTAATAACAGTATCAATAACCTTCCTACCGCAGCTCTCAGACGTGACGTGAAAATGACTTGAAAGTTGTCATCTGCTGTGTATTTTATTCCCATCAGGAAGACTTGAGGGATGAGAGGAGAATCCAAACGAGGCAATTAGAAGACTGGAGCATGTTGGGGAAGGAAGAAATGACTAGTGTGGAGAACGTTTCAATGCAATTTTCCCTGCCAGACACAGAGGCCGGGCCAGAGGAGCAAGCATTGGCGTGAGCAGATTCACGGGGCGGCAGCAGGGACTGCAGTGCCAGCTGGTGTGCACAAGGGTGGTCTGTGCAGGGTGCTGATGGTTGCAGCAGAAGATATAATGCAGCTCATCCTAGAAGTGGATCCTAGAGGCTGAAGATTCTAGCTAGGGTTTCTCACTCACCACCAAAATGATTTAAAATCGCTGGAGTCATTGCCAAGGTCTCCAGTGCTTTTTCTGGGCTGTGGACCAGTCCTGCTTAGTGCAGTCCAGTTTGTATGAGTGTAGGGGATGGCAAAATGTCCTACTTTTCTTCTACCACTGCGTGTTGACTCTGAGCCATTTGTACTCGTTCTTTTGCTCCAGGATGTCTTGACTCCCAGCCAGGAGTTCAGTGTGCTTGTCTCGAGCTTTGGGACTCTGGAACCAAACTAGAGTTGTCCATAGCTACTGGAAAAGAGAGCCCAGCACGTAGGTTAAACCACTTATAAATGATGGCATAAGGGAGGCAGCCAAGCTCTATTTCTGCAAGTGACATAGTCACCTAAGAAATGAAACCGCACTGGAAACGCTCCCTTCCTGTGGTCCAAATGCTTTTCAGACATTACCTAAGCCATGAGGCTGTGATGGGACAGACTACTGTGATCCCATTTGCCAGTTCCAGGTCATTAATGTGCCGAGGAGAAGGGATCCAGTTTTCAGACTTTCCCAGAGACAGCAAGTTTCTACTGTAGCTCATGTTCAAACTTAACCTGTAAATCGTCCAGAATTGATGTTGTTTTTGACCTATATTTAGGTACATTTTTGCCATGTAGCTGGCCAAACCTGTGGTGTTTCTAAGGGAAGAGGGAAGAAGTGAAGCTTGCAGCCTCCATTTTCTGAATTAGCAACTGCATGTCTGAGAGGAGCTAGTGAAGAAGAGAAACCACTTGCAGGAGTGATGGTGAATGCCGAGGTGCAGGTGCAGTTGCACAGCGCTGAGAATACAACAGTCTTTATATACAGAGGAGAAAAATTATTGCTTGCTTGTCACTTTAGGAAGCTGGTCATTACTTTCTTTTTTGTTCCCAGAGCAGTCTCTCCAAAATTAATTGGTTATTCCTTAGTAATGGAGACAGATAAGGGGTTTATGCTATCAGACGGAGCTCGGGCACTGAGCTGAAGAGCAACTCCTGTCTCTGCTGCAGGAGGTGGGCTGAGGGCTGCCAAGTCCCTGGGGAAGCAGGGGAGCAGTTTGGCAGCTGGAGGGAGGTTGGACAGCTGTCTGCAGCTCAGTCCCTGCTGCGCTGGTGACAGCACCTTGGGCTGTTCAGCCCCAGCCCTGGTGCAGGTGGGAGCCTCTGACCTGCACGGGCAGCCCTGAAGCTAAAGGATATTTGTGCTGCTGAGGGGCTGGAGCTGCTCCTAGGGAGAATGTGCTGTCCTAAAGCAGAAGAGGGCCTTCTCCAGGTCTATTCCTGCTCCTGTAGGCCTGGCACAGGACAGGAAATGCCTTGGCAAGGGAAAGTACTCAGTGTATTCACTGGCCACAGTGCTTGGTGGGCTTATTTGCCAAAATAATCCATGCATGCCCAGAGTAAGAAAAGACTGCTGTGGCACTGAGACTGTGATTCTGGGTCCTTTCTCTCTTTGAACATTTGCTTTTCTTCTGCAATCTGTAGTTGGTTGGGACTTATTCAAAGGTAGCTTCAAAAGATCAAAGACAGATGCAGTCTTTATAGCATTCATGCCTCTGCCATTCAGTTCATGCAGATATTAATGAGGCGTGTTTTATATGGCCTGACATTCATGTCTTTCTGTTCACCCTAGAGAGATTGTTCTGCTGTCCTTCTTGTTTTAATAAGCAACAGAGTCTCCAAGACCAAGTTCTAAAAAGATATTTTTCCACTTAAGGATTATCAGGAGCAAAACTGGGAATGATAATTTTAAAAGGCACAAACCACCAGGATCTTCTGTCTGATGCCTTCAAAGCAGTGCATTCTCCTCTGCATTGCCTACTCTGAATTATCACAGGTTTCAGGCTAACACATACATTTCTTGCCCTTTTATCTCTCTAATTGTTTTCACAAGTTCATTAATGATTTTGCAAAAGCTGTAGTGAAACTAAATGACATGCTCATAAACCTTTAAAGGAGAATATACCCGTCTGGTGATGGGAGAAGTCTCATTAGTCTTTTCAAATTGCTCCCAGCAGGTTTCCCTGCAGATTCAAACTTGTTAGGTGCACAAATATGCTTCTCTAATTCAATCGGCTGTGCTGATTGTGTGACAATTGAAGTTTGCTCTGCTTTTAAGTAGCCACTAAAATCACCTTTCTAAGGCAGATATTTTGAGAGCCAGAACTGTTCTGAAATCTGAGGGGTTTTTTTTTAAATCTGTGGAAGTTCTTGGGCTACTGATGTCACCTCTGCCTTGCTTCCAAGAAAATCCTGTGCTAGCTTTTTGGAAGAGCAGTGGGTTTCTCACTGAGCTGGGAATACCGAGGTGATGCTGATAAAGGACCTGCAATGTATCTTCAGTCCAGGGCTGAAGACGGTGTGGGATTTTTGCTGTAACAAAGACTAAACTGTGTGGTACTAATCACCGGTGGTGAGTGAGATCCTCTGTGGTCTCTGCAGGTGATGCGCTCTGACAGGCGTGGCAGGGCGGGGAGAAGAGCTGGGTGTGAATGAAGGCAGCCGTGGGGAAACGTGCAGGGTGTCCCAGGGGAGACAGCCCGAACCTCAGCGAGCAGGGCCATGGTCACGCCTGACCCCGCCAAGGAGATTGAAGAGAGTAAAGGTGTTTCTCAGAGGTGTTTTCTGCGGTGCTTTGGGCACGGTCAGTGGTGGGAGGCAGAGCCTGATGTAGCAGCTCCAGCACAGCAGAACAAGGGGCAGGGGTGGAAGGCTGGCCTCAGCCCAGGAGCAGAAGGAGAGGAGCAGGGGTCTGGGTGCGGGTGAGCCGGGGGAACCGAGGCCAGAAAGCTCAGTGCTTCTGCAAAGCACTGGGGACACTCTGAACTGCTGGAGCAGCACGTTTCCAACCTCCCTCAACTCAAATCTGTTCTTTCTGTGCTGAGATAAAGAATGAAAATGGTTTTCAAGTCTTGAGAGTACTTTCCTTTGAGCTCATTTAGATGAGGATATTTCTACTACACAAACCTTAATTGAAGTATTTGATTTCACTTTTGTATGTGGAGTTAATTTATGTGACACGATTAAAATACGTGTTATTTATACAATAGGAACTTAGAACTGGAGTAGATGATTAAAACAACTGAACAGCTTCTTCTGAAATTTTAAGTTTGCTAAAAGCATAATGATCCTTTGACAGGATATTCTAGCTGAACGTTTTTGAAAGTTAAGTTAAAGATAAGGATGCATTTTAGATAAGTGCATTACCATGCAAGCTCTCTTTTATGCCTGACACTAGCAGTCTCAAAAACATTCTGGTTGGTGTAAGCAGAGGATAATGATACAAGTTTTGGGCCTTTTTGCTCACAGTTGCCTGAATGAAGTTGAACTCTCTGGCAGTGTTACTTCAAAGGGGTGAAACCCCCTCTGGCTGCGTTCCTTGCGTGTTCTCGTCACCTCTCCATGTAAAGCTGCTCAGCACCACGCTGGCATTCTCACATTAGAGAGACCTTGGTGACACAGAGGAAAACAAACCTTTTTCCCCAAGGAAGCGAAATAGACACATCCAAACTCAAAACTAGAAACCGAAATGCATTGAGTCAGGTTTGCATCACTACCAGTGACAGTGCTCAGCACGTGGCTGAGAAATCCCTTTTCCGTAACAGGGAGCACAGCTGTTATTGAACCTGTGTCACACAGGACTCTCTTGGAAAGGGGATTCAGCTGCAGCTCTATTTTTAAGGCCTCGCTTTGTGTGAGACTTTGCTGGAGTTGTAGAAGCTATTTTTGGTGGCTACAAATGACAGCTGCTGTCACCTGCACTCTTGCACAGCGCTCTGTGGATCTCGGGAAAGCACAGCCATCAGCCCGGGCTAGCCCAGAACAAGGGACACATCTACTCGTGTTTCACCTCGCTCTGCTGCAAAAAGCCTTTCCTGGGGTTAATTGCTTGGCTGAAATGTTTTGGGCTGGATGCTGCCTGTGCAGAGCTGTCCTGGCCATGGTGAGCTGGGCTGGCGGGGCTGTAGGTGACCTGCAAGCTGACCGTGTAAACTGGATTTTGCTGGGGACTGTCTGAAACTGCAGAAACAGGATTCGAAGTTTTCATTTTAAAATATGTTTGGCACATCTGCTTGATTCTGCAATAGAGCATTCAGGATAGTTGATGACACTCCCCAAGCTTGTTGGTGGTGTGTGTTTGTTTGTGAAAATATTGAAATCTTGACTTGACTTCTTGGAACTAACTAGGGAAGGAGAAATGTCTTTTTTTGTCTTTTTTTTTCTTCCCCTCCACCTCGGACAAGAAATGTTTCCCCCACAAATCTTTTGAGCTCTCACTATCTGAAAGTCATGATTTCCAGTCACTCTTTACCTTGGGTGTTTTAGTTACTTCTGAGTGCCTAGCTTTGGTTCATTGTTTTCAGTTTCTATAACAGTGCAAGGTTCTCCTTTCTGACAGTGTAGTGGTGCTGCTGCATTGTTGTGTGCAAAGTGTTCTGAAACCCTTGCATAGGAGGTACAGCTCAGTGGAAAGTCCTTCTAGTACACATGAGAAATTAATATGCAATTAATTAAGTTGTTGGAGGAAGTCCTCCTTTGTTCTGTCTGAAAATGGCCTGTGAGCAGATTGCTAAATTCTCAAAAAATTCATTGCAACAAATTGTGAGTTTCTTCCCTAAATAATTCCAGGTCTGACCAGAACAAACAGTTCACAATGTGCACATGGAATTCATAATTTCTTAGTTTCTTGAATGACTGATATACGGACCGAGGTTTCCCAGCCAGTGTGAACTGCAGGTAGCACAAGATAGGACTCAAAACTTGCTTTTAATCTGTGCTTTAATACTGAGATGTTGGGCTGTGACCTGAGTTTTCATTGTCTTGAGGGCCTGACCCCAGAGAATAGAGGGGTGTGCAGTTTAAAACCTGCCTTCAGGTGGGTATTGGCAGAGGGCAGGTGGCTGCCTGCCAAGAGGGTTCATGGACCAGGACTTTAGGAGGATGGGATTAGTCCCTGGCAACAGATATTACCAGTGGAACGAAAAAAAATATGGACAGTGCTTTGGTGGAGGAGGGGAAAAGAGCAAATGGGAAGTGCTGTGTGGCTGGGAGCTGAGGCATGAGGCAGCCTCGGGACAAGGAGCTGGACGGGAAGCCAGGACAGACTGGCCACGTAGCTTGTGTCTGGTAGTGCTGGTAGAGGTTGTGTGGCAGAGCACTCCAATGCCAAGTCATCACCCAGCCTGCCCAGCCAGTAAATATTAGAGGAACTGAAAAAATGTATGGGAGCATAGCAGCAAATGTCACCAGCTGTGCCAGCAGCTGAAGCGGGCTGGACTCAGCGGTGCGATGCTGGCAGCCTTTGTGTCGCTGCTGCAGCCACAGCTCCTCCATGCTCCTCGCAGGCAGCTGTCAGATAGCTCCATCTGCATTCCTTCACTCCTGGTATTTGGAAACACCACAGGATGTTTAAAAGGAGACGCCACTTTTTGCTTTACTGCATTGTGTTTCTTTCTGCCCGTGGAGGTTTTGTTGCCTAACTTGGTATAAAAGCTGGCGGGACCATTTTCTCTGCTGTACTCTAAATTTTGTTTTCACAGCGCTACTCTTTGTAAGAAGAGTTGCATCCCCGCTGCAGCCTGCCTGCGCTGGCTCGCCATGGGCCGCTCACACAAAAGCGAGCGCTGCTAATGAGGATGGAAGTGCTGGCGTTCACACCGCTGCCGCTGTACTCCTCTCTGCTCTCGCTACCTCTGCCCCCCATTAAAACCAGCTCGGTAGCACATGTCACAGGGTTCACTCTGTCACAGCGTTGGCTGTCCTTCTACATCAGTGCAGCTCCCAGACCGACTGCGCCGGCATCAACAATTAGTTCGTTCTGCCTCTGTTAATTAAAATAAGCTAAGACTATTGCATGTTACCGTGGCTTTCACAAGCACAGGGACGCACTTGTGTCTGTCAGCCTCTTCCCATAGCTGATCCTTGTTGACTGGTTTGTGTCGCATCTGTGTAATGGTCGCTAAATCCGGAGCGAAGCAGGAGCAACAATTGGTGAAACCCAAAAGATTTCCTGCTTCTCGGCTGTCCGTGGCTCCGTGGCAGCTTCTGTCTCTGCCGCGGAGCGCTGCGGTGAGGGGCTGTCGGGGCTGTCCGGGCTGTCGGGGCTGGGCTGAGCGCGGCAGGGACAGCGACAGCGGCAGGGGCAGCGACAGCGGCAGGGACAGCGACAGCGGCAGGGGCAGCGACAGCAGCAGGGACAGCGACAGCGGCAGGGACAGCGACAGCGGCAGGGACAGAGACAGCGGCAGGGACAGTGGCACTGTCAGAGCTGCGGCGAGCCGGCGGGGACCGCGCCGGGAGGCGCCTCCGTGCTCGCCCTTGGCTCCTCTCCTGGGCAGGCTCGCTGTAAATGACAGGCGGACCTTTCGCCCCCTGAATCTCTCCTGCCGGAGCCCGGTGGCCGGGCTGGGGGAAGGTGTCGCTCGTGTTTGACGGGGATCCCGCTGCACGGGTCCGACCCCTGGAGCGTTTTGCCGGCTCTGCCCGGGCGCTGTCAGACCAGGCGGCTGCTGGCTCCACGGACATCCCCATCCGTGCAGTGGAGAAGTGCCTCCGCACACGACGGAGGTGCCCCGATGGGCTTCGTGAGGGGAGGGCTGACGTTCCAGGTCTCATTTCTGTGCAGGTCACGGGCTGTTTCCCAGGGGCCGGGGACCGGCACGGAGGCCGTGTGCTGTGGAGAGCAGCACCAGGCTGTTCTGTGTTCTGAGTGGCAGTAGCTCCCCAGTGCTTCAAAACTGCAATAGGGCTTTACAGAGTAGCCAGTTCTGCACTGCTGATGAGCTAGCCTCATTTCCTAGGGGATGATTCCTAGAAAACTAGCTAGCATTGCTGTAAAATGAGGATTTGTGGTTTAATAGTTATCATGGGAGCAGCTCCAGGAATCCCTCTGCTGCACGGTCACCATCCTGCACGGGCTTCTGTTCTCCACGCAGTGCTTTTCTTCCAGCTTCTGGAGCAGACAAGGAGCTTGACATCATGTTCATCTGTCCATGTACTGTGATATTGCCAGTGACATTCAGTACTTCAGGGATTTTTGGCTGCTGACTTTCAATGACATTAGGAGCAATCTCCATAGCCAGTGTGAGATCCTCCTCTGTGCTGAAGAATATAAAGGAGACTATTGCATTTAATATATTGGAGTACATGAGACAGAGCAGCAGTTTGTGTGATTTATTGGGTAGACAAAAATGCACCGTAGCATGTTCTGTAAATATAAGCACAAACGTATCATGCTACATCCCACTGTAAATTTCCTTTACTGCTAAAGTGTCTAAATTAATGAATGCAGGAATAATGGATTATTTCAAACAATAGGTTCTACCACAAGCTGCTTGGTCATTAACATGGGAGCACACTCGACTGTCCTGACAAGGACTTCGGATGATGGCGGCATGGAACCAAGCAGCACATCCCGTAGGGTATGGCCTGATGCCCTTGAGTCTGCCAGAGGTGGTTGGTCCTGGGGAGACTGGAGAAAGGGGCTGCCTTGGTTTCTGTGCTGTAGGCTGCCCTCTCTCAACCACGTCTGCATCTTTCAGAAAAGGCTAACTTGCCCCTCTCACTGGATACCACCCCTTCACCTCACTTTTTTAATGTGTATCAGACACAAGACAGGTGATTCCTATGTTGTAGTGTCTGAATCCCTCTCATATTGGATTATTAAGTGCTTCTGATCTCTTTTAATCTGGAGCTTGGGAACAGGCAGAATTGCTTCAGTTTCTTTGGACAGATTCCCCAAAAGGAAGAAACAAATAGGTAAATACATAAATTTTTAAAAACAGCATTAATTTTAACTTGTGATGAGGCTGACAGAAGCTGGCTGATGGGAGGCAGTGTGGCACATCTTATCACATCTCGTACGAAGTTTGATGTAGCCAGCTGGCAAATACCAGCGCCTCCCCTGAGTTCATAGCTCACCCTGTTTGTGTTGACATTTCTGGCAAGGAAAGGTAAAGAGTTATCCCAGCTGCAATAACCTGTGGGCTCTGCCTCTGCATTACTCTTAATTTGACTGAAATGAAAGTCTCGCTCAGCAGGAGTGAGTCGAGTGCCAGCATTTGCCGTCGTGACTGCCTGGCTGGGGCACCCGCGGGAGGCTGGGGGAGATGGCACCCGTGGCGATCCCGCCCCAGATCCACAACTGCTCACCAGCAGCCTCACAGCTCTCACCTTCCCTTCCTCCCTCTTAAAGCCTGACTTTGCTGTAACCTGGCTCGCTCCAAGCACAGCCAGAGCTGGGGTGAGCTGCTGCAGCCCCCAAGGAGCAGGGGCTGAGCCCTGCCCTGTTGCTGGAGAGGCAGATGCACACACACTGCTGTGCTGGGCTGCACCAGTGCAAGAGTTACTGAGGGACAGGCACGTGTGAGCAGCTGATGCACCATGCAGGCAGCTGTGCTCAGCCACTGCTGGACAATCGCCTTGTGAAGCCTTCGTTCTCTCTCATAAGCAAACAAAAATACTTTCTCATCCTTCAATATGTTAGTTTGCCTTCACAGAGAGGAGAGGAAATTGAAAAAATTAAAGGAAGCCCAAATGATTTGACTCTCATGCCAGCATCCTATGTTTCCTTAGGCTTTGCTCCAGTGCTTGCTTTGTCTGTACTGTTAATAACACTGTGTTTCCCTGGAAATTGGCTTATTTTTTATTCTTGCCTCTTTTCAAAAAATTGACCTTTAGCATTTGAGCTTTCATAGCTGCTGTTAGTCTGTTCAATAAGGAAAAATCACAGAAAAGGCAAAAATCATAATCTGGTCTGTCTTCAGTCTTTGAGCACTTTTTTCTCTTTGAGACATATTCCCCACGCCCTGGGGAATGCTGACCCCTGTCTGGAGGACTGCTGGGAGCACAGGGCTCCTCCTGTCTGTGCCCACTGCAGCCTTGTGGAGAGGCAAACAGGCTGCCTCTTGTTCCTCGTTAGTCCTTCACGTCCTGCCCTTCCCACTGCCTTTCTGACCCGGTGCTCGTATTCAGTAGCCACAGTCACTGTCCTGATCGACTTCCCGCCCCCAAGAGGCCACGGTGCCACACATTCCCCGGGGCTGTGCCTGGGGGGCAGCTTTCTTATCCAAAACCTCAGGTGCAAGATGATATTCCTGTGGTCAAAGCTGGCCCTTAACTACCGGGTACTTTGTTACATGCTTTACAACGTTGGAGTTTTAAAGCTCCAGATATTTGGGTGATGGGAAGTTGTTTTTGCAACCCTTTTCAAGTAATTTCACTCTGTCATTGTGCTTTTCCTGAGCAGGATCCAGACCAGTCCCTGTCCACTGAGTGTCCTCTTCAGAAACACCTCATATGGAACAAAGCCAGCAAATGTTGAGGAGAAAGCTGGAGGCCAGAAAATAATTCCTTTCCTCTCCTGTTAGCCATGTAGAAGATGAAAGAAACTTTCCAGCACCTGATGCTTGAATAATTCTCCTCTTTAATGCCTGAAAGCTCTGCTCACCTCCGCCTTGCTGGCTGACTGAACTCACGCTCTCTGTGTCTCCTTCCAGGACGACAGCCAGGAAATTATTACAGTGCAACTTGAAGACTGCGAAATACAGGATGAGCAGATGGCAGGTCACGTCTCCTTCCCGTGTCACCGTGGCACTGCTTCAGCCCATGCTGAGCTGCACTCACTGAGTCCAAGCAAGAAGCGTCACCAGTGGAGATGATGTCTGTTAAGGCAACATCCCGGCAGCACAGACCTTATGACTGTGGCAAAGAATTTGGGCATTGGCAAGAAGCTTTAGTGACAATGAGCTTTAAATACCTGCTGTTAAGATAATCACAATAATCTGTCTGCCAGCTTTTTCCTAATGTGCATTTTCTAATTCATTGTGGGAGGCAAAATCCTTTGACTGGTGGAATGAAGACGTGGCACTGTGACTATAATTTACATTGTTAAATAAGTGGAAGGAGCAGCTATCAAAAGCTGAAATCCCACCCAAAGCAGGGTAGGTGCCTTCACAGACTAATTTTTTTTTAAAGACAAGAAATTAGTGTTTTCATAGAAAGGAATTCCTGATGGGAGGAATCCTCAGTTCTGTGAAAGGGATTAAAATAGTGAATATCCCAGCTGCAGGATTTGCTGTGGTCCTGATCTTTTAGAGTCTGCCCTTGGAGTGGGGTATCTTACCCTCTGCTTCTCATTTACTGCTCTGTGGACTGCTGTGCTGCGTTGGAACGAGAGGCTGAAATAGCCATTACGGTCATTCCTGTCATCCCAAAGAGGATGTTTTTGAGAAAATTAATTTCTCTTCTATCTAATTGGGAAACTCCAACAAAGCTCTGCAGCGTATTGGCCCTTGGTGCAGCAGTCAGGCTGATCCCCCTTATCCTTCCAGCATTAATTACCAAACACCTCTGCTCCTGGGAGCGGCACTTTGCCGAGGAAGCCCGTGTGTTACCTATTAATCAGCAGCACAGCTGGGTGTATTTGATGCACGGGGACACCCCGCAGCGTCAATGGCATCCTTCCTTTACTACTCGTGGTGCTGGAACAAAAGGCAGATCTGGGATTCACAGAGAATGGAGCAGAATGGAGTTAGAAGTTTGATAGGAAAGTATCTTCCCCAAAAAAATTGAGGAAAACACTACATCTAAACGAAGCGCTGAGCCCTAACAGCAGGGCCAGCAGGTGAGTGATGTGTACTGAGAGAAGCACGGCTGTCCAGAAATCATTCCTTACACAGTTTATTTTCGATTAATGAAGACCACTGTTTTTCTGCCCTTCACACTCAAAGCCCCCTCTCTTTTCCTCCCCCCCGAGGTGAGGGAGGGTGGCAGGGAGCAAGGAACCACTTGTCACCCTGCTGCCGAGGTGGCAGCTCGGATCCTTGGTCCACCAGCAGTGCCTGCCTTGCATGAGACCTTCTCACACAGATTTGGGTGGTGCCTGAAAAACACCTTTTCTTTGTTTCCCTTTAGGTGAAATCTGCTGTAACCTCACCCCGTTCCCTGGTGAGAACATCTGTGCCCTGCAAAGGCTGTGTCTGACACTCTCGTGGGCAAAACCCTGTGAGAGGCAGATGTTTGTGGAGCTGGGATTTGCAACTCCCTGGTCACCCCTGGGAATGGCTCTCTGAAGGACATTTCCACGGCATGTTTGCAGAGGCTTGCATTGCTGCTACTCTGTTCATGCTGAGGAATAAATTGGATTTGACTATCTGCAGCTGCTTTTGGCACCTTACACTAGTGCAGAAATTCCCGTTGTGATCTGTGAAAAAATAACCACCAAAAATCCTTAATTTTGTAAGAGGTATTCCTGGGAAAAACGTCACTTTTCATATAGGCTGGCTAAACGTAGCCAATTGTGCCGTTTATTCAACAGGGAGCATTATAGTTTGCATTTTGCATTTCTAAGAATTGAATTTGCTAAATGGAGCACTTCCCACTGACAGAGCTGGAGTCGGGCTGTGCTCTTTTTTTCCTTTTCCTTGCAGAAACCATTTTTACTCCTATCACAGAGCTCCTCAGCCCTGTTGAATCTGGCTTAGTGTTCCTCGAGGGACAGAGGCAGGATTACTAACAGCTTTCCAACCCACTTAAGTCTCTCCCTTCATAACACGAACTCTCAGCAAAACAGACTCGAGCAAGGTCTTTGTCCTGGGTGACTTTTTGCTAAATAAGTTAGCAATGCTCTAGTTAGCAAAATCTCTCGTCCCCTGTGGCTGGGTTCAGGCTCAGTGGCAGGCTGCAGCAGGGCTGGGACAGAGGTGATGCGAGCAGCGCTGAGAGGAAAGCTGGGGCACGTTGTACCCTCCATGCAGCCAATGCCCAACGTGTGCCCTCAGCCCTGCCGGGGAGATAAGGAAATATTTTGATCTGAATCAGAAACATCTGTCATTTTCTCACAGAGAATCTGAAACGGGTCCCTCTTTTTCTGTCTTTCACAGATGAACAGGCAGAATAAGCTGTCCACCTTCCGAGTACGAGCTGACTTTGCCTTTCAAGAGGAACATTTGTTTCTTCTACATTAAATTTATTAATAAATGTGTTTTTCACAGCAATCTTAGTTCCTAAAAATGTGTATCCTAGGGTTTGTTAGATTTTTCTAAAGACTTCTATGGAACTTGTGTGCTGTAGGAACATGCAAAAAGGAGCAGATACATGTGAAAACTTATTGCAAATTCTTCCAGACTAGACTATTTTTTTTTTTTTAAGAAGAAAAAAAAAAGAAAAAGCTTTTTCTTATTCCCATCATACAGTGCAATGGATCTTTAGATGACAGATACTGGACTCTGACAGGCAGCTCATCCTGTATTGAGGCTAGTGACAGTCTGAAAGAAATTGCTCATCTGAGTCAACAGCCAGCTGCTCTGACTGTTTGTCTTCGGTGCTAATTTCATCTCTTTGCTCAGTTTTCCTGGAATCTGGGCACGTACACTGACCTGATAAATAACTGAAGCCAGCAATAAAGATAAAGGAAAGTTCTACACTTCAGAGGTCAAGCTAGCCTCCAAATCATATTTGCCCTAATGGAGAACAAATTCAACACTACCAAAAGTCAAATGAATGTTTAGTCACCTGAGAAAATACCATTATAAGCTGAAATGAGCTCTCATTACTTTTTCCATTTTATTTCTTTAATTTCTCCTTGGCTTCTGCTACAAAACTAAAAATAGGGGCATTAGTCACAGGGTACTTCAGAGGCACCCTCAAGGCAGAAGCAAGGTTCTAAGGTAAATCACAGCTGGTGACTCTTAAAATGGATGAAATCGCTTGCATTAGGCCTTCAGGATGCATATTTTCATTTACTTGATTTATTCCTTTTGTTTAAGCTGTGATGTGAAGTGGCACAGGCACGATGGAGCCAGGCTGATGAGGAACTTTACAGTGAGCTGTCAGGGCAGAAAATCCCATTGCGAAGAGATCCTTTCCTCAGGGCTGTTTGTGAGGATGGGGCAGCAGAAAGATGAGAGAATGATTTAAAAGGGGGAAAAAAGAACAGAAGGTGGGGAAATAGGCAGGTAAATTAGCTGACACGCTGCTGGCACCGAGGCACTGGACCACCTTGGTGCAAACAGCTGCAGAGCTGGGCAGAATCAGACCCAGGTGATCCCTTTCTGGAGGGGAGTGGGATGTCTCAGCCCCTCACCCTGCTCTTCACAGAAGCTGATTTGTCTCCAGAGGCTTCCCTGTCCCACATAAGCTGCCCTCTTCCTTCTCTGCCCAGCCTGGGAGATGCTGGTGACTTGTTTCCCGGTTATGTCCACAAGCCTCCCTCTGCCTTCTTGCATCCTGTGAGTGTGTGAATGCAAAGGCTGGGAGCCGTCTGATGCAAGACTTCTGACAGCCAAACCTGTGTTTTGGAGCACGAAAGGTAATTAGCAAATACCTTTTTTCTGTCGTTGCTGATGTCACCAGGTTGCATTCCATGTCTGGTATCACCAGCATCCCAGGAAGGACCGCCTGGGTGAGGCTGCTTGGCAATGACAAGGTCTTTTATTGATGGATACGCTTCCTTCTGCAGAAATAAAGGAGTCAGCAGGGCCAAATAGTACTTTAGTGGCATGTCCAAGACTTCCTCTTGCAATCTGTATCTTGGAAATTCCTTACACCACATTTATTTTGCAAAACATTGAAAGAGAGTGAGGAGTTACTGTGCAAGTGAATATTAGCAGGGATTGGGGGAAAGCAGAGAACCTTTTATGTGTCCCACTGTGTCCCTGTAAAATCTCAGCACTGTCTTACCTCACTTGATAAATGTTTTGTTACTTATGTGGGCATAGGAGTCTAAATTGGCTGTGGGAACTTTTCTACTCATTTTAAGTGCAGCTGTGGAGTTCATCAAGGCAGCTGCAGACCTTAGGTCTGCACACAAAGGGTGGAATATTTCGTGTTCTGTGGGTGTCAATTATTTATTATAGAAATATCTTTGTAATGAAACTTCATCTGACTTGTTCATGACGGCAGAAGTGATTCTGGATGGTTGACTTGCACGTTAATGTGGTACATGAGAAGTGTGGACACATCAGCAGTGTTGGGGTTTCTGTGCTGCAAAACATACGAACACCACAACAGAGCTGTCAGCAAGCTGCAGGGAAGCTGGCTTTCCTTAAACCGATCTTTTTCACCTGTGCAAGAGAGCGTGGGGGCTTTATAGTAAGTTACATTGGATCAGCTAAGCGAGGGCTGTCTCACTGTATTTTGTGGCTTTTGTTTATTCGTTTGTGCTGCCTTTGTAATGGGAATTCATTTGGTAGAACTTTCCCGTAAATTGCAAATGCAAAATCCTCAAAATAAATCCCCAAACAACTCTGTGCTCCTATTTCCACAAAATAAAAATATATTCAGAAGAAAAAATTTATTTTAGTTAAAATTATTTTCCCTTCAGGAAGAAAAATCCAGATGATATCATGGTTTGCTTCATTATTAACAGATATTGATTTATCAGACACCTCGGGTTTTGGCCAGCTGTATACAGAGGTCAGCAAGGGTTGTGGTTTTTTGCTATTTCCCCCATAAAGGGATCAAAGACGGCTCCATGAAAGCACGTGACTTTCAAACAAAATGTATCCTTAAGGAGAAAAGGACAAGCTCTTTTCTGGACAGGCAGGTTTGGTGATTTTCAGTTGTAATGACATATTTATTTCAGGACTAAACTTGGCCAAGGTTTATGAGCGCACACAACATCACAGATGAAAATGCAGTGTTCGTTGTTTGGCTGGGGGAGGAGGAGTGCTGCTCCTGGCATAACAACAGCCCGCTGGCTGGCTCTGGGAGCTAATGTGCTGTCCTGGCCACTTCTCCCTGTGTCGGTAGAAGGAATAGCACTAAAAAGGCTGCTTCTCAGATTTCAATAAGAAGGTCTGTGAAGATTGCATTTTGGCTTATAGTACAATATTTCATTTTCCTCAGTTCTCTGGAATCTTTTCTAATAATGCATCTGTGTGTACATTTTGTGGTCGTAAACATATTTTAGGTCACTCAGTCAAGTGACATTAAAAAGAAAAGTGCTAACAACAAATTCAAAGTGCTGCTGGTGGATGGGTGCAATAGCTCATCTGGTAAACAAGCTGTTACTGAAAAAATGTTACTGGCACTGTGGATGACAATTATGGCAGCTGAAAACGTTGGTTCAGCTCCATGTCACCAGTGCCACCAGGAGGCAGATGGCTCCGAGGTAATCCCGCTCTGACTGGCCCTGTCTGCTCCGACAGCAGAGATAAAGTTGTTTTTCCTGTCCCTGTGTTCAGCATAGCCCACACCAATCCAGTGGCCTGCTGGTAGCTGGCAATAAATCCCAAAAACTCAACCATTCAAAGCAAATCCTTAGTTCTCACCCAGCACCCTTTCTCGATCTTAGAACGGAGCTGTTTTAAGTGCTGGGCTCTTACTCCAGCCACGCGGTAGAACCAGATTTCCTGGGAGCTGAAGGCAAGAGAAATTCTTAAGTGGTGCTGATTTCAATTTTCTTCCCAATATTCTGATCCTGGCTGATCAAGTATTCACAGCACCGGTGTGGCTCTTCCTGAAAAACATTTGCAGTGGTGGGAAAATACTCTACCAAAACGTGAACTCAGTAGCAGCACCCGTGTCACTGCTCCCACCTGGGTGAGAATGGTGTGTTCTCTACGAGCAGCAGCACGACAGGCAGCCCAGCAAGTGCAAACTGCACCCCTGAAAATTTCTGTCACTCTATCTTGGGTGGCAAATAGTGACTTCAGTCTTCTGAGCTGAAAGCTCAGAGCTGGCCATTGCTGCTTTAACTCAGAGTGTGCAGAATCGAGTAGAAAATGTCATTACTTTTATGTTAAGTGAGTGGAAAAGTGCAAATAATGGAATGTGCAGCAGTTTTTTAACTCTCTTGAGGACAAAACAGATCTGTATAAGCTCTGCTGTAACTTATTTGATGGTGAGGCCAAACTTCATGAAAAGATGGCTCACAAAAATGATTTGCTGGTTTTTAAACTTCTCTAAAGGATCTAACTGTCCACAGTTTTTGTGCTGATACATTCGCTATAAACAGCTCCATGGAAGGGTGGCTCAGAGTAAAACTTGTTGGTGGGTAGAATTATGGATTTAATATGTTCAACACCATTAATTGTATCTGCTGTTTAGTTAGTGTTTTACAGGGTCAAATCACCATCCTAGCTGATTTATGCAACAGCTAAGGCCTTTTACACTTTCTAACCTTGAAGCAGGACACTGAAAGGATGCACCTCACGTTACCCAGAAAGTCAGAGGCAGTGAGGTTGGTCCCACAGTCACCTGAGGCACCTGGGGGCTTGTTCCTCCTCCATTTTACTGCTCATGGGCACCTCTATGGCCAAAGTTTAATTTAGGTAATTTTCCAAGAAAAGACAAACTCTTTCTGTGGGTCTGAGGAAACAGAATATGTATAAAGAACAACCAAAATTGTTTTAGGATTAATCAGAATGTTCGATTTAGCTGGGAGAATTGACGCCCCATAGCCACTGACACACAGAGGTAAACTCAGAGCAGCAAACAGCCACCAGCAGTTCAGGTTCTCTTTATATCCACCTTGGGATCTCTCTGTGTTCCTGGGCATATTAAGCAGCTGTGAGTAATGAACAAACTCGTAAAAATTAATATGTTTTTTTGGATGGACAGTTAATGAGCTGAAGAAGGGCTAAATTCATTGAATAAGTAATTTATTTAGTGAACAGTTTGACTCAAAAGTATGATGCCTCTGTTGTAGCTTGTAGCTGGACCTAAGGGGCTTTTTATATTTTACTCTGGTATGAGCTGCCTCCTGTATATTTTAGTGCTGCAGCAGATTTCTGGCCTCTTCAGCAGGATGTGAACAGTTAGAGAATGACAGCAAGCGGAGTGGAAACAGTGGGGTTAAGTTCTGGAGCAGCACCACTGCAGCCAAGGTACAGCAAGAATAAAAAGGGGATTGGACTTGTAACTGCAGTAGCAAAAACATCCTGGAGGCTGGTGGAAGGCACCTCATATGCCATCCTTCAGGCTGTAAATTAAACTTTATTAGTGGCTCAGGTGAGGCTTTTTTGGAATGAGAACATGAGCTCCTGTGTCCTGCTGCAGCCTGTCCTGGGTGGATCTGAAGCTGCCTGGTGTCCTGTGGCAGGACCTGTGCAAGCTGGAGGCTCGGTCTGTTTTGGCAGTTCTCACGCACCTTTTACTCCTTGTGGACACTTCCAGCGCAGCCATGGACAGCAGAGAATGATGGAGAGGCAGCTTGCCTGCTCTCATGGCAGGGTGTTAATAATTAGCTTTTCCCGAGGTGTCTGGGGCTGGCCAGCAGATGCTTGACTTGGCTGGTGCATCTCCTACAGTAATTCCTCTGCCGTTTTCAGCCTTCCTCTGCTTAAAGATAGATTTTTTTTTCTTTTTTTTTTTTGGGAGAAGAATTTAGATTTCTGTCGATTTGCTGATGCCTGCAGTGGTGTTTCAAAGGAAATGGCTGACCATTTACTCGCACACACAAAGCAGGCAGAGCAAACCCACAAATGAGCTGTGTGATGCCGTGCCAAGGGTACACACACCTCCTGCCTCTGCAGTGTGTGCCTGGGGGTGTAGCACTGCTATTTCATAGCCACGGGAATACCTGCTCCAAGTTAGTAAACAGGACTAATGAATGATTGTTTTGTTGATTAAAAACACGTAGCATTTGTGGACTGTTGAGAGAATCAGGTGCCAAGAAGAAAATGTACTAAGGAGCTTTTAGCCCCGAGTGGAGGGGCAGCCTTTGGAACTGGGAAAGGATATGTTAAAGAGTAGAAAACAGATCGATAAGGGGCTCTTGGAGAGGAATGTTTGGTGCTGGTTAAATGGTCAACCTGCAGGGAGCTAGAGAAGGAAAAGCTGTGTGCAGAAGGATGAGGGCAGCTGTTACAAGAAAAAGGGATTTAGTTGTTAAAAGCAGGACCATAACCAAATCAAAATTTTCTCATATTAAAAAAAAAAAAAAGAGAGAAAAGAAAACCCAGAGTGAATAAAGCATCAATTTCCCTACATTTTAAATGAGATCTAAAAAAGGACTCAGTAATGGCATTGGTTGCCATGGTGTTTAAAGGTGCAGCTCCACAGACACTTCAAATAACAGGAGATGCTTTTATCTGCCTATGTGGCTGAGTTAATTTTCATCCGCTGGAATTATTCATTTATTTTGCTTTAATTATTCCATATTGGCAGTATCATAAAAGGGCCTGATCCTGCCATCTTAATACAGACAGAACTCTTTCTGACTCCAGAGGAGGAAAGAAGTACTAGATGCAAGCTGAACCAGTCAGGAGATGCAAATGGGAGTGCTGTGGCCCTGGGCTTGCAGAGATGCCCCAGCGCTCTGTTTATACAGCAGCTGGGGCAGAACTGGGCAGGGAAACATCTCCAGGCTCTGGGCTGTGAAGGTGCATGGCAAATCCACAGATGAGGTGCTGTGTCCTGTCAGCCACAGGCACCGATGCCCTCCCAGGTCTGTTCAGGGGCACTGCTGAGGTTGGAAGATTCTCTCTCGTGTCCTACCAGGTTTCGCCCCTGTGTTGCTAAAGCAGTGATGTCCCCAGCTGGGCCAGGGGACAGCTTGGTGAAGCTCACAAGCCCTGTCCCTTGCTTTACTTGCCGCCAACCCTGCCCCAAACAGGCTTTTGAGCTCACTCCTTTTGCATGGCTTCTGTGGCACTGGTTATTGACCAAATAAAAAGGCTACAAGCTAGATTGCCAAATCCCTGAATTGCTGTTAGATTGCCAAATCCCTGAACCTTGGCTTGAGTTCTGAAGTGCCAAGCACTTGACTTCTCCCTTGGCCCTCAGTGGTACCTGCTGGGAGGCTGCTGACAGCAACACCACTTGGGTGAAGGCTAAAATCCCTGCTCCAGACTGCAGCAGCATCCCCGTGCCCACAAGGAGCCTGCAGATGTTTCAGATCTTGGCTCATACACGCAGTGCCTTGATCCTGTGCCTTAGCACCCTTGTATCTGACCAGCTTAGCTCCCTCTGCACCCTGGTCTTTAGGCTAAGAACGGCCATCAGTGCTGGCACTGCATCTCTAAACACAAGCACCTCTTTCCTGTGCTTGGCTTTACTTAAAACACAGGAATGACCTGAAAGAGGAAAAATTAGAAGCTGATGATGTGAGACGATGCAGCCCTGTGTAACTATAATATGGCTGTCGTTTGAAACAGGATATCAATAAATGCATTTATAGTGTTTTCTCTCACAATAATAGTTGTCACATAATCTGCAATGAAATGGCATTCAGAGTCTCAAGATCTTTTCCAGCACCCTGTCTATGCTTTATTTTATTGATGTTTTCCCTTGTTCCCCTTAGAAGCATGAGTCAGGAACCCTCTGTTATTAAAAGCAGTCCCAGTTGCACACACCTTTCATTTCCTTTGGATTACATTAATTGCCTGACAGCTAAAAGTGATCTGGGTTTTTCAGTCCTCAGCTCTGGACCGCAAGAAATATTTACCAGCTACAGCAGATTTATAAAGATGCCACTGAGATGCCTTGAGACTAACAATCAGAAAACACAGCAGCAAAACAACACTATTTTTCAAGGTTAAATGCTCAGAATGCTAAAAAAGGAATTGCACATAATAAAGCCAAACAAAGGCTTGGATTCAGCCCATATTTTCCTCTACTTGTCTCACATAAAAAGAAAGGTGCCAGTGGTTTAAAAATGATTGCATAGCATCACACAACAATTAGAAATTTAATAAGGGAGATTTAGTTTTAATTTAGTTCTGTTTTTGCAGTTGAAATGCCTGTTAGTGTCAACCCCCTGCCTCTACTGCACAGTCATTTCCTTGTCATGCATGGCTGGCTCCGTGTCTTTGTAAGAATGAGGACGGCTGGCTGATGCTATATAAAGACCAGCTAACGTGAAGGGGGGATTGACCAGGCTGATGTCAGCAATCTGGAGCTCAAACCTGTCCTGCATGACTTTGAGCAAGTCATTCAGTCTCCCTGGACCCCCTTTCCCAGGTGTAAAGTGCAGGTAGTGGCACTCCTCACTCACGGGAGGATAACTGCTTTGGGAGGTGCTCGGGCACTATGGCAACAGCATCAGGAAAGGGGTTTGGACAGAGGAAATACCCAGTAGATATGTGCTGGGAAGGCAGTGATACCAAACTTGCAGGCTTAAATTCGTCATCAACTTTGCAGCTCGGTTTCGGTGACAAGAATAATAGGCCTGGTTCTCATTCAGCCACGGCCACCACTTCTTGAGTGTAAAAAGGCCCATCTTAAGGCCCTGCATCACTGGCAGAGATGCTGCTCTTGGGCCGTGGATGTATTTGGGTCTTTTTCCCTCCCTTGAAGCAGGGACTGGGGTTCCCATATTCACATTATGAAGATATTCCCTGCCTTGAAGTGACTTTGTGTTTGCTAGTGAAAAAAGGAAACTTTAACTTCAAGAAATAGATGTTTACTGTTCTCAGTGTAATTTATGTCAAAATGCAATGCTCTGTGTACAAACGCAATAGAATTGAGCCATTTAAAATTGGTCTGTGAGGGCAGTAACAGCCATTCTTTAGTTGTACCCAGGGAGAAGAGGTGATGCAAAGTATTATGAATTCTTGTCCGAGTGACCTTGTAGCAATTGCTTGTGTTTGCCAGTGTTTCAGATAAATTCTGCACGCTTACATATTTATAGATTATTGTCATTTGAAGGGACAGGCCTTGCTCACAGGGGTGACACGTGGAGCAGCACGCCTGATCCATCCTGCAGTTCTGAAAACCAGGGAAAAGTGAACCAGCTCCTGAGGTCAGTGGGGATTTGAGTAACAGAGGTGTCCACATCCTGGATGTACTGGTCTTAGTTTGGAAGCCATCAGCATGGATTGGCAGCAGCAGGGAAAGCTGGAGCTGGTAATCTTTTTCTTCCCATCAATGCCTCCCTCTGAGCCCAGGAGAGGCTCTTGTGGAGTCTGGTCAAGTAAGCCATCTTCCTGGGGACAGACAAAACTGCCCCCAAAGGTAGCTTGAGCTTTCTCAGTGGTGAGGAACTTGTTGAACCCTTTGCTAGTCTCCGAACTACATCTTTGTAGGGCCACAAGTCTGGGCTGGGAACATCTTTGGGTGCCGCCTTAACAAGGAAAAAGGGAGGTGAAAATTCCACAGGAGCAATTGAGACACCACTGACGGGCACTGCCGTCTTCCCAAGCCCTCCTTGAGGTTTTGCTTTCCCCGAGGAGGCGGATCAGGCTTGGCCCGTTCTCCGGCGGTTTCTCGGCGCGGGACGGAGCGATGCAGGCAGCGGCGGCGGGGCCGGGCGGCTCCGGCTGGGTGCCCCGCTCCCCAGCAGCTCCCGGTTTGCAGCAGGCGGGGGATGCAGGCGCTCGCAGCTCGGCGCAGCGCGGGGATGGGGCTGGCAGCACCCAGAACAGGGTCAGCCCTCGCCCGTCGCACAGGACAGAGCAGTTTGCAGGGAGCTTTACACTCTGGTTAACATCTGTGCCATCTGCCTGTGCGTGTGGGGCAGGATGAGGTATTTATTCCATCTGTTTTAAAGAAATATATCAGTACTATGAATTAGAAATACCTACAGGGGCTTGAAAATTTGGTTTAAACTCTTGTATAAATTGCAGATCTTATTAATTTTGTGTGGGTATATCATGTTGTGACTCCAGGTTTATTCTTGTGTAATGAGTATGGAAAGCAGATTTTCAGTTCTCAATGCACTAGAACATCACACCTGTTATTTTCTTATTTTCCTCCCTCTGCCTTTCAAGTTGGAATGAAGCCCTCTACCTTGGAAATGTCTCTGTGTGGGCCTTCACAGCCTAAGGCTGGCTGCAATAATCCTGCTATATCCATTTTTTTAACCCCTAGGAAGAGCTAATCATGTGAATCATTGCTCATGTGAGTCTGCAGTACTGATTTTGTCATTGTTCTCCATCCCAACTTTCACTGCTTTTGATGATTCAACTCTAACTCTTATCACATGTTCACATTTAGGGAAAGGCTTTGGGGGACTTAAATTCTTACTTTAATCCTACCTCCAGCTAACAAAGTACTCTGAACCTTTGGAATAGAGGAAGAGAGTGTGTGTGTGTGCATGTCTGCGTAGGCTGACCTGCTTGAGAGCTTGCTTCTTCAGGCTTTGCCTTATCTGTTTGCAGATTCAGTAAGGCCAGAGAAGGATTATACCCAGTGATCTTTGGCTGCAAATGCTTAAGTCATCTTTAACCAGAGGTGCCTTGGCAGTAGACAAGGGAATTGAACCATTGCTTTTGAAAGTACACTCGATATTTTATATTTGCCACATAATTCATTGTTAAAACAAATTGCTTTCCAGAGCAGGTGCTCAGGAAGAGTATTTGTGTTGAGGTCTGCTCACTGGGGACTTTCACCCTGGCATTTTTTGTTCACTTGTTCTGTTAACCTAAAATCATCAGCTAAATTGTTTAATCCCGGTGTATTGGGGGAAGATGGGAGGAAATGGTCTCTAAGTTTTGCACAGCTAATCAAAAGTCCTCTGAGGCTTTGAAGAAATCCCTGACTTTGAGGTATCCTCCTCCTGCAGCCTGCCCACAAGCAGCAGAACAGTCCAAGCAGTCAGTTCTGTGCTCCTCTGCGCTCTCAGCAGCCCCAGCAGCAGATCCCTGCCTCAGTCCCCCTTCTGCTGCACCTTGCAGGAGGGAGAGGTGCCCGGGGAGGGGGTGGGGACTGTCACCTGCGTTACAGCAACGAGGGACAGGAGCAGTAAAGCCCTTGAGGAGCTGGGAAGAGTTCCGCAAGCAGAAAATACCAGTTGTTTATTCAGTACATTTTTCCCTCCTTTAAGGAAATTAGGGAAAGGTAGGAGATTAACTCACCTCCGTGTCTGAGAGGAACGATGCTCCAGGGAGGAGAGACTTAGTCTCCAGAGCAGTGCTGAGACATGAGGGCTGGTTCTGATCTTCCCATTAGGGTGAAGAAATCATCCTTCCCATTCTGAAGCAAACCAAATGAGCATCTCGCTGAACAAATTTGAAGCAAATAGCTAATAAAATCTAAAATAAATGAGATTACTGAATCAAATCATAGAATGCAAAATATTTGTGTAGTTGTGTAATTCAAAGCTGTTGCAATATTAATGAATTTTATAATAGAATGATTAAACACAGGATTCATTTTCATTTTGCAAATGTGCTCAAGCCTTTAATCTAGCAGGGTATTACAATGTAGGTAAATTTTGTTAAACCTTTCTGTGAAAGTATTTTATTTAAAACAGCACAACTACAAACCTCTTCCTGTTCAAAGCCCTCATCATCACTCATTGTTTTCTTCAGTCTCCTTCTCATTGTTTTCTTCATTCTGCTTCTCCCCATTGTTTGTGGCTCACCTGCTGAGGATAAAATGAGGCAATATGCACCTGACATGCTGAGCAGTGCGAAACCGAGGATATAGCTCAGCACAGCTGAAGTTCAGTCGCCTAAAACATCCTCTTCTTCTCATCCTGACTTTCCTCTTCCTGCAGCCTGATATACCTTCTTATACTCCATAGCATAAAGAGTTTTTCTCTGAATAATCTTGCTGTTCACCATGAGCTGTTTCAGGAGCAAGGTCCAACTTAATGGCAGGAAGCGTGGCAAAAAGTAGCCGCAGGAGACACAGAGAAATCTTCACTCAATCGTCATTTATCTCAACCCCTATTTATTTAAATTTTGTTTATACATGCTGAAGAGCCAAGAATAAGCCAAGCAGTGCGTTTTTGTACTATGGGTTTTTTTGACCATCTTCTCTTCAATAGGCTAAAAAAATGATGCTCAAACACCTTTGTGTTTCTTTTGAACCCAAGGAAATTTCCAGAACTTCAGTCCAGACTGAGCAAAATTGATTACTCCTATCTTCTGTCGGGTAACTAATGGAGCTTTTCTTTAAGTTGCTCTACAGAGCTTTCGTGCTGTTGTAAATCACTGCTGTTGTCGAGATGGAAAAGTTTTGAGCTTTCCTGCTCAGCAGTGCAAGGCCGCAGGCTTCTCTCGGAGCTGTGTGCTGGATCCTGGCCAGGGCAGGCACAGATTTCTTCCCTGCAGCATTTATGTTAGCCCATGAGCACAGGCTGGTGTTTCATGCTCTCTGAGGGGGGTGAGGCTGAGGCTGTCCAGCCCTCTGAGTGCCCCTCCTACCATTTGTGTCTGACTCTGCTCCTGGCCAGGACGCACAACTGGAGCAGGGTGCGGAAGCATCTCTCCTGGCTGCTGGAAAACCAGTGAAGAAGGAGCAGATGTGTTAGGCCCGAAATATGAGTACGGTTTTGCTGCCAGGGGAATTAATTATGTGAACAATGTACATTGGATTGTGCTGGATTCGTTGTCATGTGAGGTCCTTAAATCGAAACTGGATGTTTTTTCTGAAAACAAAGGTCATCTTTGCTGAGACGGTGTCTGGTGAACAACTTACTGGGGGAAATCCTGTCACACGCAGGGTGGAGAAATCAGTGACCATTCTCGTCCCTTTTAACACTGGAATTGATACAAATCAGTGCTAGGAAGGTGGGTGAACCTCCCCCAGCCCTGGGCTGCCCAGCAATGAACTGTGTGGTGTTACAGCGACCGTGTGAGGGGTCTCTGTGCTTTTCACTCCCCACACTCACGCCCATCCTGTCCTGCAGTACTGCTCCATTGCCACTCCTTGTGTCTTCATACACCTGCAAAGAAGGGATTGGTTGTCCTTTTTATGTACTATTCCTCCAAAATATTGTGTATCATAGAGATGAGCGATATCATCCCATTCATCTTCATAACATTGCAGTCACTCCACCATCTCAGAACGGTGTGGGCACCTGTAGCCAAGACAGGCTAAATCACAACAACTCAAATAACACTCTGAGTCCTTTGATGCAGGAGAATAAAAACCTTCCTATCGCAGCTATAATACTTGCTGGGGATGTTTTTTGTCTTGATGGAAATACAGGCCATTGCTCTTAATACCAGTAAGACGGTGTGGTGGGATCCATTCCTTGCAGGTTGATGAAAGGATCTGTTGAAATGTCTTGATCCACAAAACCAATTGAGATATCAGTAGATCTAAGCTGTACATGGACCCGCATCTCCCCTTCCACTCCTCACAGCAGCAGAGCAGAGGGAGCTGTCGTTTTCTGTCATGCACAAACAGGCTTTTGTGCATCCATTTGTAAATACAAAACAAGATTTAGTTCCTGGCTTCAAACCCTGAACACACCAGCCTGGGCCTGAGGATCCTTGAAAGACAGTGGGTGCTATAACCACGCTATTGCCTCCTATGAGGACAACATTAAAAAAATTAATTCTGGGGGAAATGCAGGTAAAAGGAAACCCAACATCATTCCAACCCAGATGTTTTATTCAGCTTGAAATGAATAGCTAATTTTATTTTCAAATTATCTAAGCCTTTTACTTTTTGCTGCAAAGAAGAAAAGAACAAAATTTCTGTGGAAGGTAATATCAGTAATGAATTCTGAAAACATAAAGTAAGGCCAGCAGGCTTTCAGTGCTTCTCCTTCTTTGATTAAGTGCTTGCTGAATTCAATCCAAATTTGCAAAGCATGAGTTTGCTATTAATTCGGTTTTCTTTTTGCGCAGCTTACGGCACTGAATTAAAGGTGGTAGTTCAGTGCTGGCTACCAGCAGACAAGGAGGTCAGGAAGGGCCCGAGGCTGCTCCTGGCTTGTGGGGCAGAATGCAGGGTGAGCTTGGCCACTGCAGAGGTCCTTCCTGTGCAGTAACAGCACCACGTGCATCAGGCTTAGGATCAGGCACGTGGTTTTGTGCGTGTTTGTGTTTAACAAAGGTCTGGCAATGCACGTGAGGACTGTCCCAGCTGCTTGCTGGGTAAGGTTTGACTGCACAGTGATGTTTGATTTCCCTGTCCCATCACTCAGGACTACAATAACAGCAAATTCTATTTCCTAACAACGATTTTCTGAAAGAACTTTTCCTTTCCCCCCCTCAAGCTCAGTTTTGCCCTAGAAATTACACAAACCAGTTAATGAGTTGCAGGAACAGATGGGGCTAATTGCACCTGTCTGACAGTGCAAATTTTAGCTCTCTGAGCCTTCAAAAGGCTGTGGATTCAAATCACAGTCTGAAAACAACGGATGGAAAGCCTCTCTGAAAGTCAGGCGTTTCCTGGGTATGGCTGAGCTCTTCCTGAAGCTGTTAAATCAGTGACAGGTGATGAGCACTGCTGGAAATCAGGCTGTGAGAATTTATATGTCTTAGCTGGGGGAACTCTTACAAAGAGGCCTCTGGAACAAGTAACCCACCCTCAAACACAGCCACCACCTTCTCAATGCACAAATGCTCAATATAAATATTTTCCTTTCCACACACACTTTGCATCAAAGAAATATTTGAACATTCCTGTCATTTTTTGCACTTTTCCTCATTGTGTATGCCCACCTTGCCTCTGCAGTTCTGGTTGGGTGGCTTTTTTTGTTGTTACTCTCTGCCAGACCAGCAAAGCCCTCGGGTGGGCAGCGTGTCACATGTGCTGTTCAGCTCAGAGGGGGAAAGGTGAGGTGGGAGAAGAAATTGTGGAGGTGGCAGCAGGAGGTGGGAACCAGAGTAGGGTCTGAAGAGACTCAGGGACTTGGGAACGTTTTGAAGGAGGCTAGAGCAGTCAGGCAGGGACTAGAAGGAATTTTGAGGAACAATTTGCAGGCAATTCCTTTCTCTTCGTGGCCACAGCAATTCTCTAGAGTGGCCCTGTTGGTGGGGACACAGGAGTGAATGTGGGAGTGGGTGGACCCTGTGACAGCAGGACTGTCCCTAGAGTGGAGAGACGTGTGGTCAGCCTGAAGCCTGGCAAGAGAGGAATGGCATGGAAACTGAGGTAAACGGGGCGCTGAAGGTGCTGGGATGGCGTGTTTGTGCATGGGGATCTGAGGGAATGAAGAGTGGTGGGGTCAAATCACCAGGTAGCTGCCTGTGGGGCCAAACTGGGAAGACCTTTTTCCCTGCACTGGCCGTATCTAACCTATCTTCTTGATGTTCTGTGGTTTCCTGGCAAGGGAATGTGTTTCTCTTTGCTATGATTTGTGTAATCCCTGCTGAAGCTCCCCTGGGCATCCTGGTTAGCTGATAGCATATTGTCCTATCTTCGTGTGCTCTCCACAGCTGGGCATGAATCGCTGCTGGACAAGTGCTTGCTTTGTGTGTGACACTGGCAGCCAGATGAGCTTCAGCTGTGCCCAGGGGAGAGGCTGTGGTGCGGCAGGAGCAGAAATGCAGTGGGGGAGAAAGAGCAGCAACGTTCACAGCCTGCCCCGCCGTGTGAGCTCTCCTGCGGGCTCTGATGGGTCTGTGCCCGATGCTGGCTTGGAGCCCAATCACCCACCCTGACTCTTGGCATCTGACACAGAATTTACATTTTCTCAGCGTCCTGAAAGCGTGTGCTCTAAGGACAGATGCAGTCTCACCATAAATATGGCCCAGCCATCATTTTGAAAGGGAATAGAGCACCTTCAGGGTGAATCGCATCGTGCTGCTCCACTGAGGTGTTGAACTGTTTGATGAGCGTTTCAGAGCTGAATCTCTGCCATGATTAGTACCTGTGCACACAGATCAGGCCCTGTGCCCTCTCAGCAGGGCTGCGGCAGCACCAGCAGCTCCCCCACGGAGCACGGCTCTCCCACCCCAAACTCCTCAGCTCCCAGCTTGTTGCTGGATTGCTTAGACTCAAGCACTGCTCTGCGTTTGAGTGCTCAGTTTGAGATGGCCTCTGACGTTCAGACACGCATCCTAACCTATTTATCCCCGAAGTATGTGGTCCCATGGCTTTCTGGAAAGGGAGCTGTTGGTATTTCCCAAACCTGGGAACATCTAGGCACACAAGTCGTGTTGGAAAACGCGAGCTCTCATCCAGCTCTCCCTGCAGCCATGCTGAAGTGACTAATTAGTATTTCTTCCATCCCAAAGTGTAGAAAGAAGATACAATTAATTTAGGAGGACTGTGGCTGTGCTACCTGGTACGAGGGAGGGATTGCTTCCTGCCTGTGTTTTGTCAAAGCCAGAATAACCTAAAAGAGCTGACAGGTTTGGGCAGGAGAAGAAGAGCTCAGTGATAAGAAGGAACAGTGACAGCCAACCACCTCTTGGCAATCAAGCAGAGGAGCAGTGACATCCATCCCCTTTTCTGGGGGAGAAGTAGGGCAGGAGGTCAGCAGCTCGTTGGGTGACCAGGGTGCTGTGAGAGGGACACAGGACTTGCAGGGGGTGACACACTGAGGGTGCTGCTGCAGTGACAGTGCAGAGGGTGCCTGAAACTCCTGCTGCCTCAGGAGAGAAAAACCAACCTGTTTGCTGCAGAGCTGCTCTGATGCACGGGGCCAGCTCTCCTCCCCTGGAAGTGCTTTGACTTTATTGACAGCACACTGAGCCCTAGCATTAGAAACACTCAGTCCACCTCTCAGCCAGCATTTTCCTTGTAGTGGAAGCAAGCATTTGTGCAACCACCAAAATCTGGCTGTGGAAATTGTGACCTCATTTGAGATTATTTCATTTCACAAAGCAGACGCTGTGCCTTTCTCCATGGCAGTGCTAATTCCTCTTGAAATCCTGTCCCTCAGAGCTGTCCTGCCTCTGCTCAGACCGTGGGCTGCCTGCTGCAGCTGGATTTGCTGTGAGCATTTGTGTGATTGTTCCCTCATTTCCAGGCCCTGGCCCGAAGGCCGTCCATGTCATCCACGCTCTCATTTGGCATGAAGATGTTTTCCTCTCAATTCCCTGGTCAGATATTTACCCCTGGAAGTCTGGCCACGGGAAGGCAGAGTTAATGTTTCCTCTGGGTGTTGCGTCAGGGTATCACATCGGAAGCTGAAAGGCTGGAAGGAGCCTCCAGAGACTTTCTAGCTCAAGGTGCTGCTCTGAGGAAGGATCAAGCCAGCCCACACAGCTCCCATGATATGTCACAGTTTAACTGCTCTCCACAGCTGCAGTGAGGGGATTTTTGCACATCCAAAGGCAGCGTATCTCAATCCCCTACTACCTTAACAAAATACTTCTCTTATTATCCAAAAAGAACCTTTGCTGCTAATAAAGCCCATTTTTTTCTTATCCTTTCTTCCTGCTTCCTCAGCCAGTAGGGCAGAATATAACCTAGAATTCATCATCCTTTAATAATGATGTTTAATGCATAGAAAGACTATCAAGCTGTCCCATTGGCTTTCTTTTTTGTAGATCAAACAAAGCGAAGCCACTCATTAGTGCTGGTTTTTCCAAATCTTTCTCCATTTCAGGCTTTCCCAAAAAGCTTAAATCTGGGAGGAGGATGAAAGGTGAATGAAACATCACTTCTCTTGGTTACTGGACCCCATTCATTTAAGCTAAGACTTCTTTTTTTTTCATTTTGGGACTGTTGAACCTATAAATATAAAAGGGAAAATCTGGAAATGTGAAACTCTTGCAAACTAAAATCTGTCTGAATTCATATGAATTTTTTGACAAGCAAAGTTTGAGAAGCTCATCTTCCCATGCTCCAGCTCTCTTTCAGACACTGCAAGGAAGTTACTTAAGGCAAGAGTTATTTTCTTACTCAGCTGGCTCCTTTCTCGGAGCCTCCATCTGCAGGCAGCGCTGTCTGCAAGGGCAATGTCTTCTTCAGCCTCGCTCCTCATTCTCAGCTCTGTCCTGGGCATTAACTGCCCTTGTTTGTTTCCTCACATAATCCACACAGGCTCTTTTTGGAATGGCAGTCTAAAGGCAAAGAACCACACCCCAGCTCTGGCAAAGGCATGGTTTCAGCGTGGCAGACACCGTTTTTCATTCTGTGGGGAGGTGTTTCTTGAGCATCCCCATCTGCAGTGTACTCCGAGGCGATTTGCCAGTGTGCTGCAAACACGCTTTCCACTTAGCGAGGGCACGCTGGGGGTCCGACCCTTCTGAGTGACACTGATGGACAGCCTTATCAGTAATCCTCCCACTGCATCCCCTGGCTGCCTGCATGCTCCACAGAGCACTCAGAAAATCCTTTGCTGTAGAGAGAAACAATTATAAAGCGTTTTTAGAGCAGTGAATGGAAGGTTTTTCACACCTGGCAGTTCTTATTTATGACAAGTAATAATTGCATCAGCCGAAAAAAGACTCTGAAAAGGAAAAAGAAGGTATTTTTAAAGGGAATTTGGTGCCCTCGGATTTGCAAGATGGGTTCTGCAGGTAGCTTCAAGCAAAAGAATGCTGAGGGTGCTGAGGGGGATGGGCTGGGTCTGCAACAGGGCACTGCCTCCCAGGGCTGGTGCCAGACCCACAGAGAGGTGCAGCCGTGCCTTCACCAGATGAGGACTGAAATAAGTGGATTTTTTTTGTGTTTGTGTTGAGTTTTGTTGTTGTTGTTGTTCTGGGTTGGTTTTTTTGCGAGGCAGGGATGGGGGTTCTTGGCGTTGGGTCTCTCTAGAACACCCGGCTGTGGAAGGGCACGTGTGGTACACCAGCGTACAGATCCCCAGGCTGAAGAGGGTGTAACTACAGAAACTCCTTCTGAAACTGAAAGAACTGGACACTAACATGATGCACTAGCTTCCAAGCCTGTGTTTTCTGTTAAAGAAATTTACGAGGCGTGTTTGCAGCTAATGGATACATCTCAGTCACTCCCGTGTAAATATGTGTTGGGATTCAAAAGACCTGAGCTCCCGTGGCTTCACACAGATTTTTTTCCCAGCATCACTCTTTTAAACTACAATTTTCCTTGAGAAATTAGAAGACTTAAAATATATCTGTAATGCTGTAAGATTATAAATACCATGGCCTTTGAATGTGGACTCAGCAGAACAACTGTTTCTGTGTATTGTTTCTCAGTTGGATGGGTTCTGTGAGTACTGTTTAAAATACAACACATTTTTAAAGTGTCTTGGCAAATACTTCTATCAAAAATTTTCCCAATGAATCACCTGACAGAACTTAGAGCCAACAATGAGCAAACAGGGAGATTGTTTTTCAGGGTGGAGGTTAACTTTCTCCAGTTCTTCTGTCGAGCTTCTCTTAGTGGGAGGAGGAAATTTACCAAGGCGTGCTGTCCATAGCATCTCTGTAACTTGTAAAGGTCTTTCCCTTGCTGCTAAAGACTACTTTCGTGCAGAGAATGTCACATAGCCTGTTCTAAATGGAAATCATACTGCTTACATCTCTTTGCTGCATGACAAGCACGGCTTCCACATAACCTTGGCTGAGAAGAAGGGTCCTCCAGCGCCTTGGCAAGGAAGAGAGAAAAGAACTGCCAGGACAGTCCTGCAAATGTAGGAATGCTCCAGGAGTGCCTCTGCTCCGGGGCTGGAAAGCCTGTGTTTCCAGGCGCCACCAGTCCGACTTTCTCTCCAGTCTCTGCTGTGCCTCTTCCCCTGCACGGGCACAAGGAGAAGGAGAGGATCAGTGTTTATTGCCTTGGCTGTGGCGTCTGGGTTGATAACATCTGAGAAGTGGCTGGCAAGATGTGAGCGCCCAGTGAGGCACTTGGCTGGCCTTTTATTTAGACTGTGAATTATTCTCTGCAGAGATCCTGCATCCTATCGTGTCCTGCGGCATTCTGGGCAGCATTTCAAGACAAACAGATAAATAGAAACAATAATAATTCCTTTGCACTTTTCTCTCAGCTGCAGGATCTTGGGAACCCCCAGTACACATTTATTCTAGGTCTTCAGTTTCGAAAGTGCCTAGAGTAGGGAGAAGAAAAACAAGCAGTTGGCTCTAATGCAAAAAGGACAGTAAAGCTTTCCATCAGATCTCGCACAGACAAAGCCCAAAGCACCCCAATTTCACATCAGTGTTACCAAACCCATAACAGCAAATAGCTTCCTGGAATCTAGGACCCTCTGGGCTCTTTAGAAAGAAGTCAGGAGGACTTTCCACATGCTGTAACTAATATGTTTTTTGTGCTTTCTTGGGCTGAGGCATCTCATCATTGTTTTCTGCTGACACCTTGGAGATTTTCTGGATCTCTGTGTCCCATTGTACAACTGACTATTTCTGAAAAAGCCATTTTATTGACAGTCTGCAAGGGCTGTTCCTGGAAGAGAAAAAAGTAACATATTTGTACACCCTGCTGTCTGCATGGCTGTGCTGGGGTCACACAGGGACACCTGACTTCGGGTTCCAGTGCTATCAGGACATTTTCATCTGACATCTTGGGCAGGAGTCAAAGCAGGGCTGTGCCTGCTAACATCAGCTGAGGATTCAGCCTTTGTAGAGAGCATAAGAAATTACTTTAAATCTCGTGCTGCTGCAGCTGCAGAAGCAGATCAAGAATGGTCAGGAATAATGCTCTGTGGCTTTTTGTCCCAGGCTGCACAGGTCTGGGCACTGGAGTCTCAAACAAAATAAACCCCCCCAACAACTCTCTTCCTAGAGCTGGATTTTCAGAGGCGAGGGAATCCCAAAACAGGCAAAACACTCTGGTGGAGGGAAGGAAAGATAAATGTAAGGGCCCAAAGGGTCTCAAACATTAGTATTTTTCTTTTGCTTTTTTTTCTATGAGAAAAATTTCTGTTAGAAAGGGCCAATGAAACAATGAAAGGTTCTCCAGTGTACTAGCATGTGATTTATTATGCCCAAGTGCACTTCGTATCTCCCTAAATGCAGCCAGGCAATGGCTTCTACCGTTAGGATGCAAAGGTTTGAGCATGAAAAAGAGAAGTCTGAGATAGATTTTGGAATTTGGAAAGCAAACACCAGCTCTGAAGGGGGTTCTGTGTTTTTGCTGAGAAAGCAGGCGGGAGGAAGCCTGGTGTGGGGAGGAGAGAGGGGAGAATTGCCTGGCAGCAGAGGTGCACCTCGTGCCCCTGCAGAGGGAACTCGAATCCCGCTTTGCTGCTCACCGAGACCTGACCTGGCAGTGCAGGGGTGTTGCAAAAGGAAGATAACAACCAGCTGTGGTAAGAATTGCCCTGCTGGAGGAGAAACTCTGAAATAGTTTTAATTATACCTCAGGAACCAGATATTACGTGCAGGTATTATATGATGGGTTTACCTAATGCACTGAGTTTTCCTATTTTGCTTAATAAATACTATTTTTCAACATGGGTTGCTGTTTGGGAGTGGGGAAAGCAAGTCACTGAACATTGCAAAGAGTTTTTTACAATTTCACCGGTTTCTGGATGGAGACCTGAGCCAATGGTTTGCTTGCAACCTCTATAAACACAACCTTTTGGCAGCCAGTCAGGTCTTGGCAGGAGACTTGCAGTTACTTATCACAAAAGTTTTCATGTAAGCATGTCAAATTTAACTGCACTTTTATTTTTATTTGGCCTTGATTTTGAATTCTTTCCAAATAAGATTTTTTTAGCCTCTGGCTAACTAAGTCTCCTGGGTAATTATCTGGTTACTAGTTAAATCTGGTTTCTCATGCTTTCTGTCCCTATATGGTTTTGTGTCCTTTCCAGAGCCAGTACTAATAATTCATCAAGAATTATGCACAAAATCATCAATGCACAAGTGACAATGCAGACTGGCACTTGGCTCCCTTCGGTAAAAGGAGCATCTCCTTGGAAAGGTGGTGCTGAGGCTGGTGCTCCTTTTAGCCTCACAATTTCTCCTGTTTCAAGGGGAAGAATGTGCCCAAACGCTGGATCTGGTCCTCGTTCAGGGGCTCAGGCCTGGTTTTTGGGAGAATCTGAAGTGTTTGGAGGAAGGGTGTGTGCGTCACCTGCCTCGTGCCTGCGTAATCCACCTGTAGCTGTTCTGAGGGAGAAAGTTTGACAAATGCCAGCACTTTTTCAGAGCACACTGCCATATAAACCCTAAAATACATTTGCTATTGTTTTCTGCCGCCCTGGGTATAGGTCTGTTCCTGGAATATGTATCAAGAGCAACCCCTCCGTTTACAGTTTAAACATGAGCTGTGGAGTACTTACTCCAACTGCCAGTTTCCTGGGAAAAAGGTCTGCAATGACCATCTATTATCCTGGCTGCAAAGAAAGTAAACTCTTAGCCGCATATGAAATTAAGCGATTCTTTTCTAGCACTTGGAGTTTGGGTTTGGTGATAGCACGTGTGGGTTTGTGATTTAATAGGTCATTACCTACTCTGCCCATAATCACAAAGTAATAAATAACTATTGGCAAGATGGATAGTAGCTGGGTCTGAGAGGCATGGAAAAGATAAAGCGATAGGCACAAAAACATACTTTATATTCATAGAAAATGGGTCCTAGGCAAGAAATGCGATCTGAGCTGATAGGAGAGCAGATTTTTATTAGATGCCTCTGATTTGGGGAATGGCTGAACATCTACTTTCACAAGAGCTAGTTGTCTTCTGGTTTATAAAATGTGTTTTGGACATGTTACGTGGGAGTATCTCTTTCTGAAGAGGTAATTCCATATCCCACAGACCCAGACTCATGGTCCCACGGACCTAGACTTCCCTCTGAAAGACCACACCAGGTTTTTGGGCCCAATTAATCAAAAGCCGTCAATGCTTCACTGTTCACTCCATGTCCCCCTCAGCACCTGTTGCAGCTGCTTTGAGTTGTTCTGACTTCTGGGGCACAAGGTGCAGCTCCTCAACCCTTCCTCTCTCGTCATGCCTCACTCAGTCCATGTCTAACAAGCAGTGGCATCATTTATAATTTCATATTTTCCCAGCCATTCTGGTTCCCTTCTGTGCAACGTAGCAGTCACATTACTGCAGCCTATCATATTGCATCAGTTCTGCCATAAACCCACCACGATTTTGATTATCCCCAGATGCACTGTGCAGAGCTCCAGGCTTGCTTTGTAGTGTGCAAGAAAGTACACGAGGAACTGAAGTCCAAATGTGGCAACAAACTTCCCCAGGGCTGGGCAGGGAGGACGGTGGGGCCGTGGCTCATCACCAGCTCTTGAGCTCCCCACTGGTTTCTTCTCTGCCTCTCCTCTCCACCTGACTGCTGCCAGAAAAGGAAGGTGCAGGCAATGTGCAGATGCCTTTGGTGCCGTCTAGTTTTGAAAATGTGAAAATATGGTTGTGCAGTTCTGAGCCTGACATCAGGGTCAGCTGGTGGCTCTGTGCAGAATTTTTGGATTAATCAAGAGGAAATACCCGTCCTTTTCCTTCTCAGAGAGGTTCAAAGAGAATATGTCTTTGCATATTTTAAGGAGGTGAGGAGATGGGGGGAGGAGTGGGATGCCTGGAAAAGTGCCAGTGGGTATTTGTTCACTCTGGAAGGGGGAGAAACAAAAAGAGCTCTTCCATATTTCTCACCAGCCTCCCCCGTTTCCAATACATTCGCTTTATATCAGTGAACTTTAAGAACAAAATGTGCTCAGGGAAAAGAGATTAAAATTGCAAAGCAGTTTCCTTTCCTATCAACAGAACTGACAGAAAAATGACAAAATGCTTGTGGGAATGATTAGAGAGAGTGAATGTTCTCATTCATGTCATGTCGTATATTGCTAATTTATATGTATTTGTTTTCGTACCAATCTGGCAAGTTTCAGGAAAGAATCTGCCAGGAATCAATGGGAAAAATAGGCCTGTATTCTTTTGGAAATTAATAATAAGTATTTGCTGTGTTTTATTTGGATCTTAATGACATCTGTAATGAGAGATGGATACCAGGAATGGAAACAGCCAGCAGGAAGAGGGAGGAGGCTCATGGCAGGACTCTGCAGATTTGGGACCTCTTGCTGTTTCTGCTGCTGGCTGCTGGGTGACCTTGGTCAGTCGGGGCACCCCTCCAGTGTGCCATTTTTTCCTGCAGGAAAAGGAGGAGGCGAGACCTCCAATATCTTCCATGAGGGAGGAAGCCTTCATGCTTTCCATAGCTGTTAAATGTGCTCTTGGCCATTGACTTTCTGGGGTTCCTTACATTCTTTCCTCTCCTCCTTCCTTTCTCGCAAGAAATGGCTACATGTGTGATAGAGCAGTTAATAAATGCAATATTTCAATTACGTATAAACGTTTCTTTCCTCTCCTCTCTCACCTTTTGGCCACTCCAATTTTTAATGTGTCAGTAGTCTGCAAATACAAGATTCTCACCTCATACTTTGACTTTTTCCTTTCATTTTCACCCCGTGATTTGGTAGCATTTCCATCAATCACTGTAAATACCCTCTAATTTCTTCAGCTGTAATTTTGTTGCTTTTTCCATAACAAGTAGAGAGCTATTTAAAGTTCCAGCAACTCTGATGATTTCAATGACAGGAAGTTGAAATAAAATTCTCCTCAAAAGCCTGAGGAGAAAAAAAATTAATCTGGCGCATTCACCTGACTTCTCAGAACCATTCAGGGGCCCAAATCCTCTTGATTTCCATGTCTTTGGAGATTTGCCTTTAATGCTTCAATATTCTCTAAAGGTGCTAATTTAATTTAATTATCATTCAGCCTGGTTATACAGATTAGTTTTTTCAGTCTTTCCTGGTAAAGCAGCACCTACAACTCCTCAATCACTTCTGTTACTGATTTTATCTCCATTGCATCCCAACCTGAATTTTTTGGCAAGGTTGCTGCCTTCTAGGTTTTTCAGCCTGATTGTCAGGAACATGATATGGCCAAGAATAGACTGGAAAATATGGTTCTTGCTAGTCTGTTTCTACAGAGAGGAAATTAAATTCAATGCAAAGAAGCACTTGCTCCCTAGCAGAACCCGGTTAATGCCATGAGAAAGGGAGGGGAAAAAAAGTGCCTGTGAGGGGTAACAGTGAGGGAGTTAACAAGAACCCAGTATGGGAACTCAAGAGAAACCCCAGGCAGGTGGTATATCACCCCAGCAAACACTGAGGCTGTTTTCCTGTCTGAATCCATTGATTTGATCTGAGGAATGCGCTGTCTCTCATCTGTGCAGCTCTCTCTCCCAGAGATGCTCTGACAAGGCGTCTCGTCTCGTGGTTCAAATTGCGTTTGCGGGTCAGAGCTGGGGCTGCTGAGGTGTCTGCAGGAGGGCTGAGCGCTGCCTGGCAGAGGGCAACGCCTGGCAGGAGCAGGGCTCAGCTCCACAGGGGAGATCTGCCTTCTTGGCTGCCCAGGCCCAGCCTCACAGAGGTGCCTGGAGCCCGAATGACCCATCTTTTTACTTTCTTGGCAGCAATGAGAAATCTCTCTGATAAGCCAGGGAAGGGCTGGGAAGGGCCCAGGTATCCTGCAAGGGCTGCAGACACCAGCATAGTTGAGGAGGACCCCTTTCCTCACCAGAAAGTTTCCTTTTTCCAAGGGACTTAAACCTGAAAGAAATGTTTGATCAAATGGTGGAACTCCTCCATCTCCCCAAACCACTCTGTGGTGAGTGCTAAGTGTTTTTTTCCTCCATCCCGTGGGGTTTTTTCTGAGTTGGATATGCCTGGTATGATCATGTCATACTCTGGGGGTGGAAGGAACATCAGCTCAGCATTTTCAGTGGAAGCAGAAGCTGAATTATCCCAGCTTATCCAAAAGCTTGTGCACGGGAACGGGGTGAGGAGGAAATCCTGGTCTTGGAGGGCTGATGGATTCCTTTACTGGAACTGTTTGAAGTCCTTCTGTTTGGCCTGGCTCTTCTCTGCCTCGGTGTAACACAGGGGTTACCAGCCAGAGGAACCCATGTGTTTAGCAGAAAGGAAAGGAGATTAAGGGGCAGGATCTGTGAATTTTACCCATGGTGTTTTGGAAGAGAAAATGTCGTAAAGAGAACACAAACAATTAGGGCATATGCTGAGTTTGTTCATCTTCAGAAGCCTGTGGTAGGTGTGCCAGTGCACTGGTGTTCAGCAATTAACAATAAAGGCAGACAGCAATTAACCACATGTCTGCTGCCAGTGGTAATGCAAGTTATTTGTAGTTAACCTTCATGATTCATGAGCCACTTTCATTCTCAGAACTAAAGAGAAAAGGAAGGAACATCTTAGAGCCTGATGTCACCATGTGAAAAATGATCAGACTTCAGTAGTCAGTAATGAAAAAACTTATATACATAAATAAAAATATATCGATTTTTTCCCATTCTCGGCAAATGAAATACAATCCTTTATCATACATATATATATATGCATACATGCATATCTATGTACATATATATTTTTATTGGTAACAGTAGAGTTCTATTTCTGGGAATTTCAATTTTCCTTTGCTTTTAGGATCTCAGATCGTACATATACTGAAACCAGTGGAAAAATCCTTATCAGTATCAATGGCTGTTGCATTTGGACTGCTGCTAAAAACACCACCCAGGGAGCCATAGGCTTTGGAGGTGTTTTTTTGTTTTGTTTGGTTGCTCTTCTTTCCCCATGTATTTCTGAAGAAATCAGACTTATTTAGGAAAAAAAAGCCTTTGCAGGATTGAGTATTCAAAGGAGTGTGATGGGACACCCAGACTGCTGGAATTAAGCCTGTTCTGATGCCTCGTCCTTTCCAAGGGTTTTTGAATTGACAGGCAGCCTTCATGAGTAATTATCACTGGGACAAGTACAGAGCTGGGTCTTTTATAAAAAAATATCCTGGCCACAGGGAAGGAGAGCAAGAAAACCAAAGGATACGTGTGTTATTCTCTGTTAAAGGAGAAACAGCTACTGCATCAGGTTACATACACTCTAAGATCACTTTTTCTTTTCCCCAGAACCGGAGTCCTGTCACAAAGCTTGTTTTTGGTAGAATGAGGTTTAGCAACCAGTTCGTCTCATTATTGGTAAACAGATGCATTTTGGACAGTTTTCCATTGAGCAGCATATAAATCTAGGCCTAAATGTAATGAACTGGCTCCAAAAAGTGTACTGGAATATTGATTTTTGTGAATTAATAAGATATTGTTTTCGGGTTTTTATGGATTAACACTTAGCTACAAACTGTTCGGGATTTGGATAGAGAATATCCGAGTGGTAAAACACAATTTGATTTTGGAAATGGAAATGCTTCAAGATGGAACAATTGGATTGGTGGACAGATAATATTAAAGAGTAGCAAGGGAGAGACACAAAGTGCCTTTATTGCTTATTCTTTCAATACTAGTAATAAGTATTGATGACCTGAAAGAAATCAGTGAAAGACTTTTTTGAAAATAGAGTTTGGAGGGCTGTTAGTTTTGTCTGTGCGTAAAAGTGTCATTCTAGAAAAACCAATTAAAATAAGGTATTTTGGCAGGAAAACAATAATCTTTTTAGCACAAAAAAGATAACTTAAATTGTGTTCCCATGTATGAAAATGTATAACTTAGCTGGGAATCAAAAGCTTATTTAACACTTTTAGCAAAATGAAATCTGCTTTCCTCCTGCTGTCCCTGTTTCCATCGGGAACTCCAAAATTTTCCAATAAGAACTTTTTCAAAGGTGAATTTTCTCAGGGGAATTTTCTTTCAAATCCATCTAATAACCCATGTCAGGGAGCACTTCAGTTGCTCCACAATGAGATGAAAAGAGGTCAGGGTATTGTGAGAGGAGCTGAAGGATGAGAAGAGTGGTTTGAGCTGCAGAATGCCAGACTTGTGGGGGCAGCACAGCAGTGGGCTGAGCATGACGGAGAGGTTGGGGGCAGAAACAAGGCTGTGCTCTGGTGTCTGTGATCACCCTGGGAAGTCCACTGTGCTCTGGTTACCTTTGAGCTACCAGGCTCCGGGCCAGAGGAAGTGCAGTGGTGCCAGCTGGCATCAGTGGGAACAGAACTTTGAGCTGTACTCCTCCAAAAGGACCTACACCACAGCTTTTGGGGGAAAACAGCAGAGCTGATGAGTTTTGCTATCCTTTACTTGTCTGTAATTAGTCAGCTCTGCTAATGCCAGATCTGATCTCAAATGTAATGCTGGGGTAACTGCACTGGTTTCACAGGAGTTAATCCTCAATTGTTCTACTGAGAGCAACACCAAGGCTGTAATCTCTGCTACAGAGCAGTCACAAACACAGCAAATAAATAGCCATTGGCATGGCTTCAAGAAATGTGTTCCATCAGGAGCTGCTCTCTTGCCATGGGAAGACCTGTAACGAAGCATTCCCGGAGGGAGCAGGTTGCACTTGAAATGTAAATCGAGTTCAATATCATCAGACTCGTTAGTACAGTCCTTGATGCTGCTTGGTAAACAGACAGCACATGGAGCCTTGACACTGGGCTGGCTGGGCATCAACAAAGCACTCGGTCAGCATCTTAACTGGGAGGCAGTGGGGAGAGAGGCTCGGGAGTGGGTGAACACTTGTGTGTGCGTGCCTCAGGAAAGATGTGAAAACCTTGGGTGTCCTTTGATTGCGAGCAATCTTTGCTGGATCTCAAGGACAGGAGTACGAACGTGAACACATCTCTGCTCCTAAAACTCCAAACATGCCGTGCACTGCTATCCAAGCAGGTCTGCAGCGAGCACAGCCCGTCAGGCAGAGCGTGCAGCCGAGCTCTGGGGAGGGATTTGGTGTGCAGTCACAGGATTGCCTGTGAGAGCTCCTTGATCAGAACAGAAATATTTAATCAGCTCTGTCTCCTGTAACTGTCATGTAGAGAAAACAAGGTTGCAAATTGGATTTGTGTGATCAATGGGCAAGAAAGACCACTTTATCCACCTTAGCAGTGCTGACGTACAGCACTAGGCTTTGGTGACAGCAAGGTGCCCGTGCTCTGGCAGGACTGACTCTCTCCTCTCTGGGGACACTGGCTGCTCTGGAACCACACATTGATCATTTTAATATTTTAGCCACAATCTTGCCTTCTTGTATGTCAGTAGGAAATCAGCTGCTGAGTTTAGAATGAGTAGGATTTTCCTTACAGCAGAATCAAAGGAAGAGTTTGCACTGATTTCTGAAGGCAAGTATCCGACCTGACTAGTCAGGTTGCACAGCAGCATTTGGGTACATAAAGGTATAGTTTGGAATTTATTCACATGTGTGAGTGAATTAGGAACCTAATTCATATTTTTTTGAAGTTCAGGGCTACAGTGGAGAGCATGGTACAGGGGTCTGACAAACAGAAAGCGGCTCAGAGTCTGAGCAAATCCTCTGCAGCCAGGTCTGGCACCACAAAGCCACTGTTGAATAGATCTTCCTGACCTGACACTTCACAGTTTCAAACATTTGCAAAGCATGAGCATCACAGCAGGTCTTACTGAATCTAATGGCACAGCAAATTTATTAAATAAATAAATAAATGAATAACACACAGCAGAGATCATGGGAGCCATGTCTGAAATTTGTGTCTTACTGAGAATTGGCATGGTGACTTGGCAGGGTCTTTGGAAGGTTTTGAGTTACCTTGATGAATAACAAAACTCTTTTTTAAATTTTTCTCTCTTTGTATATTAGGAATGGACTTGTAAAAGAGGGACTGCTGGTCACAGTCTGTCTCCCCACGAGTCTGGAAGAAGTCGATGGGATGAAGTGTGCAGCTGTGGAACCCCCCTCAGAGCATGAAGGTCTGTAGGATCCACGTGGAGAGGAGCACAGCTGAATCCAGGTATGAGAGGGACACGGGTCATGGACACCACAGGACAGGGGCAGCAGCACCGACCTCTGCTAATGTTTGCTCTGTGAAAAAGAAAAAAGCACAAAAAAACACCTAAACCTCAGAGATTGGGATCTACAGTGACAATTCCTTACTTCAGGAAATGAAGCTTTTCTGAACAATACCATCTTCTGTCATGCCTAATCAAACTAATTAAAGAACACCACCACACTTTATTAATGTAATTTATCTCTTGCCTGAGGTGAACTATATTTATGCTCCAGTTACTCAAACATCACCGTTCTGTGTGTGAAGGAAGGATGTTATTCAGGGATGTTTGTGTTCCACGATATCAGGCAGTAATTGAACAAGCACCTGGGAAATTGGGTATTTCCTACTTCGGAAAAGCTTCTTTGGGGAATGTGTTTTTGCACAGGTACGTGGGTGAACAGGCTGGACTTGGGCATGTCCTTATTTAAATGGCAGCTGGAGGCCTCCACTAGCCAAGCTTTCCAAGCCAAACCAGCCAAAATTCATCTGTAAGCATTAAGCGTGTGAATGGCCTGTTTAACTGAGCACACGCGTTCACATCCTCTAATGAATCGGGGCTGGGAGGCCAAATTTATTCCAGCTGAAGATCTGGCAGGGAAAGGCTAGTATGTGCTGAAGGAGGGAGGAAGGAAGGAAGTTAGTTAGTTCTAGAGAGTAAAAACATTAAAGAAAATGTCAATGGGAAAAAAAAGTATTTATTTTAAAAGATATAAATGGCTTCCACGAATGCACCTCTGATGTAGCCGCAGTTGCAGGGCTCTCAGGCACAGTATCCACCCGCCCTTTGTACCAGCTGGAGGAAGCAGTTTAGCGTAATTTATGGAGTAGGACCGCGTGGGACAATGGAAAGCATTGCCCAAAACTGACTGAGGGGTTTTCCTGGTGACTGCTTGCAATTTGTTGCTGTCTGCTTGACTAAAGCAGAGGACGGGAGAGAGCAAGGAGAGCAGCACAGCGCTGTCGTGGGTCTGGCCTGGGCAGGGGGTGAGACAGCTCCTGGGTGGGCAAGGCTGGAGGCAGAGTGAGCTGGCAAGGGAGGTGCAGCCTCCTGCCTCCCCTACAGACCTGGCTTTGTCTGCTGAGCTGAGCTGAGCTGGCTCAAGGCCATTTTGGCCACCTGCCTGTGCTATTTGCCCTCATTTGAGGCCAGCCCTGGGTGGTCTGAGAGGAAACCCCCCCAGGGCTTGGTCTTAAAAGTACATTTGGAAAGGACATTGCAGGTCCTTGTCTACCCTACCTGACCCACACTTCAGGCGGATAAAATGGGCCCTTTCCTACCAGGGACCAGGCTTTGGGATGAAGGGCAGCTGAGATCTGCAGACGTCTGAATCCAGAGCTGGTCCGAGCTCAGGTACGGCGAGTGCAGAGTCAGGGGAGGAACTGGCCCAGGCACGGAGAAACCAGTGGGAAGCAAACCTGGCTGGGGACGTGGAAAAGCAGACACGTCCCCTCGGGCTGCAGCACGTCTCATCTCAGACCTGCAGCTGCTGTCCACAGCTTCCAGTGGCGCTCTGCTGGGTCTCTTCCAGCCGCTACACTGGGCACTCATGCAGTGACTGTGCAGTCTTACCCAGGTTGATTTAGAGAATTTCACAACTAAATTGAAAGCACCGTTGAGTAGGATGACGTGTGGGGAACGATACCATGCTGTTTTATTTTTTAACAACTTGGTTTATGTATTTACTGCTTTCCTAAGTGGGTTCTTAAAAAATATCTGACAAGTAGATTTTGTCTTGTAAATAGGTCCAAACGAATTTTATTGAGATTTTTGCGTAAATCTTTTCTACCCTGCTCCCAAGTAGATTTTGGCAGTTTAAAAAGCTTTCTAAGAACAAGAAAAAATGAGCTTTTATTCTTTGTGAATAAATGCACTGCAGATTTCCTTGGGTAGTGGTTAAAACTGTTTTGAATTTTCCTAGAAGAGAATGATGCCTCGCACCCATTGATAAATACTCCTTAGGTCTGTGTTAATAACAAGTGCAGTGGGCTGGATCAGATTGCATCTGCCATTGAGAACACAGAGGCTTGCTTGGAGGACAGAGCAGGACTGAGCTCCCAGCATGTTGTGTTTATGGCTCCAAACCCAGAGCACAGATTGGAGATTTGTCCCAGGTCAGACTCTCCTTGGCAGCCTGTGCGCTGTTGCATATCAAGTGCTCCTGCATAAAAAAGTTGGATGGCAAAAAAATAAATCCTGGTGCTTTAGAGTAAAAGGCAAGGCCTGACGTCTCACATGTTCTAGGATCACGCCTCCCAGATTGCCAGCTCAAAATTTAGGGTGAAAACAAAAAAAAACCCCAAAGCCATGATGAAGATGTCAGGATGATGTGTAAGATGCAAACTGCAAGAGCCTGTGGTAAAAGAAGAATAGATATTATTCTGAAATAGAAAAACATGACTGGAAAGGTAACTGGATACCATGTTGAACATGCTGATTTTTCTTCCTGATGATTAAAGCAAGAAAAATCACACTACAGAGCTGATCATTAGTGTAGCAGTGATTTTAGTGCTATGTAGGATAATTTCCTTCAACAGTGGAGAAATGGCAAGAAATATGCCAAAGACAGAGGTTCTATTGACAAGTAAGTCAGCTGGGGCAAGCAGAAATTCATGTAATATGCCACGAGCATGATGAGATCCAGAAAAGGCATAAGGACTGAAGAAAATGGTGAAGTGCATGGCACAGAAAGCAGTCATTCTGTTGGAAAAAGCTGTCATAGCAAACAGGGAGCTTTGGCAGCTCAGGCAATCAAGAAACAGCAATTAGTTGAAACTGGAAGAGAGATTTTTCCAGATATAAACCTGGCTTTATATTTAGACAGCTTTTTTTTGCTGTTATTTATCTGGAGGCTGTTTGCTTATTAGATCTCCCAAGTCCTATCCTTCGCTGCTTCGTGCCTCTCAGGCTGTCCCTGACGCTGCTGCCAAAGGGTCTTCAAAGGCTGTGGTCATCCAAGACCCTCCTGTGGCCATTGGTCCAGCCTGGCTCTCGGTCCTGCCTCGTGGCAGGGGGTGGCATCTCCCCACACTGCCAAGCCAGGGTGGTCCTCTTGTAGCACAGGGAGGCAGAAGTGGTTCTCGCTGAAAGGACAATGGCAAGTGACTTCTGGTGGCATCACCCTGGACAAAAAATTGGCAACACAGATTTTCATTACAGGGAAAACCTGAGCGTCTAAGATTTCTGTCTTGAAATCAGTGACCTGTGCCTGGAGGAGGGCAAGATACTGTAGCTCAAAAGAGTCTCAGTCTTGCTCCCTGCCTCAATAAAAATGAGAGAAAGCAGGATTGCAGCTGAAAGGGAATTGGTTTTGGGCACCCCAGGGCAGTGCACAGAAATAAAGCCCCCTCTCCTCCCCAGGGCTTGGGCAAGCAGATGAATCGCAGCAGAATTTAACTGGTTCGAGAGCAGCTGAATGCAAGAGTTTGGTAACCCTGCCAGATTTATTGCTTTATTCATTATTTATGCAGACAGCAGCTGCAAAACAGATTTAGGGACTGACTACGGTAAATAAATGGCTGACACGGCCCAGCTTTGGCACTTCATGGCTGTTGTACCCACGTGCTAATTTTGGTTCAGGTGCTGGTATTAGAAGCAGCACCCACCCAAAGCTAATGAGTCGCTGTGGGTGACAGCAGCAGAGCAGAGATGGAGCAGTGTCCCTGTCCTGGGGCTGTGAGGGGGGTGTGTACAGCACAGGGCAGCTGCTCTTCCTCCAGCCTCTGCAAGGTAGCACAGACACTGCATGGGAAACCTCTTGCTTGAGTTACGGGGTATCTGTCCCTTCCACCGTGCAGGGTCACTTAAAACACAGTGCTCCCAGTTCCTCCAGGGACTTTGCTGTGTCCTCCCCTGGGTCATGGCTGCTCCCCGGGGCAGCAGCAGCAAAGCTGCACCTAGACAAAAGAGGGGGGCTCTACCTTTTTTTTTTTGTGAGGCCGAAAATGCATTTTGTTCCAGTTGGTGTGATGGATTTCATACATCAGCCTTGGCCAAAACCAAGCTTTAATAATAGATGTGGGGAAAAAGCACTGACTGAATGTTGTGATTGTTGTAGAAAGCCCTTGCTGAATGTCCAGTGGTGATAGAGCCTCTTGGCATAATTTGAACAAGATCTTACTGTCTACGCCCTTAGGAAATTTATCCCACTTCAGTCCCTGCCTGCCCTCCCTGGTGGTGCCGCCTGGCTCCTGGGTGTGTGCGAGGGATGGGCCCGGGGGAGCAGCACGGCTGTCTCTGCCTGCCCCTGGCGCAGACCCTTGTCCCCGCGGGGACAGTGCTCCCGGGGGGCTGTGGCAGGACAGGGGGCAGGTGCAGATGCCAAGCTCTGGGGGAGACTGCGGTGGGCTCTCTGCTGCTGGCACTCATTAAGATCCTGCGGCACTTGGCAGCAGCAGGGCCATTACCCTTAATGTCCTGGCCAAGCTCCAGCCCGGCTAATTGCATTCTACCTGCGAGGCAGTGTATTCCCGGGGAAGATTCAGGTGTGGAAATTGCTCTGCGCTCCCTCTCCTGAACAATGTTACACGAAGGGTGGTTTAGTCCTGGAGATGAACCCTGTTTTATTCCGAAACCTAAATCTGGATTTAAGGATGTAACAGAACACAGAGTCTTCCAAGCAAAGCCCAGGCTCCCGAGCAGACCCAGGTGCAGAATGTGGTTTTTGCCTTCCTGCAAATTTTTCACATTCCTTTATTAATAACAAATCTCCTAAAATCTGTTTAAGCTCATTACTTGCAGCAAATAAAAATACTTCACGCAAAAAAGGAAACAGATGGTCTTGAATGTTGAAGATCTGTTTGAAATGTATTTTCAGCTCTCTGTCTGGAACTTGTCTTGAGTTGCAAAGGAATCGAATGTTAATTACAAGCTCTGCAACACTAACACTGTGTAACCAGGGGATTCTCCCAGCTCTGTGTATCAGCCCAACGGAATGGTCTCCGTATCACTGCTAAAGGGAAACATTTGTGCATTTGCTGGAAGGAAAATAACGCTGGGTCTGGGGGCTTCTTCTCGGGAACCAAACTCTTCCTACCTTAGAGTCAAGAAGTTTCGCCGTTAAGCTGGAGTGGGCAGAGGATCTGCGTTACCTGGGCTGATGTGGCACCCTGCCTGTGGATGCGGTGCTCCGGGAGGGTCCCTGCTGCCGTGGCGTTTACATTGGAGAGTGAAAGCTGGGGAGCTGTGCAGAGAGCCTCAGGCAGCGGCCGCAGCCTGTGTGTGCAGCACTGCAGCCTGCAGTGCCGAGCGCTGCTAGCGTCTCCGGGTTTAAAGCTGCCTTTGGGAAAGCACAGACGTCAGGCAGGAGCAATGGGGTTATGGTTTTCTCCCGCAAGGACACCTCAGGAGGTTAACTCAATCTGTGTTGCTCGGACTCCAGAGCTCCTGCTGGCACGCCATCCAGTTTTCATAGTCAGTGTCCTGCTTCCAGCTGAAACACAATATGGTGCTTTTAAAAAAAAATAATTAAAAAAAGCCATCACCCAGCTGCTGTCCTGTAGGACACTGTGCTCTTCGATGACCCATGGGCATGGCCCTGGTCAGGTAGATATGATCACCCCAAATTAATGGCTGGGGGAGGAAAACCTGCAGCCAGAGCTGAGGCAGAGGAGGGGCTCCCTGTGGGTACCCCAAGGACAGCATCTGCAGGGAAGGTTTGCCCATTTCTTGGAATAATAATAGCAATAACTAATAACAGTTATCAACAAATTGGTCAGGGCAGAGTTCATTAATTTCACTTTTCTCTGACACGCCCAAAGTTGCTGAGCAGTTGGCAGGCAGGATGTGAGTGATGCTGCTTCTCTCTCGAGCCAGGTGCTCAAGGTTTGCCAGAGCTGGAGTGCTTGGGGTCTGTGCTGCTTTTCTGCCTGGTTGGATGCTGGACGTGTTTGTAGCAGGACAACAACAAATGGTGAATGAAGTGCGCCTGAAATGAAGCTCTAAATGCATAATTTCAGGAATTACAGACTGTTGAATGAATTTATATTTGAATAACGTCGCTCAGTACCAGTCTGGTAGTCAAGAACCTATTAAAAAAAAAGGTTGTCAAATAAAGGGGGATTATTCTAGAAATTAATGACTTGTAGGATTTATATGTAATGTATTTTTGTTGAAATCTTATTTTGTTGAAACCTTATTTTTGCCTCAAATCTAGGACTTGGGTTTTCTCACTTCCTCCCCTCATCTTTTCGCAGGAAGATTGGAATAGCTGTATAAAGTGAGGGTTTATGGAGGAGGCATTCTCAGCTTCTTTCTAATAAAATTATGGAGAAAGAAAAGGTCAAGCAAGGTTTCGCTTATCAGATTTTCTATCAGTTTTTCTACTTTACCTTAACTGAAAAAGAATGAAAAATGAAAGGTATTTTAAAAAAATAATCAAAGTGGAAACTTCTGTTTCCCAGAAAATAAGAATTCAGAATTTTCTCTTGGAAAATGGTGAGTGACATGTTTCTAACCTCTAAAATACTTTTTTCCCCCCCTCTGCCTCCTTCACCCCCAAGTTCAGCCAGCTCTGGCATCATGCCCAAGGGAAGCAGTGAGAAGAGGTCTCATGGTTACTCTCTTTGGCAAAAGAATGTTTCTGAGGGTTTTTTTACTTGGATGATGATGATGATTATTATTATAATTTTGTTTCTGCTTGTTTGTTTTTGTTTGAGACATAGAAATCTCTGTTATTGCAAAACAAGCTCACGTCTATCCTCGTTTATCCTCAAGGAAGAGAAAACCCAACCGAACTGGGTAGGAAATGTTTCGCTGGCTGAGCCCTCGGGCTGCTCGCGTGGCTGTGACTGCAGGAGGGGCGATGCCGTGCTCGGGGCTGGGGCTGGCAGGTTCCCCAGGCATCATCCCCCTCCTTGGGGGCTGGCCTGGCTCTGCAGAGGCGCCAGCATTGCTCAAAGGGCTGGTTTTGTGGGGATTTTTTCAAGGCAGGCTTCACAGGTTGGCTGGTGGAGGAATTTTGGTGGTTCAGCCTCTCTGCCCGTAGGGTTAAAATCTCTTGCATCCTCAGCCCCTGAGCTGCTCCAGCCGCCCCAGCGCAGGGGTCGGTGGCGTGACGCTGCGGGGAGCTGAGCCAAGCCCAGGTGGGGTCTCTGGGATCAGCGTGTGTTCCTCCTCCAGGGCTCCAGCACATTGCCCGGGGCTTCTCCTCCGACGCGCGCCTGATTTCATTATTCCGTTCGCACCAAAGGGCGCCTCGCTGCGTACCCATTTCAGAGCTCTGATGACGTTGCCCTCCATTAATTTTGAAGCGATCGTGAAGCACGGCCTCGGGAGGAGCCCGACCCTCGCTGCGAGCAGCCCCCGCCTGCCCCGGGCCCGGCGCAGCCCGAGCTGCGGGAGCGGAGCAGCTCCAGTCCCGTGCGCTCCCGAGCCGCGGGCACGGCGCTGCCTCCCGTCCCTGCATCCCGTCCCTGCACCGCCCCCGCGAGCAGCGGCAACGCGGGGGCATCCGCTGGGGAATCCTGGCCTTCGCTCCGGCTTTCTGAGCAAAGAAACCTCTCTTTGCGCTTGGCACCTCGGCACAGGGCAGGAGCTTTAACCGGAGCGCAAGCGGTGACTCGCTGCTCGGGCTGAGAGGTAACAAGCACTTGTGAAAAGCTCGCCGTCTGTCTCCCCGGAGGAGGCTCGGGATCCATTTGGATCCTGGAGTGTTAGCCTGGGCGGGCTGAGCTGCTGTCAAGTGCCTGCCCAGACCAGTAAAGCCACGGGAGGCAGCGTGTTGGCACCAGAATTTCACTGAGTTAAATCAGGTTTGACCGTCTGAAACAATACCATCGTCTGATGTCTAGCTTTCAGTTTCTTCGTCAGACAACTTTTTTTTTTTTGTAAGAAAGCGACAACCTAGAAATCCTTCTAATTTGTTTCAACACAGCGTGAAAGTTTGGGGTTTTTTTTTTTTTAGGTTAGCAAGTGCAAAATTCATAGGAGTAAATTGAAAGGAATAAAAGTTACCTACAAGTGCTTTTTGTTCCTTGGAAACACCTTGCTCCTTCTAACAACTTCCATGTGATCTTTGGGACCGTTTTTGAGGGTAAAGCTCAGAGAGTCAGCCTGTGACGTGCTCTGTTTGTGTTCTCTTGTGTTGTAAGGGGCCATCTCATTGCTGCAAGCCCGCAGCGTGGGCAGCTGGTGTCGGTCACCTTGGGTGCCTTGATATCATGATGCTGTGGCCGTTTCATTTGGGTGAGATCTGTCCCTCAACCTGTACTAGTGGCCTCAACATCTCATGGAAGACCCATAACAATCATTATTTCTAGAGCCATAGGCCCAAGTTCTTCAGTGGGTAAAATTCAGAAGGCAAGGGATGCACTGGTGATGTGGAAATACTTTCTCGTGGGTGATTAAGGAACTCTTTATGCTTATTCTCACTTGATCCCTTCCTTGCTACTCTGCCTGCAGCAAAAAGATGGTGTGTAATACATGTATGTTCAGGACACTGGTGGAAAATCAGATTTCTTTCAATGTGATATCAAGTAATGCTCCAAACCATGGGGAGAACTCTATATTCAGTGCCCTTTTAGATGCTGTCTATGAGAATCAATCTTTTTGGTCCCAGTGCTCATATTTTTTGTGTGTTGCTTTGCATTACTGTGTATTTTGGTTTTGTCTACTTACTCCTTACTCTGGCACCTTTCTCCAGGATGGAAGTGTTATCTTGCTTTGCAGATGGTCCCCGAATCTCTGTATCAAGAATCCAAATGATGGCTGTTTTCCTAAGAGCCTGGCTTTGCTGCTGCTGAGATGATCTCCCTCTCCTCCCTCTATCTTCTGCTCTGAGTGCTAACGAAATCTGTGCGCAGCCTTGGTGCCGCTGAAACCTGGCCCCGGTGTCAAATCAGGAGCTGTCAGTGCCTGAAGAGCAGCGTGAGGCCCTCCCATGATAAATCCATCAGCTGTGGGCTTGCTGCTGCTCCCTCCTGCTTGGCGCTGTGTGCTCCCAAGCAGCCCTGCTGGGCCCCGCGGGAAGGGCTGCTTCATCTCCCGCGGGTTCTGCGGCCTGAGGCTCGGAGGATGCTTGCCCCAAGGCATGAGTTAAGCAGTGCTGGCACTGCCGAGAGCCACCACGATGCCAGGGCCTCTGTGGGGAGCTGCAGTGTGGAGTCCCGGCCCGAGCAGGTTCGGCAATTTTAACTTCTATCATTTTTAACAGTCCTTGAATGTTCTTTATAGTCTTCCAAAAGATGGATCTTGCAACTTCCCCCCGAAATGTGTAATCTGAAAACCCACTCCAGAGCTTCCCTGATGTAGATTAATGCACTAGGAATGGCATTTTATGAAAATACAGAAAATTACCCAGCTATTGTTTTGATTGCCAAATACTAGGAGTTTGCTTTATACAAATATCACCCACCCCTTCTTGGAGGCATTTGTTCTCGCGTTTGGACCTGTGATCTAAGATCACGCATAGCAGAGCTTTTCTACCAACCTTGTTGCAGACAGTTTCTTCCTGAACATAAGCTCATTGTTCTCCAGATGTAATTAGACCAAGTGTTATGACAGTTGGTAGGATTACAGCACTTTGATAAATGGCTTGTTTCTCAGAAGAGAAGGTTTGTGAAAACAAGACCATTCATCTCATTTCTCGCTCATTTCCTCTGCCCCACTTCCTTCTTGAAAATACTCACATGGGCCTGGATGTGAGCTGCAGGGAAGGTTCTGGTGCTTCCCACAGCCCGTGGCTCGGAGTGGCAGCCCTGCCCTGGAGGCTTTCAGCTTTTGCCCCCAGCATGGTGTCATCCCAAAGCTGGCAAGAGGGCTCTCGGCTCCTGCAGGTCTCTGATGAAGGTCCCTTGGGTGCAGCTCCTCTGGTGCTGTGGGCCTGGAGCCAAGAGAGGGGCTGGAAAATCTCCACTTTTTGAGATTTTTGTGCTTTTGTAGGTGTTGGTGGAGCTGCGCTGTGGAGGGCAGGCGCACTCAGAGCTGTGTCCCTTCCAGCCACGGCTGCTGCCTTGAACCTCACAGACGTGTGCGGTGCACCAAGGCAGCTAGAGTTGCCTCTCAGCACGAATTTACCTCCTTCTAGGGTGTTCTGATGACTGATTATCAATAGTTAGTGTAGCCCTTTCTGGCCATGCTGGAGATTTAGAGGGATTTCAAGGTCATTTGGCCATGGCTGCTTTTCCAAGCTGGTTGGAGCAAAGCGTGAGGGCTTCCCTGGGAAGTTCTGCAAGCTGGTGTTAATCATTTATCTATTTTCTGAGTAATACGTGTGTCAGAGCTGAAGACAGTAGCTTTTCTGAGGTTTGAACAATGGTGACCATCCATTCCACTTTACAGCACAGTTTTTTATCTGAAATTGGGTTTTAGGCTTTCCTCTGTTGAGCTGTGTGACTGATCTTAAAAGCTTCTTGATATATTACCCAGGCCTATTAGATTCTACTAGACCTCTCCATCACCAAGAATTGATTTCCCCCTCTTCCCCCCTTAATGCTTGAACTCAGAAGGCCCTTAGGGCTTCTGGCTTAATTAAAAATTAAATTTACAGATCATTTCTCAAATCATCCCTTAAGCAGCCAGTAATAATGATCACCTCTGAGTGGTGTGTGTCACTGTCATTTTAATGTGCTGTGTAGTAAATAGTAATGTGTCCCCTCTGTGAACCCTGTGTGGAGCAAGCTGCCCTATGCTGCTCCCTGTTTATTTATGTGTGTAATACAGAAATCTCTGTGTTTGGAGTCCTGGGGATCTATACCACGCTCCATCTTCAGCCGCTTTTTTCTTCTTACCATAGCAAAGGAGGGAGCGAGTTGTCCTGCATTTATGAACACTTCTGTTTCTTTTGAAAACTGTTTTCATCTCCCCCAATTGTTTCCCCTACAATTTGCAGGTTATTTTATTTTGTTCCTTTTGCTGGGATATTCAGTTTCCAAAAGTCCTTTTTTTTCCAGTTGAAAGGAAACCCATGTTACACATGAAGAGAATAGGAAAAAGCTGCCAATCCAAACTGGTACAAAAGGTTCTTGCTGTGATGCTTCACAATAAACACACTGCTGAGCGTCTGTGAGGTACTTCAGTATTACAGGTGGCAGAGTTCACTGCAAACAGATAATCCAACCAACTGTGCCCCCTCTCATGAGCATTCTCTGTAAGCCAATCCACTAATGGCTTTCTCTTCTTGCACAATTTGCCTGAACTTCTTTAATCTGTGATGAACCTGCCAAGAGTTTTCTCTGATTATTTACTATTCGTCCTATGCAATTGACTGCATAGAGCATTTGCTAGGTTTGCTCTTTTTTGTTATTTTGTGGGTTATCTGTGTGTTTTGAAATAGAGAATTAACATGAATGAGTGGTGATTAGTTTTGCTGAGGCACAAGTCTCTGCCCTCATGCAGTGTAGGTGTTGGTATGAAGCCGCTTTGAGCACTTGTGCAATAACACGTGGGTGATTGCTGCTGAGCTGAGCACAGACCTGCAGACTTGTGCAAATGAGACATCTGGGGCTCCACCCATGTTTGCTTTCTCATCAGATAAGTGATTTTCTTCCCCTTGCATATTTGCTTGTCCTCTCAATTCCATATTGTGTTTATTTTTGTTCCCTTTCTGCATCCTTTTTCTCCACCGTTCTAAAAGGCTCTTACCTTAATATTTGAATTTACTCTGGCTCTTGAGTTAAATGTGCCTTTTTCTAACCTGATCTCAGTAGTGCCATGAGAAGCCAGAAACTCCTTGTGCTTATTTCTTGGTTTGGCCAGCTTGGCCGTCTTTCAGTGCTCCTCAGGAGTGTTTTAGGGAGCTGTCCGTGCTATGTCACGCCTTTTGAGCTGTCGTTGGTGGGCCTGTGCCCAACAATCTCAGCTCCACCAGTCAGACCTGCACTGTGTTGCTCTGATCTGTGGCTCGACCGTGCTGCTCTCTTCCCTCTCCAGGCACCACTCTGTTCTACTTCCAGATATATTTTTACTCATTAAACTCCTAAAAGAGAGGCTGATCAGAAGGCAGGCTCAGGGAGGATTTGGCCTAGAGATACTTTGCCAGATCCTCTGCACTCAAAGTTGAATTTTGTTGGGGATGAACATTTAGCAGCTCTGCAAGTGGTCTCTGAGCTGAAACCCTGCAGTAATAGTGAAGAACAGACTCAGGAAGAAAAAAACTGGCCCTCTGAAGCCCTTCTTACCAAAGAAGTACATAGCTTAATAATTGTTTGAATTACTCCTGTGAAAGCCCCTTGCACTCTAAGAAACATCACTAGGGAAAAATAAGAGCCCCAGCTGAGTTGCCAAACCATTAACCTCAGCTGCTGAAGTGCAGTGCCCGTGCGTGCCTGTGTGAATCAGCTATTCAACTGCGGGCGTCTAGGGAGTGGCTATCCTCCAGATTCCGGGGGGTAGAAAGAGCAAAAGCTGTCTAGAGTATTCCCTAAACCAGCCAGGGCTGCTTTAAAGCAGTGGCTTGAATCCTCTGTGATTTGCAGAACCCTACAACTCCCCCAGTGGAAGTTTGGGCGTCTGCCTAAACTGGGGGCATCACTACCAGCTGCAGATCCGCCGGGAGCAGCGCACAGGAGCCTCTCCCCGTCCGCTGCAGCCAGCCCGAGCGATCCGTGGCTCCTGATCCTGTGCTGCTGGGGCTGGGGGGATGTGGTGGGAAGCACTGTCCTAGAGCCAGGGGACGCTGAAACTCCTCTGAAAGCATCCCGAGGGCAGATCAGCTGAGGAACGGTGGAGCAGCACGAGGCCGAAGGAAAATGCTCACGATTCCTCCCGTGGAGCTGCGATGGCGCTGGGGCGGATGCAGCGGGGCAGTGCGCAGCCCCTGCAGCGGCTCGGGGTTTGAGAGGCAGGGCACCGTGCATCTCCCGTCAGCAGCCGGCCGTGCTCTCCTTTCCTTGCCAGGCGTGCGGGATGCACCCAGCCTTGGCGCTCCCAGCTGCGGCAGGGCAGGAGTGCCGGGCTACCTGTGCCGCCTGTCCGTGCGGCACCGACGGCACCGGGCAGCTCCACCCAGCCCCGGGGGCTCGCAGAGCACGAGGCCAGATGGGCAGGCCAGGGTAAACCGAATAGCTTGATGGTTCTTGGAATGAAGGAAACGGCGTCCCCTGAGTGTTGTTCTGGAGCCCGCACGTGTGTGTGGCACAGACAGCCCCGCGGCTTTCTCGCAGCTTGGACCGTCACACCACATAGAGTCTGAGGCACCTCTTGCACCACTGGTTTGCTGTTCCCTTCCCTCAGTTAAGGATGTTTCTGCATGAGAAGTCCTTGTTCCAGATGTCGGCTCCCTCCAGGGGGTCCTGAGTTAATAGTTCAGGTTTTTGGCTTGGCCACTTAGTTGATGTGCTGTTGCTTGAAGTTGCTTGATTGATGCTTCCACGGGGGAAGGCAGGGGAGCAGCGTCCCGGCGGGCAGCTGGCTCGGCTGGGGCAGCCTGGGCACGGCAGCAATCTTCATTTCCCTCGAGTGGCTCAGGCCAGCGCTGCCCTTGGTCTTGCCCCAGCGTCTCACCAAGGATGTGCCCGTATCACGCTGCTCGTGGCAGCGTCTGCCAGCACCTCCACACCGGTCTTGGTGCAAGTCCCTTGGTGGAAGAGAAGTCACACTCCAGCAGGAAGGGGAAGGGATGCTGCTGGACTTGCTGGTGTAGTCCTAAATAACAGCCTGTTTATCTGTGCTCTTTGATAGTGTGTTATTTCCTAGAGTAATGTTGTGTAGCAAAATAACCCAGAAACATCTGATTGCCTGTAAAAGAGAAAAACTATAGATGGCAAATGCTCTGAAGCTATTTTAAAGTAAATCTGTCCTGTGTAACTGCAGAAGATTATTGAACATAGCCAGAAATTGGGTCTGTGGGGCTCCTGCCTTAGATTGGGTGAATGTTTCTGGGGCATCCTGAGACCAGTTCAGTCCTAAGGGCACCTGTGTATGGCTAAAATACAGCACTGTACCAAGCTGTCTCCCTGTCTTGTAGGATCCTTAGCTCCCTGAGACTGTCTGATGTGAACTGCCTGAAAATTTGGCAAGGAACCCTCTGACTCGCACAATTTTCTCTGGGAGAAAGCTCCGGGGTGGGTGAGAAGAGGAATGCTTGTGTGGGATCAGTCAAAACAGTGATTTTATTTCTGATCTGTTATCATAAGGCATGTTCCCATGCCAAACTAAGAAGGATTCCAAGTGAAAAGTAGCATTAGAAAGAAAAAGATTTTTTTTTTGCAATAATGCTTTTTTTTCCTCATTCCTTCCACTTCTCCCTCCTCCTTCCCTATGATGTTCTGGCAAAATCTCTAGTATCTTGCCAAGTATTTAGCAAGAAAATGGTGCAGTTTTAGTATCTTTTTGACAGATCCATCACTGATCATTCTCTGGAGTCTGCCCTGTCTGCTCAACAGCTGGTTCTGCTCAAAGAGCCTACTGGAACTATTTGTGCATATTTGTAGATGATGGGTTTAGATAATACCCACAATAATTGTACAGTCCTGCTGTTCTGGCACAGCAACACTTTACATTTGCTTTGTGTAGGGATAAAGGATGATGCCAGGTACACAGGATGGGACATGAGCTGCGTCTTCCTTTAACGTGCACTTAAGCTGCCATGTGAGGTCATGGCAGGGCTGATTTCCATGGAGGGAGCAGCTGAGTCTTGCGGGGCTTTAGGGGAGCTTATACCATGTCGAGTGAGCCCTGAATCTTCCAGTGCTGCTCTGGGGACTGGTTTTGAGCAGCTGTAGCTTGGGCCAGTCGTGGTGTTCAGATATATCTTCTAGTGATGGATGCAAGAGGTATCATTGGCACAGGAACATAATTACCCCATTGTCTGAAAGGCCCTCCTTATCTGCATGTGGGGTGCAGACAGCTTCTGGGGTTCAGAGGCACTGCTTCAGCTCTTGGGGCTGTTGGGTTCTGTGGATGTCCCAGTGCTGAAAGAATGATGTTGACTTCAAACCTGGTACCTGCTGGATGAATTCTTGGGTCCTTATCCCGGCTCCTCAGGGACATCTGGCATGCACCAACTCAGGAGCAGAAGCTTTCCCTCTGTCCCCCAAGCTGAGCAGCTCTGATTTGTGCCTGTTCTTCCAGCTGAAGGCATAGCTGGTGTTCCTCTCCCTGGCTGCTGGTCACCTGTAGACTGCTTCGCAGCGAAGCAGCAAAGAAGCTGGTATTCTCTGTATTGATAAAAATGCAAAGAAATTAAACCCTCCTTTCTCCTCTGCCTTCTGCTGTTTCTCCTGTCAATCCGTGCCACCAGTGCCACTTGGAGACCCAGTTCCACTGATGCTGTGCTGCCTGTTCGTTCGTACACGTTTGTGTAAGCCCGTCTGCTCTGGCTGTTCCAGAGGAACACGCTGAAGCAGCCCCTGCGCTGCAGCACGCTGCTGTGTGCCCCGCACACCTGGGCTCTGCTGCAGCCAGATAAGCAGAGCAGCCCTTTCAAGCTCCCCAGCAGAGCTCAGGAGGTCATCCTGGGGGACTGCTTCTCCAGCAGAAGTTTGTGCCCGTCCTGCTCAGCCCTGTGTCTTGCCTTCAGGCTTGTTTTCTCTCTGCTGACTTGAAGTAAATTAGCTTCTACTCTCTTTCTCCCTTCCCTCACAAAAATGAAGAGAGGAAAGAAAGGATAAGAGCTAGCTTGGGAACTGTTGCACATGTGAATGCAATTTTAAAGTGGAGTTCATCTGTTTTTCTTGGAGGCTGCAGTCAGTGTGTGCAGCCGTGCTGCTCTCCCTGCTCCCGCCAGGCTCCCCTGTCAGTGCTCCCAACAGCCTTGCGAGGGTCCAGCTCTGCATCCTGTCCTGCACCTGAATCCTAATGCAGCCAACTGGGAAGGTATCTCTTGCTTTCTCTGCTCCTGCTGAGTGCTGCTCTCAGCTCGGTTATTGCTCAGCCATGGTGATATTGCTGCCTGATTTATACAGCCTCTCTCCTTCTTGCTCCTCTGCCGCTTGAGTACAGCCATTATAAAAGCCATCTGCAGCGTGTGCCTTTATTCCTTGGGTTTCTAGGCTGGCAGATGGTATGGACAAAAAAAGAGCCTTCCTCTGTCTAAATTAAGCAATAACACATCAACTTCCAATCACATTCTTATTATCACCTCGTGATCGCACTTTCATAAAATCCCCGTTTCCACAGCTAAGCATGATAGATATTTCCCAGCCTTATGGCTTGTGTCTGAAAGGAGTCTCTGTGCCACAAGCCCTAAAAGGACATTTCAAGAAATTATGCACCTGTCCTTGCCTCCTACTTTGCAGTTTGCAACAGCTCTGCCCAGCCAGCCATTTGTTGCTGCTGAAATAAAACCTGGACAAGTTCCCGTGTTCGGTGGGGTCAGAGCCGAGCCTGGCTGTTGTGCTGGTGGCTGAACGGGCGCTCATTGTCTCCTGTGCTCTCATTTGGTGTGAGTTTTGGTATCACTGCAATTCAGAAATCTCATTTTAGAGCTTTTATCTTGTCACCATAAAAAGCAATAATTTGATTCTGCTCAGTTACAGGGTTTTTTTTCTTCGTTTGACCTGCTGGTTTATTATCTTTTCCTCATTTGGCCTAATTAAAGTGCTGTGTACAGCAGCTTGTTAGACTTAACTACGTTCCTGCATCGCTCCGGGAAGTGCATCTTCACTGATCGCTTTAGCAGCAAGACTGGCCCTGGGCAAATAATTTGTAGCAAATCACTTGACTGACTGAACACCACCTCCTTTTTTGGGTTATGAATCGTCTACGGCAGATCATTGTTCCTGCTTCTTGTAATGATTTCCCAGCTAATTCCTGTGACTAATTTTTGGGCTGGGGTTGCTCACCCCTGGCTCCCTGTGACCCGGCTCTTGTGGTTCAAGCTGCTCTGGGTGGACCTGTAATTTGTAGAAAATGCTTTGGTTTCTTAACTGAATCAGTCTAACCACAGCCATACTTAATATAAATTCCAAATTTTCTTGGATATTCTGAATATTTTATTCAACCCTTCGGCTTTACTAAAGACTTCCTTTGTTGCACGTGGATGTTGAACACAAAAAATAGAAAGAAATTAATTACGGAAAATGTTTGTTTTAACCCTGGCTATTTTATTATACACTTTCCTTTTTGCAGTATTCCCTTGGTTCTAGCTCCTAGTATCCCCATCACCCTATAAAACAAGCTGTTTTTTTTCTAACTCCAAGAGACACCCTGCACCCAAAGCCTGGGGGAGCAGAGATGACACTCACGTATTGACGTAGCAGGGGAGACCTGTGGCCCAAGGTAAACTCTTCTGTCTTTGTTCTGCAGCAAATACTAAACTTTGCCCCAAAGAGCAGTAACTCCTCCTTGGTTTTGCCTGAGTGTGAGCAGGCTCAGAGCAGATGAGTTTGCAGCTGGTCCCTACGCGCTGACGGGGCACTGGGGCTCTGTGGTTCAGCACAGTCGTGCAGGGTCACACCCCGTGCTGGGTCACGTCCAGCACTTGTGTCCCCTCAGCCTCCCCCGGTGCCTCCCTCAGCTGGGGCAGCTCTGTGCCCTCCAGGTGAGACAGTGCCTTACTCCCAGGGGGAGGATTTCACCGTGCAGCAGGGGATAAGTTACGGCATAAATGAAAACCAAGTGCTTAGTTCTCTCTGCACTGTGCTCTAATGGAAAAATGTGCTGACTGTTTTCTGCTCTTCCCTCAAGAACTGATGTGTTTGTAAATTCTAAGTGAGTACTGACAGGTGACTAATTTATTTTTGTCAGCTTAGCAACAAAGCCTACCCTTTGCCACCACGTTCATTTGTTATGGCAGTGCGTTGGCTGACATTGAGATTCATTTGGGTTTTTAATGTATCTCAGTGATGCAGCATCGTAGCTATTCAGCTGCATTCCTCTCTTTTTCTTCTAAAACTAATTCATTTCTAATTCCTCCCCATTATTTCCTTAAGCTCTGTGTGCACCTACGGACAGGAATTTACAGTTTTCCTAAGGTGGAAGGACTAAAGCTGCCGTTTGGAGGCTCATGAGGTCATTGCTGACTTCCACCTCTTTTTTTACAACCCCAAATGCAAGGAGAAATGGAAAGGAATAGAGGCAATTTAATTTTTTTTTTTCTCTTCTGGGAGACGCAATGTGCCATTGCCAAAAAAGATCAAGACTGATGTGCCATCGAGCCCATGAGTGTGTCAGTGAGAGCTGTCAAAGTCGGTAGAGCCTGGAGCAGCGACAGCGCCGAGCTCTGTGCCGGCCGCTCCAGGTGGGTGTGAGCCCAGCCAGCCCAGGCAGTGCCACGGGAAGCACAGGGCATCATTCTGGGGAGACTGGGGATCCTGTTACTGCAAGAGTCATCTGGGAACAGATCCAGACCTGCTCTGAAAGGCAAAGGGCTGGAAAAGTAAAGGGCCGGACCTTGTGTGTTTCTTACGCATCTCCTGTAGCTCCCATCGTACGAGTGAAGATCACCCTCTTGTCCTGCTGATCTCAGGTTTGACAGGTTTGCTCGGTAGAGTTTCTTGTCAGTCTCCAGCAGGAGCTTATGGATGCAAAATGGAAAAAGCCAGAGGACATGGCAGGTATCACTTGTGCTCATTTGTGTGCTGCTTTCAGCATGTTAGTGTAAATAAGCGTAGTAGCAATCTTGGAAATTACTCGTTGAGGGGGGTTTTTTTGCATATCATTCTTCAGTAAAGCAAATACAGCAACGGCTTGAACAGGTCTATGTCCTTTCACCTTCATGCATAAATTTAAAGCTGTTGGACATTTTTATTTATTTTCAGCAAAGTTGCTGGAAACCTCTAGATGTTATCAGTACCCACGTTGAAACATATTTTTATAGCATGTTTCTAGTCCCTTTAGCTCCAACAAAGCATTGAACAGCTCACGGATGGCGCCATCTCAATTATCTGTCCTCTGTGCATTCCTCTCAGCTCTCAGACACAAGCCCCGTGCTAACCATACATCATTATTAGACTGATTTCATAGCACTAATTGACAGAGAATTAAATTCAGAGCAGGAAACAGAGAGACTTTAGCATTCAGTATGAACAGACTGCAAATTAGTGTTACTGCTGTAAAGGTTAACTGAGATTGAGAACTGCTCTCCTACTACCATGTCAGCTGAATGTTTCCCTTTTTTTGGGAAACAGCCATGACTGGCGTCTGAGGAGTAGAGGGGATGCACAGGGAAGGAGAGCTCCTCACCCTGAGGAAATCCTACAGCAGATTGCATGGTAGTGCCAGCTTTAATCAGAAGTGGCCATCTGAACTTCCCAGGCACCTGTGCACCTCCTGAACTGGCAGGTCTTCAAATTATCCCAAATCTTGCATGGAAGGCAGCAAGTAACAGCTCGGTGAGCTGCACATCTGGGACGTCTGGAGCCAAACCAGGGTGGGACTGAATGGCCAAGTGTACATGGGCACAAAGTTCATTTCTATTTCTTGCCTTTAAGTCACAGATTTGTATGACTGAAGGAAAAAGTTATGCAGCAAGTCTTGCCTTTCAGAAATTGGTCTAAAGACCTCCTCCTTTTTTTGGTAGTTTTATGCTGTTTACTGTAAACACCAGAAATATCTATAGCTGAGTTCAGAGAAAATACTAATTTTGGTTTAGGATGAACAGATACTGAATGTTTGCTGCTGAAAGCAGACCACAGCAGAATCATCACCTGCATTGTGCAGATTTGCTCACATGATAACATGGCAATCTTTTCCATGATTACAATATCAAAATTCTTAAAACTACGTTTTACCCTTAGTAGCAGTCTACAGCAGTCCAAAAACATCAATTTAAGGGTTAGGAATATATATAAGAGCCAATAAAGCATTTACTGCTTACAGACGAGCTCATTAAAACAAGCTCATATATATAAAATACCGTTCCCTTCCCGGTTACTGTGGTGGCAGCTCACCCAAACCAAACACACGGCCCGTGTTTCAGCTGCAAGGCGAATTTCCACATGGCGTGAGGGGTCATTTCTGATGGCAGGCACACAGAGCCAGGAAAACCTGACAACAGAGTGCTTGTGAGAATGCGAGGGGATGCCAGAGGATGTCCAGCCACCCTTTGTGCTGACGAGAGTGTTCAGACAGAGCTGAGTGGACGGTTCACTAATGACAATGGACTGTACAGGCTTGTGAAAGCAGGGAAGTGCTCTGGAAATGGTTCATCCATTTCACTATAAATGAACCTTAGAATAGAAAACTGACTACTGGAGACTAGACTAATGGGACTACAAGAAAAACTCGTACCAAAAACCCTTTCCATCTTATATGAAAAAGGCATGTGCCTCAGAGAGGCCTGTGTAAATGCTGCCTCGCACCATGGACCTTCCACTTCTTCCTTCTCCTGGCTCCTTGCTCATCCAGCAGCTGCTGTGATGTAGCAGGAGCCCTGCAGAGATTTGACCCCACTTTGTGCAATGAACCAAATCTGCTTTGCCCATCTGCGAGTTGCAGAGCCGTGGAGAGTAGGTCTGAGTCCTGGGGGGGTGAGGAGAGCTGCTCTCTTATTCTTTCTGGGAAAGAGGGACCTGAAAGCCAGAGTACAGTCTGAATCCCTCTTGCATTAAATTCCTGCTGCTCCCATGGTCTTTAGCAGCAAGCTTTTTAAGGTATTGAACTCAACAAGAAAGTGGCCAAACACTCTGTGGCTTGACCTTGATAATAAAATAAGCCTTGTTTATAATTATAAGTGAAAAGCTGATTTTGCATTACCTGACAGAACCATAAATGCATTGGTTGTTTCCAGCCCTTTGGCAGGTGTTATGTCCAAGAATGGACTTAGGATAGGTACTTCCAGCTCAGAAATGCGTGCATGATGCTGTCTAATATCTTCTTCTGTCAGCTAAAAAAAGGAAAATAGGGTACATTTCACTTAGGTTTTTACATTTTTGTTTGTCTTGAAATGCATGCCAGCGCAGCAATTAAGTAATTCCTATCTCAGTTTTAAGAATAATTTATAGGGAGATCCTCCTGAGTTAAATCATCTTTTGTGAAAGATTGCAATGGAAATGTCTGTCTTCACTGTGCTCAGACAGCTTGACTCTGCACAGCTGCATTTCATCAGAGATGAATTCATGCTATGACTTGCTAACAGCAGCCTGTGTCTTGTCCCGTATCTGTACAGTTAGCTTATCAGGAGATGGGAAAATAATATAAATATTCAGTGATGAACTTAGCACTGACATATTGCAAAACACAGATGCTGAATTTCAAAACTGTGAAACGAATGGTTCACAGGGTCTGATATTACCCCCAACACTCAGAACATGTTTTGGCTTATTTCTGAATGAAAATATCGTTTTCCATTTCCAGCATCTCCCTGGTGTGGGAAGCACTGGCCGCGTCCATCCCAAGCACCTAAAAGTTATGGGGGAGCCTTGTCCTAACAGGAGTGTTGTAATGTCATGATTTTAATCTCTCATTCAGCTGGATGCCTTTCCAAAGGCCTAATCCCGGCTGATCTTCATCCGTGGAGAAGCTGTAAGGTGTGGACAGCTGTGAATGTGCCAGGGTTTCTCGTCAGAGCAGCTGCCTCTATGTGCAAGAGTCAGGGGTGGGTTTTGAGCAGTGAAAGGCTCAGCAATATCTGACCACCACGTTTTGGTACAGCCGAATAAGGCAGTAGAAGCAAGTGGTGGAAAAGTTGAGTTTTTAGAAACTCAGAGTAGTTGGAAAAGTGGTGGAGGTGGGGGAGATGAAGCACCTCACCTTCCTGGGAGCTCTGATGAGTGGCTTTAGAGCTGGGCAGCTGATGGTGGGGCTGGTGCTGGGGAAGGGACAGGGAGCTCAGGGGACCAGCAGGGCATGCAACCCCACTGTGCAGGGAGGTCTGCAGAGCTAAAAACAACACCTGAGCCCAGCTGGCTCCTGGGCAGCGAGCAAAGGCAGGGAAGGTCTCTGGCAGCAGAAACACAGAAGCTGTGCCGTGCCAGGGGCTCGTCCTTCTGCAGAGGTGCTGTGCTGCAGAGCAGGGCTGTGCTGGGGGCTGCTCCCCAGCACCCCGGCCCTGTGCAAGCTGTGGTGGCTCTGAACATTTTAAACCAGTGTAATGATACTGAACAAGGTACTAGTATTAACTGTGTAAACTTGTATTAATACGCAGTAACATATTCTGTCACTTGGCTTTTTGGGTCGTTAATGCCTTTGCCTTCCTTCCCCTCCCCAAAGAGCAGAGGGTGAGGATTGTGCTCTTAAACCAGCGTGTGTGTGCTTAAGGCTTGCGGGTCGGAGAGGAATACGTGTATCAGAGGATACACACTGAGGCCAGTGAGTCCTCCCTGGCTAAACCAAAGGACAAACCAAGCCCCACAAACTTATCTTTGCAGTCACCAGGAGCGCATCACCAAGGCCGAATTGTTTTCCCAACGGAAGCGGTGCCGTGGAGTTGATTCATGCATGTCACCACTAGGCAGCCTTCAAACTGTCATCCTGGGCATTAATTAAAGCTCTCCGAGCTGTTTTCCACAGCTTGCTGTGAAACACCCCCCAAACCTGGCGTCTGGCAGTTGGTGAAGAATTTAGGTGGCCAGTCCTTTGCTGCATATTCTCCAGCGTGGTTCATGGAGCAGGTGGAGAAGAGGATGTGGTTGTCAGGCAGGGGTGCCTGAAGCCTTTGTTTCAGTTTAATTGCCGTGGCAGGAGAATGCCATGGGGGTTGCCAGAGGTTTTAGTGGCTTATGTAAATAATTTCATGCTTCAGCTGTGTTGCAGTTGCTTTTAAAGACCCAAGCTATAGCCCAAAACCTGACTGTGGCCCTCTAGCAGTGAGCACAGTGCCCTGAGAGACACCACACGCACTGGGCTCCTGCACCTCAGGGTCAGGAAAACATTGAACACCTTTGCCCTTAAAAGAAAACCAATAATAAAAACCCACCATAGCTTGGGTGCAGTTTTGAGTTGAAGAGAGATTTTTAACACAGGGTGAAATCTGCTGTCCTTCAGAAGCTGGTTTTGTTTACCTCAATCAGTGCTAAAATATTCATTAAAGACAGCAGAACTGCTTTGTATTATGCAAAGAAACTTCATATGAAGTGTTGTCTGTATGTGTTCAGCATATGAATACATTATATTCTTAATGCTCAGACACTGCAAATAGTAGTCTTGAAAAAGGATCCCAACAACTTTCTAAAATATGTATTTGATTAAAAAAACCCCCAACCTCAGGGGTATATCGGACCCCTGGATAATTTTTATATGAAAGACTGGACAAAACTTCCTCCCAAAGTTATTCAGGAGGAGTAAATTGATCTAAACAGAAAATGTGAGACGGACAAAGCCAAGCAGCTGCTGTATCTCTTCCAATAGTTGTTGTCTCTTGCTGCATTCACAGGCGTCCCCGTGTGTGTTTTGGCTTTGCTTTTGTGTGATATGGCCCTCCCTGCTGGGCTGGTTCTCCCCAGGTGTGCTCCCCAGGCAACACCTTGGCTGCAGTCTTCGGACATGAAGGAATGTCAGGAATGCCATTCTGGTGGCACTAGTCAAATTTTTCACTGAAGCAAATTAAAAATGCTTTGCAAAATGCGCAGAAATGGTTTATAATCCTGGGTCTGAGAAGATAGGGTATTCCAAATGAAAATTGGCTTTGGACGTGTGTGTTGGTAATTGGCAGATTGAGCTGATGCCCTCCCACCCTGTCCTTGTGTCCCACTGGCAGCGCATTTCTTGGAGCCTTTGTAGGAAAATATGTCTGATCTGCAACACGTCACGTTATTAGGGTGGTTTTTTCCACCAGATTGTCATAATATTTTAGGAAGTTTGTGTTGATTTTGTTGTCAGGAAATGAAAGTGAGATTCATGAATAAGTACAAACTAATTTGGCATAGAGATAAATCTGGTTCCTTCAACAAAAACAGTCTTAACTCTGGAGTAACCGAGTGTAGCTGGCTCCTCATAATCTGCTTTGGTTATTGAGCAGAAGAACAGAGCAGCACTTTTGCAACTTGTAACAGTATCTAATAATTTCTGAAAGAGGAGTAAAAAGGGATGACCTGATAGCCACTTAATAAGGCAATTTTTAGTCAAAATGTTGTTTTTGCCTTGGAACTATTCCATTCAAGTTTCCTAATTTGAGTCTTCTTACTATTCTGATAGACATAGTTATTAATATCATTATGAGATGAAACTCTGGTGAAAGTGTCCTAACCATTTTTATTCATCAAGTGTCCTGAGCATATTCTTCTGCCTTTTGTCATGATCTTCTACGGAGCTACTTGCAAGTGAGCACTTTGCTATTCCCTCTACTGCAATAACTCAATGTGATGGCTTTAAATAACAGAAAGCCCTAAAATATGATGGAGTTAAACAAATTCCAGAGGAAATAATGTGAAAAATATTACTTGGAGCAGATACAGATCTTAGTTTTGGTTTTTACCTGTCCGTAGCTGCATTAAAAAATATTCCTGTTATGGTCCAAATCAACAAAATATAAAACTCCTAAAGGGAAATTTCCTTATTCTTGCATGAGGAATGAATTAGCGTTGCTCCTTTCCATAAATCTTATTAAACAGAATATCATTTAATGTGTCTTTTATGTGAGGACTTTTAAACGTACTTGACGGCATTTAGTTTTCATTGCTGCTGAGGTTAGCCAGAATGAGCAAGCAGGGAGGCTGACGTGAAAGTAAATTGGGATCAGCACAAGCCTGGCTGGAGGCTTTTTGCACCCTGGCATGCGTGCTGTGGGTGTTACGGCGAGGGCAGCGTGGGGAGCTCACTGCGGGGCTGCAGCTGCAGTCGCGTTCCAGGTTGTGGCAAAACGTCAGTGGGGAAAACCCAGGGGGCACAGGACCTGTCTGTGACTTCAGGGACGGTCTCTGTGCGGCTGTGACTGCCTGCCTGCCGCTCTCGGGGCATCCAGGCAGCCCGTGGGGCACACGGGGCTTGCTCTGGCTCTTCAGATGGACAGACAGAGTGTAAGAGCTCAGTGATGGGTCTGGAGGGACCTTTCTTGTCTTCTCTGCCTACAAACCCTGGTGGCTGAGTGGCTGCTGAGGGACTGTGCTCAGCTCAGTGAGACCTCAGCCTGGCCTGGCAGAGGGGCCAGAGAATGTGCTGCTGGCAGGGGGGACAGAGAATGTGCTGCTGGCAGTGGGGACAGAGAATGTGCCTGTGGCAGAGGGGACAGAGAATGTGCCTGTGGCAGGGGGGACAGAGAATGTGCTGCTGGCAGTGGGGACAGAGAATGTGCCTGTGGCAGGGGGGACAGAGAATGTGCCTGTGGCAGAGGGGANGCCGAGGAGGTGCTGATGGCAGGGGGGACAGAGAATGTGCCTGTGGCAGGGGGGCTCTGCCTGGCCCGTGGTGCTGCTCAGTGAGGAAGGAGGGTGCACCTGTGCCAGGTCAGAGGCGCTGCTGCTCAACGCGCTGCACACATTCACGGGCAAGGATGAATGGCCATGGTTTAAATCCTGCACTGCTGCGTGCGTGATGATTTTTGTGGAGAGAAGAGGGACCAAAACAGGTGATATGTCTAAGAAAGTCTGTGCTGACAGCTGGACTGAAGCCAGGTGCATCCTTTACTGCATCAGTGGCCAAAACCAGGAGCACAAGTGCTTAACTCTGAGGGATGCTGGTCTCCTGTTAAACCTGTTTAACCTCCTGTGTGGTTAAAGAAAGGATGGTGCTAAGCAGGCTCCCCACTTGGTCCCCACCTGTGTCTGCCCTCACTGCCTGACTTATGAGGTAGATATAAAAGTATTTAATAAAACTCTTTATTTAAAAGGGAAAAAAAGGAACAAATGCACCAAGGAAGATGGAAGAAGGAAACTATCTTCAGTCTCTCTAGGATTTCTGCTAGAATTAGCAGGGAATTATTAATTGGTATTTTGGGAGAGGTAATAAAATTTCAATGACTAAAATGAAAACCTTATCTCTTTGGCAACAGAAGCATAAGACTACAGAGGATATGTCGGGAAATGTTGTCCATGTTTTTCAAGTTCAAGTGGCCTCTCAGTGCAGGAACACTTGCCAGCTCCAGTACCAAAATTTCCAGCAGATATTTTGTTTTTGATGAATCTGAATGCTTTTCTTCCATGGCTGAAGGGTTGCAGGAGGCTTTGCAGACTCCACAGGGCTGACAGGGTCCTGGAAAAGCAGAGGGAGCCCTCGGGGAGGGTGGAGAAGGGGCTGTTTCTCACCACAGGGATATGTAATTTTAAGATCCGATGGAGTATTTCAAGGTGCCAGCCCATTCCCTAGTGCATGAGGGTGGTAGCTGTATTTACAGTCACACGTAACCAGACTTGCACAGTCCCATCAGGGATGAAGAGGCTGATGTGGTGTGACTGCCACATGTAGAGAGGTGGGAGGTGCTGTGGGGAAGCTGCAGGGGCTGCTTGAGCTTTGTTGCTGTGAAGTCTGCTGAAGGCTGATGGTATCCTTGAGTGATGATAAAATCAAGGAGAGCCTAAACACAGTTTTTCTAAATAAAGTGCACATGGTATGTGCAGGAGAAGCCTAAACATAGATATCTTTCTTTAGCTCTGATAGGGGAAGGACGGGTTTTGTTTGCTCTCTTGACATTTTATGATTCACACGTTAATTCCAAGCTTTGCCAAAAGCTCTGACAAATTTTACTTTTATTAGAAATTTCCCTTTTTATTTCTTCTCTGGTGCACTCACGAAGCCGGTGGTTTATAGACATAGCCTTAAGCAGTTTCTGCTGCTTCCCAGCGTGCCTGCCAAACAAAGTGAGCACAGGTACTGCAGGTACAGCCTTTCCCTCGGGTGTGAGGCTGCTGGCAGCGCTCCAGCCCAGCCCTGAGAGGCAGCTCCATCCCTCTGGCTGCTTCTTCCCTGTGCTGCTGCTCAGGTTCACTTCGCCCTCCACCTCTGCCACAGCCCGTCTGCCCCAGCTCCCCTCGGTGTGCTTTTAACAGGCGCATCCCCCTCGTGTTTTCTTGTTGTCTCTGGGGGTTCATAGCAATGAATCTGGACCTTCAGTTCAGTTTTATGTCTTGGCACCTCTGAATCTGATTTTGCAGTTGAGGCAGCATGTAGGAGGTACTGATGTTGGCCAGATATTTGATCCAAATTACCTAAAACTCAACATCAGGCAGCCCCTGGCTATGTGTTTATGGGGGGCTGGGTCAGCTCACAGCACCAACAGGTTGGTGGAGCTGCTCTTCCCTGAGCTGGGTGGAGGTCCCCACCAGATGAATGCCCATCAGCCTGGCTCGGACAAAGCTGGTTTTGCTGGATTGCTCCTAAAGGGAGCCTGGAGCAAGCAGCTCAGCCATACAGCACCAGGGGACATGAGGGCACTCTATCCTTCCCCAAGCAAATTTTGGTCTTGCCAAGTGCTCTGCTTCCTGGGAAAATGAGTATTTCCTGAGCTGGAGAGCAGAGGTGAGGTGCCATTCTGGAAAGGGTTTCTTGCACCTTTTTTCTGCATATTTTCAACTGAGTGTTTTATCTAAAATCCAAAGAGCTGGTACCAATGCTTTTCACCGAGGAGAGATCTTTCCTGATATTAGTATTCCGTGGAGCTATTGGAACATGCCCTGTGCATTGCCCTATAAGGGATGATTAAGTTCTCATCGCTTAAGGTGAGGGGTTTTCCCACAGGTGTCCCCAGCCAGCATGCACGTGCTCCTGTACGATGTGCAGTGTGTTGTGGACATCTTTGATCTGGTTGTTTGCAACCTTCTGTCCTGGAGGAAACTGCCCTTCTGTAGTGGTGGAGTTATACAAAAATAATGTGCTTTAGATGTCTTCAGCCAGAAGGACACGAGAGATCATGCCATGAATACTGCTAAGACAGCAGCTTGGAACCTGGAATGCTCCTTGCTTCAGACAATTGCTCAGTAGGTTTTACTGTGGCTGCAGTGATGGATGCTGCAAGGGGAAAAATACCCTTCAAACTTCATGTCCAGTTACTTGAATGAGAAGGGTAAAGAGTATTTATAAATGCTCCTGGAATTCTGAGAGAGGAGAGAGGCTGGAAGGACTGCGGATACATCTATCCTTTGATAGAAAACTGAGCTGTAAATCAGAGTTGGATGAGAGCCTGTTGAAGCTGTTCCCCACCGGCTCCCCCTGCCATGAAAGGACTCTCGGTGAGTCTCGCTCCTCTCCCTCTGCTCTGTGTTCTGCTGAACTCTTTTCTCTGTAAATTGAAAATGGGACATCTGTAATGTGGAGACATTCTGGCAGGCAGGGTGTCAGCAAATCTGTGTATGATGCTCTTGTAATGATGTTTTCTAGTGGCTGCAGCTTTTGTCAGATGAGCAGGGACCTCCATCCATGGTAATATTCCATAAATACACGGTACAGCCAAATCACCGGGCAGTGCAACACATGGGCTGAATAGGATTTAGCCTAGAGTTGAACATTCAGTTTATGATAGCTCTTTCCCAGGCCATCCTTACTTTGCTTTTATGAGCCTCAGAATGACTGGGAGGAAGTGTTTGCTTCCAGTGGCCCCTCCGTTGTTCGGTGGTGCTTTGGCTTCTGGTTTTGTGCAAACGTTGCTCTGTTGGTGGTCATCGTCCTCCTATCCTTGGCACCCCATTTTGTTCTCATTATACAGGATGTTGATGATGTGCTGTGCAGTCTGGATGAGTTCTCCTCAGGCCTCCTGCTGCCATATGTCTAATGGCAGATAAGCAGTATGCAGCTTGTTATCTCAACAGAGAGGCAGAGCCTGACTGCGGCCGCTGGAGCCAGGATAACGGGCATTAGCTGAGTCTAAAGCATCGCTGCAAGTTTTTGGTTTGCTTAATGCACTTTCCTACAACTGAGCTGCTGGATGAGGGGAGCTGGGTTGGTTTGTGAGGTGGTGGTGGTGGTGATCTGAGCAATTGGATCAGCAGAAAGTACTTCTGAGCAGCTCTTAACTCTGGCTGCACTTTTTAGCTGCTGTTGTGTCCTGGCACTAATTCCATTGCTCCTGTAAGGGGTTGATAGAATAGCGCTGGGATACCCAGGAATGCAGGGTAGGAGCTGTGCTCACGCCCTGGAGGTCTCTCCAGCTATCATCTGTTCACCAAGGGAACACGTAGTAATCTCCTAGAAGAGTACATTTCTGCCTCTCAGCTGAAAACACATTTAATCTGATCTTTCTGTGGCAACTACAGAATGCTGAAGTTTTCTTGTGTAGATTTGATTTTTTTCCGCCATCTGACTGCTCTAATCTGTCAGATTTATGATCTAATTATCTTCCATTACTGTTAGATCCCAAATTAATTAACATGGCAGTGGTGCTGGCTCATTAGCAATATTCATTGGGGTCACCCCACACACATAAGCATACCATCAACCTAAGGACATGCATTTCCTTTTTATATTATCGTTATTCACTTGTCCTTCCTGCCTCGGTGACATCGTGTCACTCTGTAGCACCAAAGAGCCCACTTCTCTGTCTCACTTCGTATTCTCCATCCCATCAGCTCCCGTGGGTGCTGCTGGGATGTTTGGGCAGTGTGATCTGTTGCTGTGCTCGCTTCTTTCCTGAGCCCTCGGCCCTGGCTGCTTGTGTGCAAACCACCCTGCCTGATGTCCCTGCAGGAATCAGCTGATTTATTTTCCGTGCAAAAGAGAGATATCTCACTGAATTCTCCTACTTTGGCAATAACTAGGTATCAATATATCAGTTGCCAGGTCAGGTCTCCTAAATAACATCTGGCTGAGCGTGCTATTTCTTTATTTGCTAATAAAGCCATTTTTCCTCCTATCATCTTGCAAGGTGCCGCTGCTCAGACCTTGTATTTTCTTTGTGTTGTGGCTCTGAGTCTCATTTCAAAACAAACCTCTAAGCCCCAGTTGTGATGGGATTGTCTGTCAGAGATGGTGTTTATCAAATGCTGCCTCCACTCTCTGCGAGATGTTGACCTCCATTACCTCTGTGTGTCTCAGACACTTCAAGACCCTCACGGCTGCTTGTCATGGTCTGAGACAGCTATGAACTCACGTGCTGGACTCTAGATATTACCTAAAGTTCTGAAAAATGTCTCTTTTTTGGGAGGTTTTGGTACTTCTGCCCTGTGTTAGATTAAGTGAGGACGAGTTCTAGTGAAGTGCTACCATCCTGGTTTTTGTGATGGCGTTGGGGTTCCCGAGGTCACCCGCTCTCCATGAGTCTGCAGGAAGCCAAGCCTGCATAGCCCTGGAAGTGGCACCACTCTCCTCACCTAATTCAGATGGGTGAATGAATGAAAATGAATGATGAATGAAAAAACTTCCTCAGGTTAATTCCTGCCTGCATTAGGTCACCTGCTCAGAGAACAGGAGCCAAGTGCAGTCTGGGCTGCCCATCCTTGGGTGTGTGAGATCTGTAAACAAGCTTTTTTTTCCATCATAACAAGGCATTTATTTGCTGTAGAGCAACCAGGAGTTGGGAAATGCCCCTCACCCGTGGCCAGTCAGGTGTTTCCATCTCTTGGCTGGGGGCTTGGGGAAGGGCTACAGGACAGGCAGCTGAGTCCTGCATAGGAAATAGGGTGGGTTGCTGAGCTTTAGATTACAGTATCACCAGTGTTCTAAGAGTTCAGCCCATCTGCCAGATAAAAGGCAAAAGGAATGGATTAAAATTCCTCAAAATAAATTTGACCTCGTCAAAACTTTTTTCCCTCCTTGACCTTTATTTCATCAGTGTCTTCTGTGTTTCAAGCCACAGCCAGAATTTGAAGCCTGAGAACTTCCCAGGGACTGATTTTGTTCTTTCCCATCATTTGGAGTGTTGCCAGCATGAGGACATGGTGGCTTGTGGTGGCCTCCTGGGGAGGGAGGTCTGGACCCCCTGAGTGCCTGTCAGCAGGAGTTGCTGAGCACTGTCCTGGGATTCCTCTTTCCTGAGCTGGGCAGTCAGTAAGGCGGGACTGCGGCACCGGCTGGGCCTCCCCAGGGTCACAGCAGCTCCCAGAAGGGGCTGCTGGGTGTGAACAAATGTATTTCAACACTGATACAGCAGCAGGAAGGGTGAGACAGACACTGGGAATAAAAAGGGGCCAACCAAAACAGGAATGTATTTTCTTCACTGCAAGGAGTGAGAAGTCTCCGAGTAGTGTAGGGGCTGTGCAGTCAAGCACAGTCCTCTCAGTGATGCTTGAAGGTGATGGTGCAGGTAGTAGATACAAAAGAAAGGGCAGTGGGCAGTGTTTTGGTCATGGTGCAAATCAGAATTGTCCTCGTTTATAAGATCTACCCAGTAGCTGGGGTGCCTTGACCTCCTTTGCCATAGCTCCCTTGGCCTGTGCATTTTGGAAATGACAGAATTAAATTTCCCAATGACCCATAAAGCAATACAGAGGTCAGTCTCCCTCACAAATAAAAGATGCTAAGGGGAGCAGAAGCAGTTTCAAACTGTATAAATCTCCTAAGCCCTCCATTTAGAAGTACTTGAATTGATGTACTTTGCTATCTAAGAAGTTTCACTACAGGCACTGTGTTGTATCTACTGCTTCTGCAAGAAGCACCTCGAACAAGGACTTTGAAAGTATCAGTCTGCTCAGGAGCCAGACAGTTGGGAACTGAAGCCCGATATCATAGAGATATTAACGTTTCATTTAATTGCAAACTGCTGTCTCTTCCAATGACCATCTCAGGAATATGTCCAGAATTTCCACTTTCACTGAAGTCTAAGACTGGAATTGTATTCGGGATTATAGTTCTGGTATGCACTGAGGAGCTAGAAGAAGTCTGAAGAGAAAGTAGATGTAAGCAAGTAATTCTTGCTGTTAGAGATGTCAGGGTTACACAAAGAAAGTTACTCTAAGATTTTGGTTTCCTTTAAGGGGAGACAGATGTATATGTAATAAACAGAGAAAAAAATTCTTGAGCCTTTAAAACATGCAAACAAAAGAACCCAGATCCCCGATATGGCTCAGTGCATGTCTGTAACCAGTCTGTAAGCAGTTCATTGCCATTGTCCTTCAACGTTCCCAGGCTGGGATTGCAAACAATTTGGAAACAAATTATTTAGAGAGAGGAAAGAAAGGGTATGGCATCCAAAAGTGTAATAAAACCTTTGGAGCTTGATCAGGGGTGGAGGAAATACTTGGGAATGTCTCCAGGTCAAAAGAAATCTAACAGGATTTTGATTTAGCAAGACCCAAACCCTGCTGGCGCTACCGCCAATTCTTTAATTGCAGCTACCCAGTGCCATTGCACTGCTGTCCTCTGGGAGTGTGCCCGTTGTGAGGCTCATGGGGTCGGGACTACAGCCGTCCTGGGGAACGAAGGGATAATGACACTCATTTGTATGCACTTTAATTGTACAGTTGTTGGATCTCAAATGAGAAGAACGGCAAAACCTCTGTTTAACTAGAATTAGTTCCTTTATATGAGACGGAGAGAGACTTCACTTGATTAATTTAAGTCTGCTTCCTGCCTTTCATTAGCAAATAAGAGCTTCTTTGTGTGCTGGGCTGGGGGGTGCTGAGGTGGGAGAGGCAGATCAAAGGCTGCTGTTTTCCGCCGGGCGCTGCTCCGCATCGAGCCCGCAGGAAGCGCCCGGGACGCTGCAACTGCTGCGGGGAGACCCGGACGCAGATCGGGGCTGGCATCTCAATGCTCCGGGCTCCATGAGAAGTCTTAGTCAGAAACTATTTCTGTTTAAAGCGTTTCTCGCTCTCTGCATCATTCAGGGCTTGAGGCCCTTGGCGGGGTCCCTGCGGCTTCCCCGCTGCGCACAAAGCCCGTCTGTGCCCTGGCTGCCGGCCGCCGCGGAGGGCGAGGGACCCTCCGTCCTGCCCAGCCCGCAGAGACAGCCCAAAACGCACGGAGACCTTGGCACTGAGGAGTCCTGATGCTGGGGACAGCGCAGATTTGCCCCAGAGTTTTACCGCTGCCTCACGGGGATGCAAATGTCTGCAGGAATCTCGACAGCTTTGTGCTTTTAGATGAAGCTGCATCCAACTTTATACCAGAGTTATGTCTGGCAAATGCAATATGAAGTTAGACTAAGGCAGTGGTTTTTTTATTTCTTGTTCTCCTTTTTGCTCAGGAAAAAGCTATCTGCAAGAAGCATCAAGCTTTTCCTAGAAAAGTCACTCGGGGTCCTCTGTTAGACGAACGAAGTGTCTGTTAAGTTATGCAGACTGAATAGTTTGTACAGACGTGAATCTCTATTTATTGTCCCAGAAGGAGGTTCAAGACTATTTCTAACTGGGAATTAAGGAAAGCAAGAATTTCTCTGAGGTTTCTTGTGCTTTTGGAGAGGGGAGGCCCTATGTCCCATGGATGGTGCAGAACACAGTGAGAATTGCACCAGAGCCAGTTACCAGACCAGAATATTGCTGTTCTTGACAGTGTCCTCAGGACAAACAGCCTTGGGTACTCACGCTGGTTAGGCAGACAGCATAAAGATGTTGGTTTAATGATGGGTTTTTTAAATCATGTCACCAATGTAAAGGTCAAGTGAAACATGCACAGCACCAGTGAAGCTCTGTGAAGACACCTGAAGGAAAGGAAAAGAGCACTCTTAGCCTTTCTCTCCTCTAAATCCCAAGTGTCCATCCCTGGACACCATGGGCAGAAGGGGACATTGAAGCAGGGAAATGCTGAGCAGCTCTTGAAATCCCCAAGACCCTTGCTGAACATTGTTTCTGAATGTCGCTGCTCTCTGGCAAAGCACATCCTCACTCTGCCCTTCGGTGACTGGGATTGCTTTGCTGGGTCCTTAGCCCAGAATATCTGTGATCTGAAACCCTCCGTGGGGTGAAGAGGATCAGAAACAACACTGTGGAGCAGTGTTAAAAGAGATGCTTTAAAAAGTACACAAAAGGGAATGGGAATCTGGCACTGAATCCTTTCCTACGGAGAGGGAAGCTGTGCACTGAGCCCTCTTGACTTCCCCATGAGTCACAGCCTCCCAGCCACGCTCTGCTCAGGAGAAGGGGAGTGCTGGCCTCACAGCCGTGACTCTTAGCTCAAGATGATCAACCATTTCTTGAAAGTCTTCTGGAGATGAGTCACAGCTCTCCCTTTGCTCTGCAGCCTGTGAGCAAAGCCATGTGATGTGGCAAGAGAGAGTGAAGGTACTGGCCACGGAGCATCAGGCTTTACTGTGGGTGAAAACTGCCAGTCTCTTGTTGAGCTGTGCAGTCTGCCAGCATGACAAACCCTGTTTCCCATTATTTTGAAGAAAAGAAAAAAAAATTCTGAATGGAGACAAATCTAATGTGATTTTACAATTTCAAATTGCGACAGTATCCAATATTTTTATTTTAACAAGCTGTTAACCCTCCATCAGAACATGAATGCAGTGAGTTCCTGGAGATGGTGGAGACGTGTCTCTGCAGCCTGCTGTGCTCTGCAGGACTTTCCATGACTTGTGGCTGCAGGATGGGTGCCTCTGGGGTGCGTGCCTTGGGTGGGGTTACTGAGTGGCTGCTGTTTTAGAGGGAGGCTGGTCACCAGTGGACCAGGGGAGATGTTATGGGCACAGGGGTTGCCCAGAGCTGCTGCCGAGCCCTGCTGTGGTGTCAGGAAGGTACCACTGTGTGTAGTTTCTCAGATGTAGGGGGCATTTGAAACCGTACTTAGACAGATGGAGTAAAGATGATCCTTCAAATACGTTGGGCCATGAGTAAAGTTTGAGTAAGCGTGTGGTGCGGTAAAGAAAAAATGATAGTGGTCAGAATGGGAGAGCAGAGTTTCTAAAGGCTCCAACACATCTGGAAGTCTGGAAAAGATTAAGCAGCACTTTCCTCTGTGTTTGTATGTGCTGAGCTCTGCCACAGGGGAAGAAGGCCAGAGGGAAGGTTTCTTGGAGTGGTAGCCCTGACGCACTTCACGTGCTTGGATAATGCTCCAGTAAAACAGAACCTGGTCTGGGGCAGAGACTTTGGGAATGCCATCCTAACATGGCACATCTCAGAGAGGATGCTTTTTAACTGAAGGATGTGGAAGATGTGTGGAGCTGCAGCAGAAACGATGAGTGACTCAGGTTGAAGCATGCAGCTGGAAATTTTGGCAGGACTGATGGAGTTTGTGATGAAAGACTGGATTAGGACTGGGATCTGGAACAAACCAGTCTGAGGTTAACTGTTGGAAGACCTTGAATTAACCTGTGATGTGACATTCAGCTTCCCGTGGAGCACACGCTGCCGGTCTGACCTCTCCCACTGGGCGGGTGACCCAGCAGGTGACAGGGGGGTGTCAGCCAAGCTCGGGGGCCCTGCGGGGAGGAGGTGATGTGGAGGATCCTGCAGTGCTCGGAGTCACAGCCTGCAGACACTGCTGCCCGCTGGCTGCAGCAGAAGCACTTCAAGCACCATCGAGGAGTTGCAGGGGCGAGGACAGCCCGAGCTGCACGGGATTATCCATCAGAATTATATTATCACTGCAGCAGAACGTGAATGGGCTGGGAACCTGAGAATGAAAGGAACACATACTGAGTGTAAACTGTAGATTGACACACGATCCCATGTATTATCAGGGACAAAATTTGCAGTACTGAAAAGGGAGTCATATGGGGTGAAAGGTGAGCAGGTAAAACTCTGGTTTTTGGGGATCAGCTAAAGGAATGTGAGCTAAAGGAGGCAGGGGTAAAGAACTGAAAAAGATTTTGTCATGATAACATCTGGGAAAAGCACTTGTTATTGTGTTGAGTATACTCAAGTCCTCAGTGTTTTTAAACCTGGGAGTTAGTTCACTGAAAGGTCAGCAACTGAGTCGGTGAGAGGGAGTTTAAGGATGTCTCCAGGGAATGAGAAAGTCTCAACAGAACACGCCTAGAGCTGAGAAAGCCCTGCTGTCTGAAGCCATGTCTCAACAACCTTTCCTTTCTGCTGTGGCAGGAATGAACAGATGAGTTGAATTTCTACTGTTGGTGTCAGATACTGATAATAAGTGCGTTCACTTTGGCTTTTATTGGTTATAGCAGGGGAGAAAAATGGAATATTTAGCCAGTGCTGAAAGAGGTAAATTAAAAGTGAAAACTTTCTACTGCTGCTGAAAAACCTGAATTGCTGGCTTGAGAGGAAGCAAAGCAGAAAGGGCTGCTGTGGGCAGGGTTGCTTTATCTCCCTTGCACCACACTGCGTGTTCAGCACTGCCACACCTGCAGCAAGGCAGCAGGATCACTGATCTCTCCTCCCGGAGGTGGAAGCTTGGGAGCTTCCCCGTGGTTCTCTGGGGTACACACTCCACAAGATGGGATGGGGAAGGGCTTGCAGGGAGCTCTGAGGGTCAGGTCTGCAGAACTGGCTGCTCTTGCTCTGTAAAGGCCTCGAGACCTGGACATGTGGTGCTGTTAAAAGCAAGGAGGGTCCCAACCTCTTGCAGAATGAGCGTCATGGGCAGGGCAGGGTGACCATTTGTTCGAGGAATGAAGGGCAGCGTGTGCCCGGGTGCCCTTTCACATCTCGCAGAGTTGTGTGTGTTTGAAAAGGACACGAGCAAGAGCTGCAGTCTGTTATACAGACCAGAGCAGAGAGCTCTGCAAGAGGGAACAGCAGCTCCAGGGAACAGGGATGCTGCATGTGGTGCTCTCTGGTCGCTGTTTCCCTGCAGGAATGGGGAGCAAAGTTCAGCTATTTATGTCCCTGCTGGTATGTGTTGGAAGGCAGCCATCACAAGGGCAGGGGGTGTCTCAGAGATTTCAAATCCCAGTCAAATGTTCTGCTCTTTCCATCTTTGAAGGAAGCAGGGACAGAATGAACTCACATATGCAAACGAGGATCTAATTTAGTGACAGGTGAATTAGGCAGGCTTGCTGTGGACAGGAGCTACTCGTGGTCTGTCACAGAAAAGGCATGATTTCCTCTCACACTGCTCATCTGAGTGCTTGGACAGGGTGTGAGAGGGAGGATTACATTTTCTTTCTCTTTTTTTGGGTTTTAATTATTTAATTATTTTAGCACAGCTGAATGGCAAATACGTTTATTTCCAGAAATGGGTTTGCAGGAGCTCCTAGGAGGCATTGCAAACACTCAGGCATTCAGGCACACCCCACAAAGAACAAATGGGGAATTGATAGATGTGAACAGACCGTGGGTCTGAATAATCGTCCTCCCAAATTCTCTCCAGGGAATGCTGTTAGAGTCTGAACATTGTGGGAGGAGAACTAGGATTTATTTGGTCAAGATTCACTCACCATAAATAAATAAAAATAAATAAGTAGGCTAAATTAGTAATGAATAGTTCAGCCAGCCCTAATGCTAAATAAACATACTGAATTGTAATGAAAATACTAAAGCCTGTTTGAACTGGAGCTAGAAATCCAAGGAGAAATAACTGTGTGGCACTTAAATTAGCACTCACCATAAAATATAAATATATGATATAAAATATAGATTTTTTTTTTTCTCAACTCATGAGATTTTAAAGATTCATCTGTTCCCTGTGTTTGGAAGGCTCGAACTAGCCACTATTCAGTGCTACAGAGTGACATAAATCACTGAAGAGTTGTAAAATCCCTTGATGTATGCTCTTGGACAGTAACTATATTTGTAGAGGCTCTCATGGGGGTGCATTTATACTGATAGGAGGCTGTTTTGAATTCATGCAGTTATCTCCATATAAAGCATTTTTACAGGATTTTCCACACTACGGGGGGTTGTGCGACTTTAATTATACAACGCAGACTGTATTGGTAAAACTTACAGGCAGAGATAAGCCCTTTAGCAAGGCAGACTCCTGCACTTGAACTTAAAATAAAATAATTTTCATCTTGTGAGTTCCCCCGAGAACAGCTGGAGAAATGCATAGCTGCTCTGGCGGGCAGCAGAGGCTGTGTCTGCAGCCAGCCCAGGGAGCGTGGCGCGAGCATTTCCCTGTGCCCCGAGCCCGTGTGGCAGGGGTGACCCACCTCGGAGGGGCTCCAGGCTGCTGAGGGGCCACCAGGCACTAATCGGCCCTTTGTGGCAACTTTAAACCATTTGTTAAACTCTGCAGAGCTGCACTGGAGCTGCAGAATGTAGTGTGAGTCATGGATGAAACAGTGAAGTGGAGGCAGAGAAAGCAAGGTGCAGGTGGAGCTCTCAGGAATGGAGTATTTCCTTCGGAGGAAGTGCAGCTGCCCTTTTGTTGGGGGCAAACCCTTCAGGGGATGGGGTGGGACTGGCTGTGGGGCTGCAGGGGCTGATGGGCTGGTGTTTCGGTCTCATTGGCTTGCTGGCCGAGGGAAACCAAAGGCCCCGTGGCACTGGAGCTGAAGGGGCAGCTGGAAACTGATATCAGCATCCCAGTGGTGGAAAGAAATATCTCAGTGTGCAGACTGGCAATTATGTGCCTCTGAGGGTGTGGCAGTGATGGGGAAAAGAGCTCTCAGGAGTGAAGATTCAGTAGTTCACTGGATAAAAATAGGATTAACTCCATCCCTAAGTTCAGCAAAGCAGCTTTTAGGGGCAGAATACATCTGCGCTCTCTGACTGCATTACACAACAGAAAGAATGTAAGAACTTAGAAGAAACTAATAAGGAATGTAGCATCCCAGTGTGAACAGAAAAGGAAGGAATGAGAGAGCTTTTTGCTTTATTATAATAACGTGGAGCAGAGTGAAAGAATGGCTCTGCATATGCAATAGAGTTAGGAGGATATTCGACCCAAGCCTCCTATGATCCTACAATAGACGCGCCAACGCTGGAGGCAGGCAGGAGAGTTAATAAATTAAGGTGCAACTAAAATAGATTCATGGTCATTTAACAACGTGTCAGGGCTCCTAGAGAAATGAGTATAATGTATTTAAGTCTAACGTGCAAACAACTTTAAACAGGAAAGAATGAGGGAAGGAGAAAATGGGAGAAGATTTATTGCAGCCAGCAGCCGAGGTCAGCTTGCTTTCACAGGAGAACAGGAGAAGAAAATGGCACACGTGTGCCTGGAGGAGGCTGTAGCACTTCCTTCTCCTCTCCGTAGGGAGTAAAACACACTGAGGAAGTATCTGAATGCCCTTGAGGTGAGTTGTTCACGTGCCTAGGAATGGCCAAATGGGGTTTCTCCTCTGGAATATTCCTAGAGCAGTCACTTTCTGCTGAAGCCAACAACCTCACTCATGTCACAAGAACCAACCCCAGCCCTCCTACTCTGAGTATCAGCTCTGGGACTCAGCTGCCCAGCCAGCATTCACACGGGTTTGAGATTTTTCTCTTTGGTTGATTGTTTTTTGGTGGGCAGGTAGAATAAGCCTGAGCCATTGATTCACTCATTTTTGGCTCCCCCTGCATTGTTCTCAGCTTGTGAGAAGTCGCTGTGTCTCTTGGGTTTGCTATCGAAGGACGATAATCATCAATCCATCTCGGGTAGAACAGATGCAGCCAGCGATTCCCTGGTGCTGGGAATCCATCTCTGTCTGCAGACCCTGGCTAGGTGCTTTAAGAAAAGTATATAGAGTAGTATAAGTACATAAATGTTGCTTTTAAGCTCTGCCCTAAAGAGAAGTGGGGGGAATTCACCTGCGCAGGTGTCCAGGATGTTTTAGGTTCGCCGTGGGAAGGGCCGGCTGGGTGCTGGGGAGGCTTTGGGAGGTGTTTGTGGACAGAACACAAAGCCCCTGTTTGCTGGACGGGCAGCCGCGGGCTGAGCCCTCTCTGAGCACAAAGCTCTGCCCTGCGGGGCTCCAGCACGGCTGGGTAGGGCACAGAGTTGTCACTGCTGCGCTGAAGGATGAAGTCGCTCTGCCTTCTCCTTGCCCTCCCCAGAGCTGCTGCACATGGATCACCTCTCGTGGAGCCCCAGCCCCACCTTCAGTGCCTCTGCCCCTGCCGGGGCACCCTGAGCAAGGCAGCCCAGGCTGCTGGCAGGGTTAATGCTCACAGCTGCCCCGGGCTGTGAATGAAATGTTCTTCATTCTGGCACTCTGCGCTGTGAAACAAGGACTGGGGGAACTCTGGCATTTGCACACAGGACCCTTGCTCCTGCCGTCTTCCTCCTCCATTTCCCCTCCACGCAGGGCAGCACCAGCTCTGCTGCTGTTCATGGTGAGGAAAAAAGGGAATAATTCTATTTCTTACAGTGATATTACTTTCTCTTCTCCTCTGAAAGCATGTATGTGCCTAAACAGGCTCTGTAAGGGCTGCATTTTAAATTATATCTAAGTGAATACCATAAAAAACCCTCTACTTTTTTTTAAATGAGATTAAAATAGAGACATTAATTTCAACATTTAATGGTTTTACTGTGGTGATGTTCACAACCCTTCCATGTTCATTTTTTGTGACTTGTTTAGCACTTACTGTCAGTGCTGTTCACTGAAACAGCACGTTACAAGTGAGCAGGCTCCTAGATGACATGGATGATTTATAAATACTTTATACAGTCAGAACGTATTTATGCAGGACAACAATTTGTTTGGTTATTTCCAGAGGCTGAGCCACTAACAGTTACATTAGAGAGACAAAAAGGACTGAACTTGTGCTCAAGAAGGGCTGCTTTGGGCTGTTACCCTAATGAATCTACTATTGCTAGATAAAAATAGATAAGAAGTTTGAGCTTCAGGCTTTGTCTGCTGCACAGATACTGACGAAAAATGAAAAAAATCTTAGAAAAATGAAATATAAGGTCTTGTATCTTCTAAAGTTGATGTCATCAGTGCAGGTGTGAGGCTTGGGAAGAATTACAGTGTGAGAAATATTCTTGTTCTTTGCTGTACGAATCAGGTGTTTGATTTAAATTTGTAAATGTACTTTATAAATCTCTGGTTTAAGCCTCTTATTTGAGGCAATAATGTAGCTTATGTCATAGAGCTAATTCTAAAAATAAATGCAAAAGAGAAACAGATGTAGACAAATGTGAGCCTGATCCTGCTGCAGACCGGGATCCCTGGGCCAGCCAGTGGCCCCTGCACGCTGGGATCCACCTGTGTAAATCTCTCAGCAGAACCAGTTTTGCTGTCAAACTCAACAAAAACCTGCCTAGATCATGTTTCAGTGGTGCTGCAAGTCTTCTCCTCTGTCTGAGGTCAGCAGGAGCCGTAGTGCCCAGGATGGCAGCTCATGGCTCTGTCGAGGCAGGTGCCTTACTTTGAGTTTGAAAATAATCTTTGCAGTTAAGCTGTGAGTGTAACTATACAAGAGGTTTGTAGGGGAGAATTTTGCCGTGATTTACTGTTACTCTACCCAGATGTAGCTCCTGGAGGTGTGTGCCAGGCACGGGCTGGCCCTTTGCAAGTCCTGGGAGGTTTCCGTGCTGCCAAGAGCAGAGCTTGCTGCAACGTCGGGGAGAATCTGCAGTATTGCTCTCTACAGCAGGGAAAAATTAACACTATTGCAATTATAAAAACATCCCTTTCACAATTCCTGCCATTTCCAGTCCCTCACTGCAGCAGGACTTCATCAGGATGCAGGACAGGTTTACAGAGCCCTTTTCCCTCCTGCTCCATCATCCCTGAGACTGCCGCAGATCTTCCCAGCAGCTCTGCTGGGTTTGTTTGTTTGTTTACCTCCCATTATCCTCCTTGTTCCCCATACCTCGAGGTCAGTAGATGACCGGCAGATCTGCCCAAATTTATTATTTGTGCATGACAAAAGAGACCTGGGTCAACCAATGAGCCGTGAACTTCTATTTCCATTTCGCTGCGGTTGTACGACCGCGATCTGCACGCTGCCAGTCATCCACCATATTGATGAGATTAGCTGGTAATTAAAAACCCAGCCAAGCCAGGCAGAGGAAGATGACTCAATTAGCAGAATGTCACTGAATCTAATTTACTTTGCTTATCACAGACTTATTCTCTAATGAATTAGAAACGAAGAGCAGGACACCTTCAGAGGGAGATGGAGGGGCTTAAAGGCTTAAACGCTTTCTGACCCCTTTGTGCTCGGGGTTCGGGTTGCAGGGAGTGTGCTGATACTGCTAATCTCACACCCAAGGGCTGCTTCCCAACACCTGTGCCCTGAGGGAGAGTATCCAGGGAAGCCCTGCTGCCGGCTATCTCATGTGACAGGCACTGGTTGGGTCAGACCTTCCTTTCCTTGTAAACCTTCGTGTATTTATAAGCCGGGAGTAAGCAGGGGCTTTGAATGCCGCGTCACTGGAATTGTGCTCGGGGATGGTCTCTGTGGCTGTGGAACTGACACTGAACGAGCTGTTTGGCAATGAGACTATGAGGGATTTCCTGGAAACAGAAGCACGTCAGAAACAGACATTTCCCACTGTAATGAGTATTTTAAGGCACTTCTCAGCGCTTTTCTCGATTCAAATATGATGTTTGGATGATTAACAATTAGAATAGCGTATTTCACCGGAGCTCTTTGGAAGTACTTTAAGAGACCATTGGACAGATGCACAGCTGAATTTGTATGTAAAGTGGAGACTATAAACCATTATCTCTGCTGCTCTCTTCATAGTAGATAACAGAGCATATTATGGCTGATTTAAGTGAGGATGTTACTGGGCTCTGAGCTTTTAATCTGATCTGCATGACAAAGCCCACATGGTTTCGTGAGCCTTGCAGGGCTCACAGGGAGGTCTGGACGTGCGGGTCACGCCGCGGGATCAGCACTGGAGGCTGGGAGTTTGTTACTGTCACCTGAGCTTGTGTAATGCTGATCAAGGGCTGGCCTTTCTAGCCTGGGAAAATGATTTCTGCCTTGGCAAAGAAAAAACAGTTGGAGAAAATTATCTCATCCTCGTAACTTTGTTCAAGTAATAGTAAATATAACACAAAATAGGAAGCTAAAGCTATTTGGGAATCTCTCTCCAGAGGCTTAATCCACACTGGCTTCTCTAGCAGTCCAGTGAACTGCTCTGGAAACTGTAATGGGCTGTAAGCTTTTCTGCAAGCACGTGTGTATATGTTGATTGCAGGAGGGAGGAAAGTGTTGGTGATGAGAATGGGTGGGATGGGAAGCCCTCTCTGTTTCTGTCCTGAATCTGTTACCAAGGTGTGAAAAATGTTGGTTCAGTGACAGTAATTGTCCCTAAAATTCATAATTTCACTAAATTTATGATGCAGTTTCTGCACAGAAAAAAAATCTTTAGATATAGATTACTGTGCAGAGGTGGACACAAGTACTTTGCAGTTTTATATTTCACACGTCCTGCTAAATGTCTGCCATTTTCAATCCCTATTTCCTTGTTTGTTTCCCCAGTAGTTCTCCACTTCACAGAAAGCAATTTCCTTAGCAACGTGCAATCATTAGAGAGCTGCTTGCCTACCACATCTGGGTCCAACAGGCCATTTCACAGAGGTTTAACCATTGCCAAACACCTCTACAAACTGTCCCAGAGAAGGCAAAACTCATTAAGATATTCTCATTAACCTAATAGTGACAAGGAAGTCTTCCTCTCCACTGAGTCACTGGAGCTGTAGGGCCAAGAGGTGCCTTTCCACGTTCAAAGGCTGCCTACAGCTCTCGGTTAGCAGGAATTTTGTACATGTGCAGTTACTGAGCTCACAGCTCTGAGACTTCTGTTGAACTAGGTGAACTATATAAATGTATGACTAGGTGTAGCACTGATGCTAACAATTAATTCCACTCTAACTGTGCTGTTAATATGGTGATTATCCCTGTTATCGTTAGTTGTTTTGTTCGTTATCTGGAGAACAGTGCTCACACACATTGCTCCTCTCAGCCATATGAGCCACAAAGCCCAGCTCAAACACCCTGCAGGGTCAGAACTAGATCTGATCTCCTCCTGGTGAGCAGAGCTTTTCCCTAAGTTTTTCTGGTGACTTTCTTGAGGGAAGTTGTTGTGAATTCCACAGTGGCATTCCAGTCTGGCTCCGAGAAGAATAAGATAGGCAACAAAAGAGATTAAATAGTCGTTCATTTTGCCTTTTGGTTTATATGCTGCAGCCGAGGAACCTGTCCTGCAGCACGGGGGAATCCAGAGCCCTGGAGCTGTGGGAAGTGAGCACAAACGGGGAACAGAAGACACAAAAGTGAGAAGGGAGCTGGGACCCCTGAAGGCCCTTGGCCCAGCCCTCGGACTGCTCCTGTGTGCTGGAGGCTGCCTGCCCCCCTGCCTTGGCACACCGAGGCTCACAAGGGCAAAGCCACAGAGGAGGGTGTACAAGGGAGCTGTTTTCCTCCATCATCTGAAAAAAAAATCCCTTAAAAAACCCAGACAAACAATCAGCACCCAGAAAACCTACCAAAAAACCCCGTAAATCCACAAAAAAACCCTCCCAGAAGTTGTTTTACTTGCCACAGAGAGAGTTAGTGTGGGTCTTGAACACAATAATATTACGAACCCTTTAACAATGGCCTCTATCTGTGTTAGCCAAATAACGTTTCTGTCTTTGACCCAGCCTCTCAAGGCCTTCTGCAGATGAATACCAATGACCCGGGCCTTCATTATCCCGTCATTACACAAATCCTGCTGTTAATTTATGTATAGGAAAGAACTAGAAGCTACATAAGGCTCCATCAGCTGTATAATTACTGCATATATTATAAAACAGCAGCAAATGCTGCCTGTGAATACAAACCATCTCTGCTCATTAGAAACCTTGCAAGAATTAATTAATGAAGGTGTGATTCTGCCACTTGAAGCCATGGGTGTTGTCCCAGTGTGCCTCAAGGTTCAGCTGTCTTGGGTTTTCTGATGACTTTAATGTAGGCTCCAGAGAAACTAAGATGTGCACGTGGCCTGACCCAAAGCTGAGGGAGACAGAATTGGGTGCTGGAGCCCCCAGGAAGCCCCAGGGCTCCTGCCAGCCTGATCCATGGAGATCTGCACGGCCACAGCTGCTCTGCAGAGGTGTCACGGGGCAGTGCTGGTCCCTCCCTGCAGGGATGTGCAGGGGCTGTGTCCAGCCTGCTCCGGGCCTGGATGCATTTTCAGTGGTCCAGCTCTCGGGATGCTAGAGGCCTGGACCCAACCTTTAAGAGAAATGAAACAATGCTGTAATTTGAACAGAAGAATGAAAGGATTTAGGAATTTTCCACAGTGACATTCGTATTCTAAGGTTAATTTGCCAGCACAGCTTATAACTCCCCGGGTTTCTGTTTGCTTGTGCACGAGAAGAATGTGCTCTGCGAGGCTGACTGTAGTGATTAGGTAAATTACTCATGCCCCCGTTATTTTTAAAAACTTCTCCTCTGCTTTGCATCTGTATTTATACAGTGCCACCCGATAGGAGCCTCCTGCTGGAGTGAGGGCTGCTAATTCTGCGTGTGGCCCTGGGATGTCCTTCGGGAAACGTCTGAAACTCGGCTCAGTCTGGCAGGGGAGGGGTGGGCGTTGTTGGGGCAGGCACGGATGTGTTTTCATGGCACGGGTTTTCAGTTCCTGGCTTTTCCCTCTTGTCGTGGGAGGGGAGCTGGGCGTCACCTGCTGCGTGAGCTGAGCGGCACAGAGGGTTTGGTGCCTGAACCAGTGAGAGATACGTGGAAAGGATGTGGAAAAGGGAAAAAGCTCTGCTGGTGGGAAGCGCTGGCCAGGAGCTCTGGGACAGGGAGGTGAGGGATTGCTTCGGCTCTTGGTCCTGGCTCCGGAGGAGCAGCGGGACTCTGCTGGGCAGTCAGACACAGCAGCGCTGCTCACGCACTTCACGTGGGCTGGCTGACCAGCCGTGGAAACAGCAAACCTTCTCCGAGTCAGTTCTGGCATGAAGGGTGGAAAAGCTGTGTTTCCCAGGAAGGACAGTGCTTACTGTTTTCAAGACGATTGGGATATTTTGAGTTTATTGCTACTTCTTTTAAGCAAAATGCATGTTTTGAACAGTTTTTAAAAATCCAGCTTTGGCACCGAATCTGCTGCTTTTGTTGGCATGTTGCTTGAGGACACATGTAAATAATGCCTGTTTAGCCATACTTGAACACATATTCCTGTGTCCATCTTTTCCCGGGAAAAGGCCACTTCTGCTTTCCTGCTGATGGACATTGTGAGAGCCGTGGTGCCTCTTCTTCCAGAGGGAGCCTGTGAAGGGCTCCAGAGTGGCTTAAAATAACTCACTGTTGGAGCAGCCACAAAAGACCAAAGGCAATCTAATCCATCAGGCAGGAATATTCTCAGTTTGACTATTTCTTCCTCTGAAATAAATAAAGCATGTCCTCACTAGAAAGAGAGGGATACAGGAAAACTGATCAAATTTGATCTGATAAAAAAGATATAACATAGATAAAACTTATGTGTTACTGATCTGGAAGGCATTTACCTTTCCTGATGATCCTCATTTTTCAGGGAGTGTGTTTATTTAAAGATACAGGTTGTGAGTTTGTACTTATATTTATTTTTGTTTCTCTCTCACGTGCTCTCTGGCTGGCAGAGAGTCTTCATTTCAAATGCCTGTTGTCTTTGAGAATTGTCTTCTCATTTATTTACTTTCATTTTGCCTGCTGGAAGTTCCTATTAATAGTAAGATAACAGTGCCATGCCAGCATGTCTTGATCAGGGGCTTTACAGAAGTTGTCAGTTTAATAATATAGCAATAAATTCCATTTAATGTAAAGCAGGACTTTCCCCACAGTATCTTTAAGTGGTTCATTTGGTCTTACAGATGTGAAGGTCTTGCCTTGTGTTGGCTTGCCATGGTGAAATATTTCAAATATGAGCTATAATGAGGCCTTTTTGTTGTGCCTTAGGCTTCTGTGCTGTCAAAACGTTCCTTCGTTATCAATTCCCCATGAACATTTCTGGGAAGCAGAAAAGGAAAACTTCTTTACAAGTGTTGTCACTTCTCCTGTGACTCAGTTTGGGTTTTGCTGTGTATCAGATGGGGTGCGGAGGGACACAGAATTTAATTCAAAATCTTTGACTCGTTCTCTGAATTCTCAGCCCAGCATTTTGATAGCTCTGATGCATTCATCGTTTTAAAGGGTATGTAAACACCATAAATTTTATACTGCCAATAAAAGGTGTTGGTGAGCTCACTGAGAAATTCCCAGATCCTGGAAGGCCGTTAACGTTTGAAATACATAGTAACTTCTTTATTGCAGCGTTTTACACATCCACAAAATTAGGTTACCAGTCAGTAGCTAGCTGTAAACTACAGTGCTGCAAGATAAACCTGAAATAGTAAATATCGTATATTGCACTGCACGATCTTTCTAACAGTCTAATTTTCAAAGGGGTCTTGGAGACAAAATGCTTACTATTCCAGCTTATTCTTGAGATACAAATAGCGGAGATACATGGCTTATTAAATGGCTCTCTGACATATGGTAATTATGCTGATTCTAATGATGGTTAAAATCGAGCTCCAGCTAAATGCTAATAGGGGTAGCAGCCTTAATTAAATCTGCATTTAGATACTGCTGTTCATGCTTCCCAGCCATCAGAGCAAAGCTCCCGGTTGCTGCCTAACCGAGTTGTTGGGTGCCTCAGGACTGCATCCATGCAGAGAACTCCCCAGCGATGGTCAGGGAGGGGTGGTCCTGTGTCCTGGGACCCAGGAGCTGCCAGGGCATGTTGTGCAGCCCATGTCCTCGGCAGCAATCCCGAGATCTGGTGAGACAAGCACTCCCCACTGAGAGGCAGCACTGGGGAATTTGAGGTAGGAGTTGATCCAAAAGACCACCTGGCTCTGGTTGCTCTGGCTGCACCCGAGTTTTCTGCCAGCACAAAACACCACTATGGATTTAACTCTTTGCATTTAATACCCCTTTTTATCCTGCAAGAATTCCTTCCTCCGTAGATCTGTTTTCAAGCTGCTCCAAGCCCTTCAGCATGGAGGTGAAGTGTTACATCTCAAACATATTCACTCTGAGGGATGAATTATCCTCAAAAAGAGTTCAGATACTGCTATCAGTGAGAGAAGGCTGTAAAGGAACTTACGTTTGCATGCTCTTAATGTTCTCAAAGAAAGTAAATTCTGAATTTCATGGGAGAGGGCGGTGAATTGGAGATGTGCTTGCTGTGCTGTGTAGTCGGTTTGGAGGGAGCTGGTGCTTAACTGCTCCTCTGACACCTCTCCCAAACTGAGGGCATCCTCTGCTTCCCTTGTGGCATTGAGCACCCGATCATTCACCTCTCAGAGTTCCCTTTAAAGAGTCAAATTGTTAAAATGGTTGGGGAGGACTGTTTAAGAAACTCTTCACATCACAAATTGCACAGTAATGAAGTTCTTTGCAAGATATATAATGAAGAGCTTGCAGGTTTCTGTCGGTAGCTAAGTAAATCTGTAATTATCAGCTCTGCAAGGTAGAAATTTAGGATGTAGAAGGCTGATCTGGTGCTATAAATACATTGGTTGATAGTGTAATATAGATCACATATGCCTCTCTTGAAAATTAAAGTGCTCACATTATTACTGCCTAAACTGTAAAGCCTTAGTCCAGGAAAGCTGAAAACGTGCCCTGGCTTGCTGGTCATTCCTGCCGAGTTCATCCAGGCTCTTCTGGGCTTTGGTCAGTGGAAGGGCAAGGGCCCAGTGAAAACTGGAAGCAGGGTCAGACCTCTGCTCCTTCCAGAGGGCTCTGACAAACAGCTGGTGCCATTCAGGGCTGCAGCAGCCCTTTGGCAGGACTTCTTCCTTTTTCTGTATCACTGACACTAAAGCATTCATTCTTGATATTCCTGTCTGGTTAATGGCCACTTGTAACAGCTCTCTCTTCCTGAGGAAGCTCAGAGGGGCCAGCTTAAGGCCAACCTCAAACTCATCGACAGGGAGGCACTGTTGTGTGGGTCTGGGCCAGGACACAGCGTGTAAATAATGATCTCCTGATCCTAATGGGCAGAGGGCAGAAATCTAAAACCTTTCTTTGACCTTCTGCAAACTCAGCCACAAAAAGCAGATATTGCTGTTCTGTCAAAAAGGGAAGCAAGGTCCAGAGATATCTAATAAAATAACTTATATTCCTTGTTGAGACTCACCTAAAAGGAAACCTTTGCCCCTCAGGTGCTGAAGTGATGTTAAAAAGTCTTTCTTTTTCTTTTTTTTTTTTTTTTTCCCAGTGATATTCACCATCCATTTTCAAAGATTAGGTAAATATATAACTTCCTATCACCACATCCCTGCTCTCCATCTGACTTTTCCTATAGGTGACTGAAGCAAGGCAGGTGTGCTGTCAGTGTCTAATAGGCTTTCTGTCATCTCTGGCTGGAAAAGCAGCTTTGTTCTAACCTGCCTTGGGTTAGGTAGGGTTAGACCCTGCCACACAGTGCTGTAACTCACCTGTGACTGACTGCTGCTTTGGACAGGACTGAGAATCCCCCCTGAGTTTGCAGTGCAGAGGTCGAAAGCTCCTCCTTACTCACTCTGCACAGTCACTAAGAACCATGTTCCTTTTTGGGGTGTTTTGTCTTTTTTCTCCCAATTTATGCAAAGAAACTTTCCTCTGTCTTACAGGACTTGCCAAGCACTTGTCCCAGTTCTGGCAATCGTGCATAAAGGGAGATGAATGCTTCATAAAATGTGTGTGGCTTGGAGGGAGTTTTTTGTCTTTTAAAGAGATCTGCTTGCCTTCCCCACAGTAAGGCACTTTGAGCTCTGTGGATGAAAAAGCCCAGCACTGTGTAGAACAATGAAAGCACTAACACTGCCTGGGATAAATCCTCCAGGATTAGGCAGGCCTGAGATAATTATCGTTTTCCAGCAGAGGAAAGAGGCAGCAAGCTGCGTGGACTTCTGAGTTTTATCTGCTCTCTTTTTGCCATCAGAGGGGGAACTTTCATGCTCAGTTAGTATAAAAAATACGTAATGAAACTCTACAGCAATAACTTACAAGCTGAATAACTCGTTAGTACTTCTGTCCTCCAATTATGTCCCAATTTGTGCACCCCATCGGGTGCTGGTTAAATCCTCCTTTATTTTGTGTTTCCAGTTACACCAGTAATCGCTCGGGTGCCTTTGAGGGTTGCCTGGGCTGCTCTCACAGGGCTGTGCCTGGCTGGCAGTGCAGACTGGAGCACGGAGCTGCCTTTGGACACAGCGTCCTGCCCACAGCTGCGTGGTTTCAGAGATTGCCACTACCAAAGGGTGTCCTCTCCCTTCCCTTTCCCCCAGGGTTACAATTTGCAGAGGAGCAGTGAGAGAATCACGGAACGGCTGGGGTTGGAAGTCACCTCTGGAAACTGCCTGGTCCAACAGCCCTGCTCAGAGCACCGACCCCTGGTCAGTGTTGCTCAAGAGACATCCAGTGTGATTCAGTGCATATGAATCACCAGTGTTCTCTTTATCCGGAAAAAGGCTGCTTTGATTTATGCAGCTCAGGAGCTGGCGCCCTGTTTGTGTAGCAGAGTGCTTGCCTTCCCTCCCAAAGCCTGTGGCCGTGTCTCAGAGCGATCTGTATTCCACTGCAGCGCAGAGTTTTCTCAGAATTTGAGAGCCATTTACAACTTCAGTGCCATGCTGTGACATGATGCATTGCTTTGTAAACAGGGCCTTAAACAACGTCTGAAATCCATAAACTGACTGAGGCTTGGCAACACTGTGAAGATCTCTTTGCCAAATAACATGCGTTACAGCACCCTCCAAACGAGATCTGACCGAAATGTTCAGGTCCCTTTTGACACTCTACCAAGACCTTATGGGACTGCCTAGGGCTTATTTCCCCTAAAAACAATAAGAAAAACTTATTTGTGATATGTGCAAAGTGATGCATCTGAAATACATGACAAGCTTGCTTCCTTTGGTGTTTTATGTCCTCTAGGGTAGAATCCTTTTTTAAAAAAATAAATGATTGCTGTCAATTTTGCATTTGGAACCTGCTTGCTAAGACGTCCTCCAGACGTAATATCCTCCCTGAGCCACTTCAACATTTGTGTCTCTCCTCTTCCCTCTCGGGTCCCTGACTTGCAGATGGAGCCAAGCGGGGATGGTTGCTGTAGGTGCCGATATGTCTTCTGTTATTTTTGTAGACACATTTCAACTCATCTGCTTTCAACAGTTGGGGTTGTTTTTCCCCTCCTCTTCACGAGGACATGGCTATATTTTTCTGCAGCTTTACTTTTCACTAAGGCACCCATACGACCATTCTAATTTATCATTTCACAGCACTTTGCTGCTTTTAAACAGTAAGCTGTCCAGGAGCACTCAGGTTTGTCAAGTGGTGTGGCAGCCTCGCAGAGAGCTGTAACTGCTGTCCAGGCTCTCGGTAATGAGCCTTCTCCAGGCTTGATTGGTATGGTTACATGTGCCGCTGCTCTGCATTCTTCTTTAAGACACGTGCTTGTGTCTTACGAGCAGGGAAAAAAGTGAGAAGTGAAGAAGTAGAGTTCTTTGACACAGGTTTGATTCGAGTTTTGGCTATAAAATCCTTAGTCCTATAAATTCTGCTTGTTTCAAAGACACAGCACTGGCATGTTCAGGTTCCTGAACCAGCTGACCCTGCAAGTGCACGTGGATGCCCCAGCCCTGAGGTGCATGCAGCAGTTTGGTTTTCCTGCTGCAGCCACTTGAAAAGCAGCAGTTCCTAAGCGGTCAGACCAGAAATGGTCTCGTTGTGACCACAGGCCAAATTGAAGTGCATTGTAAAATCTGAAAGAAAACAGGAATTTTAGGGAGGCTAAAGCTCTGCACACTGGCTCAGTGTTTTCAAAAAATAAAAAAGAACATTTTCTGGGCACACCTGCACGTCATTCAGAATGGAAGCAGTTAATAACCCAATTACTTCACAGCATCCTCTTCGGCTTCAGTTTTCATTCTCTTTTATAGCAGTCTGAGGGCTGTTTCCAAAGTGCCCAGACATTCTTAGAGCTACCTGGTGAATCATAAATCTGCAGACAGTGTTCTCTGAAAGCCAGCAGAAACAAATTATGTCAAATGAACTCTGGCCTCTTGCATCAACATCTCTCAACTTTTATGTTCTTCCTGAACTGACTTTATGGAGTTGAGGAAGGAGTAGTGTATTTTGGAATTTCTGTTGTTGAGCTCTGTATTGTTCATTACACACCCAGCTCTTCATGTAACAGGAACGTGCTCTTCTGCGGTGGTTCGGAGACCACCTGGCACTCGAGGAAAACCAGGAGGTAATACCCAGAAAATACAAAGCATGTCTGGAGGTGGGACAGTTTTAGACCTCCGTTATGGACACCACGTCAAATCCATCAGATATTTCTTATCATATGCTGAGCAAACAGAGAGAGCAAATCAAGCTCTCAGCCGAGTCGCTGATGAATTAGGATGCCTGTATCATCCCAGCCAACACTGCTGACTGAGTGACTGTAAGAACCCATCTGTGCCTGGGGCCACCTAATTGTGGAGGTTACTGGCAGAGCATGGTTTGGGGCCAGCACAGCAGTGCCCAAAATGTCGTTTTGTCTTTCTTCCTCTCAGATCTCTCACCCGGTACCTTTCTGCACACTCTCAGAGTGAGCCTGGTCTCAAAGGGGAAAAATCGTGTTCTGTAACACATCTCTTTGGTTCTTTTTATGCATGGACTTGTGGGACCTGAGTGGTTATTGGACCAACAATCAGTGCCACACGACTGGAGATGGAGGTTTTTGGAGCTGTTGTTTAATTTTGACAGGCAGTACCTGAAGGAGCAGCAGGGTGGAAAGGGTGTTCTCCCCTCCTGCCATTCTTCCTTCAGATTCATTTCTAGGCTTTGATCCTTGGCTGCCCAGGATGTGATAAACGACCATTGCCAGCCTTTGGGAGATAAGCAGGAGGTCCTTAGGGAGGAGGATGTACTGGATGGTGAGCAAGATGGGCTTTATGCAAACTGGTTTTTACTTCCATGTCCCCTGGGGTGGGCCCTACTGAATTCATTCCCCATAAGGGCCTCTGATGCCAAGATATGGCTAACCTGGAACATTTCCATCCCTTCCTCAAGCAGCACAGTGTTTGCAGGAGTATGAGAGCAGCTGTGGCCTCTGCTCCTGGAAGTCCTGCTTGCTCCTGAGGCTCCTGAGCAGCTCCTAAGGCAGGCTCCTGCCTGTTTCACAGAAAGCGGAGATGCTAGCAGCCCCTCCTAGGCCTAAAAGCAGGGGCTGCTTGGAAAAGTTTCCTTCCTTGGGCCAGGGAGGGGGCCTGGTGTAGCCCAGAAGATTTGGCTGCCGGTACTTGGTGAAAATGCCAGTAGACAGAAGTGTGTCAAGCAGGCAGAAATTTGCCTCCTTCCCGGGCTCTGTTTCTCAAAGTATGCAAACTTGAATAGAATGATAAAAAAGCAGGAAAATTTACAGACAGAGAATACAATAACAGAATTACATTTGGAAAAAAATTTATGGAGATTTTGTAGAAGATCTATAATTTGCCTGAGCAATGTGAGCAAGCAAATCACCTTCTATCTGACTCATTACGTCTTATTGAGAACTGAATGGTAAGTCTTCCTTGTTCAAGCATGATTAAGACTTACATGTCTCTTGCTGGCAAGATTTCCTATTGAGCAGAGTAGCAGCCAAAGAAAATTATGGTACAATTTTATGTGATTAGGACAAATCCTTAAAAATCTGGGCAATTTTCAGTAACTATATCAAGACAGTAACTAAAACAGAAACTTTGACACTTGTCAAAGCTTCATTGTTGGACCAAACAAATGTTTCTAATTGGTTGAGTCAAACTGTGTTTATTCATATCTCTGTGTTTTCTTCAGTTTTGGTTTTTTCTTGTAAACATCTGTTATTTTTCTGTTACTGCTTACGTAGTCTTCTCATGCACATTTCTGAGAGTGAAAACATAGTTCATCATCATCTTCACTTAGGGGGTCTTCTGCCTAATTAATTTTTTCTTGTAATTTTCTTTTCTTTATTACTTCTCAAATAAATTCACAATAACAATTGAGAAATAATTAGGATAAACCAATAGGATGTACAAAAAAGCTTTGCGTTGGAGATCTTGTCAAGCGTGGTGTGAGTGTTCTGTACATCCCAGGGATGAGAAGGAGAAAAACAAAACCAAGTCTGCAAATGAGGTCTTAAACCGTTCCCTTCTGCAGCAACTGGAAATGGTAATATTTAGCTCAAGGAAAAAAATTAAAGCAGACACTAAAGGAAAGGAAAACATAAATAATTTGTAGGTTTGCTAATAACATTTGAAGGCATGAACAGTGCTGGGCAATAGACAGCCAGTGGAAATGCAAGGAGGATGTTTTGTAGCTGGTTAAGCCAGGGCTCAGGCACTGTCCTTGTCAGTCTCCTCTGGTTTGGGATGAGCTCACAAGGGTGTGCTGTGAAAGCCTCAGGCTGTTGAGTTTTCTCCATCTGTAAAAAGTCTTAATCCTGTTTACTTCTTCATGGACGTCTGCACCTGATTTTTGCTGTGTTTATCTTGGAATCAGCCTGGGTTTGCAAACCCGGGGTTCATCTGCCCCGCTCCGCCGCCCGCCTGCTGGAACATCATGAGTTCCTTTGTTTCAGGGGATTTTATACAGCTGGCCAAGAGTTTCTCTTTCTTCCTTAAGACCTTGTAGTTCAGCTTGAGCACACCCTTCTGTGTGACACCCAATCCAGGGGCCTCAAAGAACCACAGGGGAAGGACAGGACCCCGAGACGGTCACGGAGGGGAGAGCTGTGGCTTGGGTTTGTTTGCTGTCAGCACTGGACCAGTATCAGCCTCAGTTAAAGCCTTTTTGGTCAATTTGATTTGCAATCAATATGCTAATTAAATCAACTTCTCACACACCTCTTTTGTTATACCAGAGGGAGCTTCTTCCAGTCCAGCTCCTGAGTTTTAGTCTGGGACGTGACTGCTGCTGTGTTATTTCTGCATTTTTGATGGGCAGGTTCATGATTGCACCTAATAATAAATTCCTCTCAGATCTCAGGTTGCTTTCAGAATGAAATTGCTATTACATGTAAATATTATATATCTCTTCCTTTATTTTAGCATCTTCTGCTTTACATGCCTGTCTGATGACTCGGTGCCTTGTTATCACAGCTGCTGTTTCTTTTCTCCAGTAATAATTATCAATTATCTGGTTTCTTTTAGAAGTTTAGTTTTGTCATCTTTCATATTTTTCTGTGCTATGTTACCCTCCACAATTCTCTGTACAACTTTTAATACCAGAAATTGTTAGCTGCAGTTTACACATTTCCCTTTGATCCAAAATGTCACAGGCTAAATATTTAAGTTAGACCAAGATGTCCAGAAATACTTAGTGTCATTTTAATTTTAGAGCAAAATTTAAATGCTTTTACTCCATTTTGCATCACCCTCCTCTTTTTTTAGCATGAAGAGTAGGAAAATACTTACTACTTTTTTTTTTCATTTGAAATCAATGAGATTGTCAGGATAAAAATATGATGTAGCTGCATGAGTGGTAGTGCTGAAAAAATATATTGCTGTGTCTTCTCCAATCCAATATTCTCCCTTGAAGTGAAATCCCTTGCAAAATTAAGGCCAAACTCAACCTGGAGAATCACCTGCAGACGTATCCTGGCTTGGGCTGTCAAGTAACTCTGACTCCCTTTATTTTTTAGTGTGGAGACTGGTTCAGTAGTGTATTTCTTCAGCATCACTTCATGGCTTTCATAATTCTACCCAGGTTATTTTTGAAAGTATTTTGGTGAGACACAGGAGCAGAGTTGCAATGCTTTTGATCACTGCCTGCCTCACCCAGCAGTCGGCCAAGATAAAATGCTGCTTATTGTGTTTTTTGTCCTGTTGAGTGCATGATTCACAGAGGAGTAACAAAGGTAAAACTTGTAGGAAAAGAAACAACAACAAAAAACCCAACAAACAAACCCTGTGAGTAAATATTTTCACAAATGAGCACAGAGCAGATGTGTGCATTGCTTTGAGGAGAGCTGAGATCCCAAGGACGGGGCGAGGATGGGCCCAGCAGGGAGATGTGGGTGAGCACCTCCAGGGTGAAATATTTTTCCTAATATAGAATCATGGAATCTATGAGATATATATATATATAATATCATAATTTTCTGTTTTGTAACTTATGCCCATCGCTGTGAGCCCTTGTGCCAAGATTTAGCTCTTTCTTCTGGCAAAGTTTAATAAACGATCATGGATGTGTTACCGCTACTACTCCAGTCCAAAGAATAATCAGAGGGCTCTTCTTGAGATGGAGTTATTTAAAATGAGCTTATTAAGGGTATTATCATGCATGCAGATGCGAATTGGAATCCACAAGCACCGTAACCCCTCGAGTAGGCGTTCTGAGCTCCCCAGCAGAGCTGGCACCTCTGCAGAGGGGTGTGAGCAGGATGCAGCAGTAGGGTTCAGCTGCAAGCGGAGCAGTGGTGAACGCAGCGCTGTGCACAACAGGCTGCTTTAAATAATATGCAGAAGGCCCCAAGAAGGAAGTTAAGGCTGGAATTTGATTACGTGCGGGCATTTCCACAAGAGAGAGGTGCAAAGAAGTTGACTGCAAACCGGGGCAGGCTGTTCTCAGGTACCCAGAGGAAAGCCCTCGGTGTGAACGAGGAGCAGCAGATACAAGACAAGCAGTTTCAAACTGGCTTTTCATTATGGTTGGCTCATTTTAAAAAGCTGAGCTGGGTTTCCCTGGGTGTTTAATGTTTGCAGTATCTATTGATTTCAGCTGGTGTTGGTACACGCTCGGCTGTTTCAGAAGGGTTGGAGCAGCTGCTGTGCCGAGCCTGCTGCACATAATTGCTGAGCACAACAATCTCACAGGGTGTTTGGCTTCCCTGCTCTTATCCAGCTCGCTATCTCTTGCCTTATCCTCACATTGTAATGCCCTTAGGACAGGACTATCTCTTGTATTGTGTGCAGCAGCTGAGTGATAAAGATCCTGGCTGCGCCTGGTGTTTCTAGGAATTACTGCAAAAAAAATCCCATAATTATTTATTAATATGGTATGCATGAATGCAAGACATTTCATTGGCTTTAATAGGCTTTGGATCAGTTTCCTTGGTACCTCTGGCCTTCTTGGGCTCCATTATTCATGCAGAAGCATGTTTAATTCAGAGTTAGGGACTGCCAATATAATGAGTGTACCTTGTGCTTTCATCCATGGATACAGAAGTTATCCCTAAGCTTGGACCTGCTGCATCCACGTGGATGAGAGCACGGCAGAGCCCTTCTGAGGACGCTCGTGTTTGTGTGAAATCAAGGGGGAGTTTTTCCAGCCGCTGTGGATGATGTTCTCTCTCTTGCCCAACGATGGGCAGGGCTCTCCTTGGGCCGAAATGTCAGCTTTGCCCGGGGACTGCCAAGCCAGCAGAGCAGTCTGACGGGTCAGAGCAAGGGTCATGCTCTGCTCCATCCTATTTTCATTCAGGGGCAATCTTCTTGTCAACCTTCCATTATCTTTTCCCCAGCTTTTACCTAAAGATAAAAAGAAACAGCTTATAATTCATTACAGTTCATTAAAATGAAAATAAAATTTATTTTGCATCAGAATGAAAAAATATTACTTGTTCATTATTAGCATATAAATGGTATTTTTTATGTCACTCTGCCACAAAATCACTTACATTTTCAATGATCACAGCACACAAAATTAATTTTTGATAGCCTTTTGTGATTTGGTTGAAAATTCTCATTTCTTTTTGTGCATTAACAGCAAACTGTATCCACTGTTATTCATACCAAATTTTAGATAATGAAGCAATTAAAAATACATGGATTGAAGATCTTATCTCATTTTTCCTCTGGCCTATTTCTGCTTCATTATTCATGAAGGAATATGTTTAATTCAGAGTTAGTAATTGCAGATATATCTAGTATAAATTGTGCCTTATATTCTTTTACCCAATTTCAATTTATTTTAGCAAATAGATCTATGGGGGAAAAAGAGCAGGAAAGACAAAAGGGCAAAAACTACATCTCAGTGTCGCCAAACAAAACCTTACAGGTCTATTGCTTGTAAAGTATGTCTGCAACTCGGGGAAAAGTTGATGCAATGAAGCTCTGTACTTGGCATATTAATAACCTGGCGTTCGTATCAAATGGCTGAATTAAATTATTTCGATTTGAGGCAGTTTGAGAGACCTCATGACTGTGTTACTGTCGTTCTGCTGCTTTAGCCACAAAGTCAAAAAGTCCCAAATCAGTGAAAAGCAGAAATAACAGAGATATAAAAGTAGAAAATATCAGAGTCAAAATAAACTTAAGGTGTTTTAGGCAAAGTAGAGGAACCTGCAGTTGCCAGAAAGTGAAAATGAGTTTGGATGGTGTGTTTCCATGTGCCTGCAGCGAGATGTGTAACAGCTTGATAAAACATTCAGATCCTGAGCACATAAAAATCCCAAGAGCTGTCCCTGGGTGTGGGATCCGAGGAAATGAGAGCCAGTAGTGCAGCAGAGGGGCTGGGAGGGGCTGCCAGAGGCTGCTCCTTGGCCAGAGGGCTCCTGCCTTCCCCTCCCTGCGGTCTCGGGGGGTGGTTAGGGCCGGGAGCAGGGCAGCAAGGGCAGGGCAGCAAGGGCAGGGCTCGGACAGGGCAGCAAGGGCAGGGCAGCAGGCACACGGGGCAGGGCAGGGCAGCAAGGACAGGACAGCAAGGACAGGGCAGCAAGGACAGGACAGCAAGGACAGGGCAGCAAGGGCAGGGCAGCAGGCACATGGGGCAGGGCAGGGCTCGGACCGGCAGCCAGGACACCTCGGGCTGCCTGTCCCCAGTGCAGACGCCCCCAAAGCCCAGCCCAGCTGGGGCCAGGACCAGTGCCTGAGCTGGGGCACAGCCGAGGGTGTGGGTGATGCCCCTGTAAACAGCTCTTGGTGGGGAGCTCTAACAGGGGTAATTTTAACCAGGAATTGCAAAGGGTGGCTGTTGGTTGCTGCAGTGCCAGGGTCCTCCTGTTGGGCTGTAACGCAGCAGTGCCCTTGTCCTGAACCTTCTGCAGAAGAAAAGAGGGCATGAGACGGGTGAGGTTCCAGCTGTTCCTCTGACCATGTGTCAGAGAGCTCTGGAAGGGTCTTTTGTTGTAACAGCTGAGGACACAGCCCCAAACCTTCCTTATTGCTGTGTACCAGAGGAACTTTTTGTATTAATGTCTCAGACTTGAAATAGAGTTTGTAGAATTAACAGTTTGGATTTATTAAACATTATGATCAGCACTTTCTGGTGCAATTATTAATGCAAATATTCCTGCCCAGTTATTTGATTAAATGCATAACTTGCAAAGTGATGCATAGCCTTTTCTGCGTAGTCCTTGATTCATAATTTCAATAAGTTAATTAATTACAATCTTATTTTCTCTCTTAATGAATTCTGGTTAGCTTTGATGGCTTTGGAAGCCTTAAACATGTTGTGAATGATTCTCAGTTAAAGTTTCAGAGAGTTTTTATGTTCTGTAGGAAATAGCTTTTACAAACTACCTACTGCCTTTTGTCCAGAGCACTAACAGAAGTTCTCCTACCTTCTGCTCCCTGCGCCCTGTGAGGAGAACCCCTCCCTCCACAGATGAGTATCCCTGTTTTTCCTAGATGACACTGACAGGCATTGCTTTCAAAGAGTTTACAGTGCCTTCAGCTGCTCTGACCAGCGAAAGCTGTGCTGCCCTGGGCGAGCAGCCACGGGGAGCCTGTGCCTCCAGAGCCCTGCGAGGCCACGCAGGGTGTCCGAGCTGCCTTTGTCTGCAATGTCACCCCTGGTGACCCTGAGCGTGGCCCAGGCCTCGTGTCCTAAAGCTGCCCACCAGTGCCTCGGCTGCTTTCAGAGCCTGCACGGGTTGGTTCATCACACGCTGGTGAAATTAAATATGATGCAAAATTCTTCCAAGTGCATGACATCTGTTTTCCTGGAATCCTGTCTTCGTTAAGCTCACTGAAAGCAGATTCCTGGAAGTGGAACTGGTGCACAGAGAAGGAGTTTCCAGCAGGGTTGTGCTGTGGAATGGCTGTGGCTGTGCTGAAGCTGACCTGCTGCTGGGGACAGGGGACATCAGGGTGCTACCAAGCCAACAGTGGAGCCTCTGTAGGAGGAGATGCCTTCTCAGCAAATGGCCCATGCTTTTCCCCACTTTGGCATGGTGGTTCATTTGCTTTTACAGCTTGACCTTGTTTTTTTTCCCTACTGTGCCCTGTTTGGATTTGGTCCTTCATCTTTTACTTTATCTTTCCAGATTTAGGCTGATTTTGGAGAAAGGAGGTGGGAGGCCGTGTGTTTGGAGATTATGACATTGTCTCAGACCGTATATCCTCAATCTCCTCCTTTTCCTACCTCCCTTGCTGCCACGTGAGTGTTTCTGACCTCTGCCTTGCCCCCACCATCACCACAGCTTAGTCCCTTTCCATTGCTCCTCTTTCCTCCATCCTTTTGTGGGAGGGTGGCCTGAGAGAAAACACCACTGAGCTCAGAGCAGTCATCTCCTTGCCTTCCACCAATGCTGCAAAATAGGTGGCAAAAGCAGCAGGCGTCCTTGAGAGAGACCTGGAGGCTGGAGATGGAGAGGCTCAGACTCTGAGCTAATAACCACCTCTAATTAAGGACTGGGTAATTCAGATACCCATCAGACACACTATCTGATCATAAGCATGAGCTTGGCACAGGCCTGGATCTTCCCTCCTCAGTGTCCTACTCTGCTGTGAACGGTCATCTAAACAGTCCCACAAAGAAAGGCTTCATCAGCTTCACTTCATTAGAAACTAATTAGAGCCATCACCCCAAGCTGGAAAGATACCTTTGAAGTACAAATATTTCCTCAGCTTTTCTTAATCAAGGCTTTCTTTTTATGCCCCTCTATATATGCTGATTCCAGCCAGCACATGAACTAGAAATCCTGGAAGGCTGGGAGGGAAAAACTCCTCTTGCTGTATTTCCAATTGGATGAAAACCAAAAATCCATTGGAAATCTCATGATTTCCAGCAAGATGTACTGGCCAAGAAAATCTGGAGAAGTTGCAAATAATCATTCAGATGTCTGGATAAATCCCTGAATTTAAAAAAAAAAAAAAATCTTTGGAGGTTTGTTTGTTCTTAATACAGAGAATAAAACCTTATTTATCAATATTAGTAAACTCCTCAAAGCACATGGTGCCTAAGAGGCAAAGAATTAGCTGTGTTGTTTGTGTTGATAAGCTCATGGGCCTGAGGGCTTGTATGGCCTGGATAAACAAATATTCTAATAGGAAAGCAAACTGTGAGAGGCAGCTTATTCAAGAAGGTAACCTGTGCAAAAGAGAGAGGGATGTGTGTTCAGTTTCCCTCACCTCTCCCACAGTGGTCAGGAATGTCCTCCACATGCAGCCCAGCACTGTCAGCATCAGGAACAGAGAGCAGGGATGCCAGGGTCCCACTCCTCCCCTTCCCTTTCCCTCATGCAGTGCAGGGCCACCGGGTCCTGTGCCACGGTCCCCTTTCTCTCGTGCACCAGTGGTCAGGACAAGTGGGTGGCCACGTCTCTCCTGCATTCCACGCTGCCCTGAGCTGTGGTCGGAGGGGGAGAACATTACCCGAGGCAGAGATCCAGGATGGGGCCTTTATTCATACGTTTTCAAGATGCCTGCCATAAATTCACTGCAGATCTCTGAAGAGCAAGCTCTGTGATGTGGCCTTGCTATTTCAAATGTTTTTGTTGTTTTCTCTCTGCATCTTTATTAACAGCGCTCTGTCAAGGCTGTTGCATTAAACATTGATCTACCTTGGCAGTGGGAGCCGGGTGTGCATATTGAAGGGCAGGTGTCAGCCCCTGCCAACGGCATACCTCGCTCCCAGATCTTTAACTATTTCCTAGGCTCCCGGGAAAGACACGTGGAGCGGGCCGCTGGTGCTGGGATGGCACAGAATTGCTCTGCTAACTAAAGCAGGGCAGGGAGGAAAGCTGCACCCCTGAATTTCCTACCTGGAAACCTGCCAAACAAGAGGGAACCTCAACCAACCTTGCTGCTCTCCTGTCGAGGTACCGTCTGCTCGTTCACATTTACCAGGTGGGAGCTACTTACCACTTCACAGCGATTCTGCAGGCTGAAGCCTGCTGACCTGTGGGGAAATTACTCAAAGGGCATTTTATAGCACTTGAAGCTTCATCTATGCCTAGTGATGAGCTCACTGCTCTAGTTTTGAAGGTGCTTCCTGCAGTGATTCTTTCATGCAATTGCCACTTCATGACATAGTTTCAATTTCTAAACATTCTGGGATCCCCTTGAAATAGCCTTAAGGGAAGTGTCAGGTTCTGAAACTCTTGATGCACTCTTGAAAGCAATTCAGATGCCAAATGTTGGTCTCAGTACTGGGAAATGAGCAGAGGGTTCTGTCTGGCTTGGTGGTGACTGGTGGAGAAGGGGTCTGACCCCTGAGGATGTTTGAAAGGGAAAATACTAATTGCTGTGTTTCTGTGGAGGGAGTGATGGGAGGCACAGATGGGCAGGGCGTTTGTTTCTTTGGCTTCTTGTTTTTGATTTAGCTGAAGGCACTGGGAAACTTCACTGGCAGATAAGAAAAAATCTACAGCGACCTAAGTGAGCCACGTAACCCTGACAGCTGCCCGTCCGAACATTTTAAACTTCCCACTGCAAAAACCCACCCCACCTTCCTAAGCGGGGCAGCCTGCTCAGAGCCGGGATCGCCGGGACGCTCTCCGGTGTTCTGGCTCTGCGAGTCAAAGGGCCATGAAATACTCATCTCCCGTCACTTTGTTCCTCCTGAGCAGAGGCATTGCGCCCTGGCCTTTCTCTGTGGCTTTCCCGCTGCGTTTCTCCCCAGGTCTGTCCTTGCCCGGGGGATGTGGAGGTCCGCGGCGGGGCTGTGCGCGGGGTGGGACGCGCTGTCTCCCCGCTGGCGCGGCGGCTGCCGGCGGACATCCCGCCGGACGCGTCCGCTCTCAGAGCAGGGGCCGCATCCCTGCCGGGCTGCCCCTTCCCCGCAGACCCTGCAGGGGCCCTGCCCCGCTGCCTGGAGCCCTTGGCGGGCGGGTGGGGCTGGGCCCGTGTGTCTGGCAGCGGTGCGGGCGCCGGGAGCAGCGGCGGGGCTGCCCCTGCCCGCTGGCACCGCGCGGCAGCGCCGGGACCGGGCGAGCGCGCCCCGGTGAAACGCCCCGGACACAGCCTTCCCACGGCCCCACTCTTCCTCCCTGTTCTCCTGGCTTCATAAAGCACCTTGGCTTCAAGGTGTCTGCTCACTGCATCTACGAATTTGGCTCGAACATCTGGTAACTTTTGTTTGCAAGTTTTAATTTTGGCACAGTTCATGTGTGGGGTTTTTTTAATTTTTTTTTTTAATTCTCTGGCTAAGGAAAAGTTTGAGGCTTAAATTACACAGTCACATTAACAGCAGTCTGTACGTTAACTACAGTAGTTGGTGGGCTTTGAAAGGTTTGCTATAAATCACCTCAGCTCACGGCATTCCCTTCCAGCTGCTGCTGCAGGACAGCCTGACACCCAGTGTGTGTGCCCTGTGAGGGAGGAGTGCGACTTGTCCCGTTTTGGTTCAAACAAATATATATTTTTTCTCCCTCTTCATCAGGGGCTTTTAATATGAGAGCTAAGACAGGCATTTGCAACTTTTTTTTTCCCAGGGTTGAACTCTTATGTTTCAACATGAAATTCTTCATCCAATAGTAACGCCTGGGTGTCGCCTGGACCTCCAGGGACTTCTGGCATGTGTTTCTCCAAAACTGAAGTGCCTGTTGCAAGCAATTGTTCTCTGAAGTCTGTTCAAGCTCTCAGCTTGTTCTCCACACCTCCCCCCAACAACCTGACAGTGCTTCTGTGATGGAAATGCTCGATGCACGTCAATTAATGCATCACCTTGTCAGTTCTTTGTAGTCTTCCATCTACCCAGCCCTACCCTTGTCTCTTCTCCTCTCTTCTCTCCGGGTGGTGACCCCTCGGGATGGCCTGCCTCCGTGGATCTGCGTGTGCCCCAGTCATGACGCTGCTCCCACAAAAACAGAGCTGGTGAAAACACGGGAGCACCCCAACCACGTGTGCCCTGGGAGGCCACCAGCTCACTTTCAATGGATGCTGGGGCAGTGAGCAGCACACACAGCTGCCTGTTCCCTCCTCTTCGCGTCCCTCACCCCCACTAACAAGTGAGCAGTTACCTGCCCACGGTGATGTGCCCGTCCAAAGCCCAGAGGTCACACAGGTGAATAATTTGATCACTAAGAGACTTCCCTGCCCAGTTTGAACTTTCTGTCACTCCAAGAAGAACTCAGGAAGGATCCCATGGAAGTTCTCACTACCGTGGGTCTTCTTAGGTCTCCATCAGGAGAGGCACTGGAATCTCTCCAGGCTCTTACAGCAGCCTCGCAGATGACTCACGCCGGGTGAGTCACTTTCTGTTGGTGCTGGGGAGCTGTGCTCAGCCTCATCTTCCCAGAGCGAGCAAAGAAGGCCGAGCCAGCTCGTGGTGTCACTCCAGTGGGTTCGGGAGGGCGTATCGGTGTCCCAGGGGATGTCTGTGGGGCAGATCCTGTCTGCATGGTGTTGGATAAAATTAAGGAGAGGTCAGATATTTTTCTTCTTCCCCTGTGACACACCACCTTCCACCTTCTATTTCTTCATTCATCTGTGGAAATTTAAAAATCTCACTGTTAGATTTCACTGAAAGCAAATTGATTTTTCCTAGAATCGTAAAAAATGGAGCCTAAAAGGGAATTCTGAGGTCACTGTTTTCAACCTCTTGATCAAGGCAGGTAATTTTAAGTGTTGAACTCTACTCTTGGCACAGAGCTGCAGTGGGAGAGAGCTAAGAAGCCTTGAAAACAGTACCAGGAGATTTCAGCGACCGTTGAAAAGGGTCATAAATAACTAACTGATCCTAACTTTTGAATGGTCCTCCCTGGTCCAAGGTCCAGGGTCTTGTGCTGTATGAAGGGGGTTTTGATGTTTTCTGCTGTCACCAGAAGGTGTTGGAGTTTGTACAGGTGAAGTGCTCAGCTGACTGCTGCTGGGCACCCTTTGAGGCTGCAGTTGTGCAACAGCCCCTTGAAAAGCTCTTTGGGGACAGGGTATTTTCTCCTTGAAGCCCAGGATCATTTAGAAAGGTGGTGTAAACACACTGGACAACTCCTGCTTCAGGCACTGATTCCAAAGGAGAGACTGGAGTTTTTTAAGACATAAGATATTTTTTTATATTCCGCTGTTATTCCCTGCTCCATTATTAGCTTTTTCTTCCCCGTTTCTAATTTGTTCCCAACCTTCCCCTGTAAAAAACTCCTCTATGAAAGAGTTACCATAATTAACTATGACTTTTCTGCCCACAGCCCCTCTCCTTCCCCTGAGGATGCCACGCCAAGAGCCTTGCCATGGGCTGAGACACGTGCTGGTGGTGTCCCTGTCCGGCACCGGCTGAGGCGTTCAGACGGGTCTGAAGGAGCATCTGCTGCTTCAGCACACAGAGTTACTCACTCAGGAGGTAGGCTGCAGCGCTTTTTGTTTACAGAGAAGCCTGGCTTTGAATCCCAGAGAAATATCCCTGCAAAAGGCCTGTGGCTGCTGGGGGAGCTCTGTGGCACACTCATTCATTCCCAGGGGACACCCGTTTCGGTGATGCTTATCCATTACCCCCGGGACGTAGGGGGTGCAAGTAGGCGCACTTTGACATCCCGACAAAGAATACTTTGGGGTTTTTTTCAGTTTAGAAGCGTGTGTAACTCACCAGTGTAAATGAAGAACAAAATGCAGAAAGGCCCGTGATGAAATATTTAAGTCCCTCGCATCTCGGTGCTCCTTTCGTCTCTGCGGCTCGGAGGGACAGCACGCTACCGGAGGCCGGCTCTGCAGTGCCCGCCAGCAGCAGCAGCGCTCGGGGCGCGCTGGCAGCACCTCCCCAGCCCGCGGCGATGCGCTGCTGCCCGCCGGGACCCCGCGCCCGGTGCCGGACCCCCGCGCCCACGGCACCGACCCTCGTCACCTGCAGCCTGCATTAATCAGCTCGGAAAATTTATTAGATTAGCGAGGAATGACGGTGACCCAGGGAATGAACTCTGGCAGAGGGGTTGAAACAGAATTTGGGCTTCTGCTTGTCCCCAGGAGAGTTTTGAAGTGTTTTACTCAGGAAAAAGCCTGCAACAAAAGGCACCACAGAAATGCAGGGACTGCTTGGGGCTATGAACTGGTGAGTATTAAGGCTGGATTTCCAGAGACATCTGTTTATTCCATCCTCGGTCCCTCTGTAAAATTAAGTGGAGAGCATTTTACTGGTCCAGCTTTTTCAGTAGGTGAAAGAGAGGGTAAACAGGCACACAACCCTGTGAAAGACAAGCTTTTAGGGGACTACAGTGGATGCAGGGGCCCCTGTGGCCTCAGTACCTGCTGCCCTCACCCTGTTCTTCAGCAGAGCTGCCCAAAGCCTGCAGCAGCCAGGTTCAGTGAACGTAGATGAACACTCTTTGCATGGAAGTATGACAAGATGGGAGAAAGGAAGTGACACCTTCCAGACCCTTTTTCTGCAAAGTCACAGAGGCAATTCAGAATATGTCTGAACAGTCTAAACCTGAGCTTTTTTTTCAGATGCCCAAGAGAGCTTTTCATTGATGAGGGTGCCTTGTCTCTGCATGTGTGCACGACTGCCAGCACCACAGAAAGGTTCTGCCTCCGGAGCCAGCAGAGATGACATCCCACACAGCACAAATGAGATGCTTACACAATTCCCTGATGTGCTTGCAAAAATTCACAGCAAAAAGCTTTCCCTCCCTGCCTTCTCCCACGTGGTGGCTGCAGTGCAGGCTGAGCCCACAGGCTGGGTTTTGAACTGAGGAGTGCCCCTTCCAGCCCACTGCCCATCCTGCAGCTGCTCTGCAGGCTGTCTCTTGTGTCCGGCCCGAGGATGCCAGAGCAGCTTCCAGGCATCTGCCAGACACAGAGATCTCTGCTCTTCATCTCGAGAAATGGACTGCACAGCCCTAAAGGCGAAAATCCCTTTGCTGGGATTCATGTAGTATCAGGAAACACGAAAATCTGAGAGTTACAGACAGGAACAAAGAACAAAGACATTAAGTTCCCAGTCCTGGTCTTTTTCTGTGCTATTACACCAGGAAGAAACCCACTGTGACAAATGGACAGTTGAAATACGAAATGTCATTACACCAGGCTGCTCCATTACAAAAACACATCTGGGCAGGTAAAACAAAGACTTGTGGCTTCTTTATCTTTGGTGTGAAATAGTCCAACTTTCCCCTTCAAGGTAAAGTATTTCCTGGCTTGTAATTTGTAGTGGGGTTTTGATTTCTCAAGTCAGCTAGCTTTCTTCCTTCATTATAAACATGGATTTAAAAGCAGTAAAAGGAGTAAAACCATCCAGGGATAATTCATTCCTGCAGATATTTTATCAGGAGCTGCAGTCTTCATTATCTGAATTTTCTATTAGTTGCTGGAAGGTGTGCATTTCTCATAGAAACTACCACATGAAAATGTGAATAACACATAATAGAAAACTGAGGCGAAAAAAAAAGGCCTCTGACTGCCCCTTCAAATGGAGTTTCATAGCTGGAAAAAAGCAGTACCTGGTAACAAGCTTCCGGTCCGCTCAGCTGCTTCTGTAATATTGCCAGAGATTTTGAGCTTGTTTTTTTTCTTGCTTCAATATTTTATCCTTCTGTCACCCACAAGCAGGTTCTTGAGTGACTTTTTGGGATTGCCCAGGGTGGAACTGTTGCTGCAAGGCTCTCATCCCCCGTTGCACTGTGACACAGGGACAGTCTCGCTGTCCGGAGTTGGATGACACGTTCTGTATTGAGCTGCACGAGGAACTGGGCAATGTGGGCAGCAGTGCAGCTCACCCCATCACCCACAGCAGACACAGGGCTGTGAGCACTGCCTGGGACACGGGGTGTCCAGCTCCTCTGGCAGCCCCAGCCGGTTGTGCAGATGCCTTTGGAACACGGGAAGAGTTGCAGCACCCTGGGCTCCGGCAGTGGGGCTGGAGAGGATCCCACCACACCTGGAGAGTGCGGCGTCCTGCCCCGACGCCGAGGTCGGGCAGGGCACGGCCAGTCTGTGCTGCTGGCCCTGGGCAAGGGGCAGGGTGTGGGGGCAAGGAGTCCCTGTGGTTATGAAATAGCAAAGGGTGCTGTGAAGAACCCCTCGCACACTCAGGACGCTGCCGAGCACGGCACCGCACGCGGCTGAGCCCTGCGGGAGAGGGACCTGGAACCCACCCTGCAGGGCAGGGCAGGGCAGGCTGAGCTACCCTGGGCAGGAAGACTTCTGTCATCAGTGTATAACCATGAAAGCACAGCCTGGCACGAGGGAGTGAGTGGGATCTTTGGGAAACTCTGGGAATTCGAGCAGCGTGGGGCTGAGGAGAAGAAGGTGAAGTTACGGTAGATCAGGTTGTGCCCGTGGTGACATCATGGTGGATGAATGGCTCTTCAGGAAGGAGATAGGTGTGTGGTTATGTGAGTCCTGAGGGTTTGTAATTGCAAATATTATGGGTATTTTTATTGCATTAATATATGTATTAATATATCATTGATATAACATATAATATATTAAGTAATTATATTAATATTGAGCTGGCAGGTGAGAGCTGGATGTAGAGATTAGTTCCTCCTCATCCTGCTATGTTATGCAAACCCATATGAAAATTATTATCTCATTCACTTAATAATATATTGAATAATATCTCATACTCTCAGCTAATTATACCTGGGTCAGGTGTGTATAAATTAGCTGCTGTCATACATAGCAACCAGGTCTGAAGAGAAACAAATGTCTGATTTAAATCTGATTTAGTCCTGGCACTGCCTCTGCGGGCTGGCACAGCGGCAGCCTGCAGCTTCACATTGCACCTGGAAGAGAGTGATGTTTCCTCTGTCCCCATAGGGAGCTGTGGGATTTAATGATGTTTATAAGGTATTTGGGAGCCACAAAGGCAGGCTACTGAAATGAGCATTGTGATCAATGCAAAGCTGATAGACAGTTAAAGAAAATGGAAGAAAATGAATTGAAATCTCTGTGAGAAAACTCCAACCTGACCCAGAAAGACAGTATCCTCCAGACTTCACATGCTCTCGGGCAGTTCCACTGAAAACATTGACTGCAAATGCCTCTGTGCTTTGTATTAATCCTCAAGGCAAAAGTAAGGTCACTGCTGCAGAAGAAGTGGTAGCATTTTCATTTTAAAACAAGCCCAGGGCTTATTGAATCTTGCTCTAATTAGGAGGTCTTTTTTTTGTCTCTGTTCTCCTCTCCGCTGCGTGCTGCAAGGCTGGCTTGTTTCCTTGGCCTTGAAGTGGGGGGAAAGCTTTTGTGGGAGATTTTTAAACTTCACAGATCTTTTGCTTCTGGCTGGCGTTTGATGGCTGTGCACAGTTCACGGGGAGCAGGCTGTGGGACGCTGCTGCGGGGTTTGGGAGCCCCTGAGAAGCTGTGTCCTGCTTCCCCTTGTGCCCCACCCGCACCGTGGCCCCTCGCACTGCTCCTGTCACCAGACACCAGGAGACTGTGGGTGAGGAGGGTCCCTGGCTCCCTCTGATAACGCTGTGGTGGTTTAGAGGCAGTCACTGAAGCTTTGTGAGGCAGGACATTCTTTGGGTGAATTTTGGCTTTCAAGGCTTGAGATTTAAAAACAATGTGTTTGTTCCCTGTTAAAAACAGGAATCAAAGGCCAGAGGAGAGCAACTTTACCAGTTCCTGCAGGTTGTGGAGTGATCAGCTGCCACAGGGTAAGCCCTCTTCTGCTGTGGTGAGAGAGGCATCTCTCCGGCGTGGGCACTGGCGGGTGTAAAGCGGAGTTTCACCGGCGTGTTGGATGCTCAGTTATGAAGCATCGTGCTTTCACCACCCGGGTCTCAGGCTGGAGTGGACTGGGTGGTCCTGGGACACAGTGCCGTGTTCAAGGGCATTTTGGGGCATTTCTTCTCAGGACTGGAGCTGATGTGGGGGTGGGACAAGCAGGACAGGAGCAGGGCTGGCTGCAGCTGGGCTGGAGGGCTCGTGGGTTGTGAGTGCACCATGACTGATAAGCTGTGCGAATATTGCACCCAGCCAAGTGTGCAGGGAGGGGCTCATTTCTGTCTGGGCTACTCCTTTCTCAGCCCAGAATGAACTTTACAAATTAGGAAGAGGCTCCTTTTTGGCTATCACACTGTCATCGTCTCTGGGTTTTTAATTTCCTCTACCCCTGTCCCATTAACACTAGGTAAGTGTGCTAGGAAGATAAAAATCAGCTTACAACTTTATGGACAATTGATTGGAAGAAAAAAAACCAGAGCGCTGAGCATAGCTGGCTCAAGCCTGCATATAACCTCTTAAAAATTATTTACTAGATACTCGATACAGTTTGCCAGAATAGTCTGTTAAAATTGCAGAGGCAAGAGCCCCGGGGGAGATTTCCCTGCTCCACTCTGTGCCAGCCCAGCTGTGGCTGTTGGTAGCATTAGGAGCAAACACAGCTCCAATCGACACACAGTTGCTTTCTGTTTGCAGCAAATTTAAGTATGGTATTTACAGGCATCTCTGATCTCTTCTGATCCATTCTATCCATTTGAAGAAGCTGTTCTTTGAAAAAAACCACCGTATTCCTCCCTTCAGTGGCAGAGTTAGAGAAAAATGCCAAGACACCGACATTCAAAACGCTTCGGATGCCTTTAATGTTTTAGTGCCTAAAAAATATCTGAGGCCTCGATCCAGCAGCAGACACGGGCAAGGAAAGCAGCAGCAGATCTTATTCCACATGAGTTTATGGCTAACAGGTCTCTGTGGTGCCAGGCTCGGAGGTTGTCACACACCCACCTAGAACATGAAGCCCGTGCTGAAGCCCACCTAAGGTAAATACATTTGTACCGCACGCTCACCCTGCCGTGCATATTCATGGCGTGCCATAACGCTCTGTGCAGCGAGCACCATTATCAGCTCTGACTGACAAGTGGGTTTCTAATCTAGCGTGTGTATGTCACACATGGATCACAGGAACTCGGGAGGCAAAAGCGTTCTTGGGAGCTGAGCCGCTTTTGTTCCAGCGCAGCATGAAAGCAGAGCGGCACAAAGTCTCCTGTGGCTGGGTGGCACTCAGCAGCTGATAAACAGGAGACAAAGGCAGCTCCCTGTGGCTGGAATTGCTGCTGGTGTCTGGAAGAGGAAGCTGTGCTGTGAGCAGGGGAGGCTGGTGCCTCTGCTTGGCAAGGTACCACAGGCAGTGAGGGGCAGGAGCACATTCCTGGGTGCCAGAGAGATGATCAGAGAAGAAAATAGCATGGTCCCTCCGAAATACCTCGGCTAAAGCCTGGGAGACCGCTGAGCAAGGCTGAAAGGGGAGTTTCTTGAGCACGTGGTGCTCATCACGCCAAGGCACAAGGTAACCAAGGTTACCATCCCCACCCAGATGGTGCCTTCGCGCCTCTTCCGTGCAGCCACGCCACGTGCAACTCCTTCGCCTGTTTTTAAAGAAAACATGGTCTTGAAGGCAAAGGTGTTCATGAAGGATTTGTACTGAGAACAAACCAGGGCATGCTCAGGGTGTGGCTCGGAGGCTGCCAGACCATTCATCTGGTGCTGGATGATCAAAAACATCTCAGCTCATGAACCTTTCCCATGCTGCACGGGAATTTTGTGTCATTTTGTGCTCAGTACTGAGGCTGAACAAGGCACAGCACAGCTGATGCTGCTTGCTTTGTGCACACAATAAACCATCAACAGGTGGTGGGTTGCTCGTACCCTTTCCTCTGTGTAGCTCCACAGTGCTGCCCCAAGCAGTCACTAATAAGCAGCACAGGTAACACAGAGCCTGAAGAACCCACACCATCCCCTGATATTGACAGTGCAGCCTGAAAAGCCTTAATGAAATCATGGCTCTATTGATGCAATCTGACCACGGCAGTTGTCGCTGCCCGCGGAGTTCTAGCAGTTAAGAGCAATCAGTTAAGTGCTAATCTTGTGCAGCACAAGAGCATGCTTGTGTTCTGAGCTGAAGAGCAGGTGATGATAGAAGCCATACAAACAGCACCCATAAGGGCAGCAGTAAAAACCTGCTGCAGTTTTTTCAAGGCTGGGGTATCCTCTGGAGCCCAGCTTCCTCACCCAAATGAAATTCTACCACATGAAATCCATTGGAAAGATCATGTCAGCCCTGAACTCACATAATTGTTATGCCTCATTAATTTGGTGTGTTTATTTAAATTGGCTGGTGTGTTCCTAATACACGTAATCTAGCATTTTAAAAAAATCTGATTGCTTCACAGAGCTTTGAATGGCTCTAAGTGAAAACTGCTCTGTTGCTCATTTGTTTTTCTTATTGGAATGCAATGGATACCTCACAAATGAACAGGACTGGAAAGGTGTTTAATTTATGAACCAAGATGTAGTTCTAAATAATGCCTAATTAAATTCATTCCCGACCTGGCACGTGATGCCCAGCTTAGCCTGGGCATTGCAAGCCATTAGTAAACACTTCAATTGTAATAATTGCCACTGGCAGTAATTATTTTCAGGAAGGCAGCTAATTTCAATCAGCGGAGGGAATCTGAAAGGTGAGGAGCACACGTCCTGTCTTTTCGAAGTACCAATAACAGCAGCTGCACACCGGTGTGACAAATACCGGGCACTGCTTTGTAGGAGCAAGGGTGAGGTTTGGAGAAGCTGAGGATTCACTCGCAGGCCCTCGAACCCCCCTCCTGCAGCAGCAGCCCGGAGGCAGATGGAGAGGGAGCGATGAAAGGGACCCCAGAGGCCGCAGGACGGGCTGCCTTGGGAAGGTGTGGGTGCAGGCTCTGACAGGGGGTGTACACACAATATCCTCGCTGCTGTTGCCGTGGCTGAGGCAGCGGCTGCCTGTGCTGTCTGGTTCATTATCCGGGCCGGGAGCCAGCACCCTGCCACGCTGCCGAGGAGGCTCTGCCAAGCTCTGAGGGAGCTGTTTAGGCTGGCCTGAGCCGCCTTCATGTTTGGTTTCTGGAAGATGGAAAAAACCGGACCCCTGTCCAAAAATTGAGAATTGAGCATAGGATCGTTGTCAAATGCTGTAATTAGACACAGAGCTGTAGACAAGGAATAGAGTACACCAGTATTTCTTTGTTAAATTAACTTTTCCACCAAAACCCTGTGACGCTCACTGGGAAGATGTCACTTGTAATTTTTTCCCCGTGCACTCAGCGTGGTTCTGTCTTACAGGCACTTTAGCACTGAATTAATTACTACATTAATGAATGTCTGTAGTCCATTAGTAAATTAAGACCTGGTGCTAATTCTCTTGGGGGGGGAAAGAGAGGTGTGTCTATTTAGCACCAAATCGTTCAGTTCGTTGCCAATGGACTCTAAATGTTCAAAGGCAGGAAGAGAAGTACATCAAAGACATTTTAATTTGAAAAGCATAGGGGAAGCTGATCTCCAGGCCTGTCCATATTACAGATTGTACAGCAGCAGATAAATTAGCTTTGAATTTATAATCAGCCACATCACTAGGGAGTGGGTAGGGTGAACCTCTACCGCCAGGCATTTTCTTGAAATAGCACCTGACCATGCAGGCTTTGGCAGGGTACAGGTAGCCTGAAATTTTGTGGAGATATCAATTTAAATGAGTGAGTTTGTTCCTGCCCGCTCTCCACATCTGACAGACTTGATCAATCATCCTTGAACTCCAAAATAAATTTAGGAGAAGCCAGCAACACAAGGGCAAAGAAAACAAAGATGGGAGTAAACACAACATTGTTCTAATTGGCAGAAGTCTGCTTTGGACCCTGCCCAGAGGTCCCTGAATCCCGAGTTTGTCTGTACGTGTCGGGAGTGTTGCTGTTGTTCTGGTGGGTTTGAGCTCGCCCCGTGGCAGTGGCTGCAGGGAACGTGCCCGGGTTTGTGTGGCTGTGACCTGCTCCACTCCCTCTCCCTGCCCTGGGAACGTGCAGCCCTACCCAAGGCAATTCTGCTTCCCTCTCAGGAGACCCAAATGACAGCTCCACGCTCAAACCCACTCCTGCCAGAGCTCTGCTGCCTTTTCTGCACTAGGAATGCAGGCCACGCTTGTGCATTTTACCTTTAATAGTATACAAAAATGAAATTTGTTCCGTAAGGGAGGCAGTCACAGTCCAAAAACCGCTCATGTGGGTTTTTCCTCTCTGCCAGCAAAAATGTAACAGTTAATTAGGTTGGAAAACCCAAAGGAAAGTGAATTCCGATGGCCAATCATGAAGTGGCATGGAAAATATCTCCATGACAACAGAAATTTATAGCACTTCAATTTTAATATATCAAAGGATGAGGGTAATTTCGGAGGCACTGTGCAGAAGATACACCCCTTTCTCCTGCTCTTGATAGCCCCTGGATTAAATGGGAGCCACGTTAGTGTGGTCCCAGTTGTGACAGTGGAAACATTAGGAAACCTGAAAGTTCTGAATGCAAATACACCACCAAGGTGAAAACTGACTGCTGTGTAGGGCAGACATTTGGGCCTTTTTTTGTGAGGTACTGCAGTGTATCATAGTGATTTCTTCCCGTATCTTAGTGCTATGTCCCCATTTACCAGCGCAGGGCTCAGCTGGTACACGTGGCACAAGGAGGTGCCAGTTCCCAGCCCAAGAGCACAGCCCACCTCTTGCAGAGGTTGTCAGTAATTGCCATCTTCTGATGTTACTGTTTTACACCCCATAATGAATTCCAGGGTGAAAAAGAGAAAAGAAAGGAAAAGGTGAGTTCAGAGATCATTGATATGTATCCCAAAGTCTGACCTACATTCTCTGCTCGTGAGGAGCAGGAGTATTATGCTTCCATCTTAAATACTGCATTCAGTGTACTTTGTAAATGCATCCATGGGCATGAATGCCTCTTACAGGAAATGCCTTGTACTATTTAGCAGTGGGTGAATCATTTAGACATCCATGGATATTTCATTGGTGTTTTCACTAAAATTAATCTCTTTGTATTTTAATTTGAGAATCAAACTTAATTATGATAGTGTTGTCTGTGGGGAATATTTACCTTTTTTTCTTTTAAATACTAACAGGAAACAGATCACTTTTGATCAGATTTGGTAGGATGCTCCTGTCCGCAAAAGAGCATCTCACAACTTCACCTACAAAGAGCTCGTCTCTCATTTTCACACACTTGAGCATATTTTGTGTGGCTCCTTTCAACCAGCCATGACTTGGACTTGGCCTCTTGGGCAGAGCTGGCTGGGAGTGCTCAGGGAGAGATATGTGTCTATAAGTATGTGGAAATGGCAGGGCGAAGAATCACAGCCTTCTGGTTTGTCTTCTGTAATACAATATGGAAAGCACTAACAGCATTAGCCTTTTGTGATGAGTGATAACAATATATTAAAAACAAATGTTAATAGGCAGCATGAAAGGGCTAACCAAGTAAAAAATTGCTGATAAAATTCAATGAACGTAATTTAAACTTTGGTAATGTATCTAGCCTTGAGAGCCCCTTTCCACAGAGCCAGCAGTGGGATGGCGAAAGAAAAGGATTTTTGGCGCAGAGCCCAAGGCTGCCATGCCTCTGAATTCTTGCACTGCTTTTCCTCCTGCAAAGTGACCCTTGGCACATGGAAAGTGAGCGTTGCCAGGCTTTCAGATAATCCAGGAACGGCTGAACACGGTCTGAACGCGTTACCTGCGTGGAAACCAACGTCAGCAGGTACCCACCCAGGCCTCCCCGAGGCACGGGGCTCTCTGGTCACACAGTGACAACAAGAGCGGGTGGAAAATTCGGCTTCGGGGCACATCTTGTTCACTTCTGTGTATTGCTCTGGACAGCTCTGAAATTATCCAGGCTGTCAATGAATCTGCAGAGCTGGGAGGAGGAATCAGAAGCCTGGGTGAGCTGGGGGTGAGGAGACTGGGGTCACAGCAGGGTCGGACCCAGGAGAGCAAATAGCTGATGCCCGCCCTGCAACACCGTGGGTTCTAGCTCTGCAGGACATCGGGGCTGGCTTTGTCCTCTGGCCACGATAGAACTGTTTCAATCTTCAGAAAAACTTTGGAAATTCCATTAGTAAAAAGACAAACAGATTCGAAACAAGCCCATGTGGGAAGGAAGTGAGAGCAAGGGCAGAAAGATGAGACAATGCACGAAGGGAAAATTGGTAAAAGCAGACAAAGGAATTTAAAATGCAGAACAAATAAATTAATTGGATAAATAGTAGGACAAAAAACCGCAAACCAGAACAGAGACCCATATCCTGTAATAACTCTTTCAAAACTACTCAGATTAAAGGAGAAAGTAGAGATCAAATGAGTTAATTTAAGCAGATGCCAGGCTCAAAGGATAATGTAAACCTTAATTACTTACTCATACTCTTCCTTCTCTTCTTAACTAAGTGAATTTCCCAGACAGTATTTTTCAGTTTTGCCAGACAGGAACCCAACTGCACATTTCAACCAAGGGCTTTGGCGAGCTCCTCTTCCTCAGCACCTTCTTCTTTCAGTTTTCCTTTAGATTTAATTATTTTCCAGCCTGGCCTTCTACCTGCTCCCATACGGAAAATCACTTTAAAAGGTATTTGTGAGCAGCCCAGGGAGTGGCTCAGATGCTGTAAGACCCTGCTCCTCTGTCAGTCGGGATGTCCTTTGCTGGTCCTCCGTGTTCCTTGACCGTGTCTCATCCCCCTGGCTGTAGACAAAGGTCCTGCCACTGGTTCTGCTGTACCCAGTTTCTGCAAGCTTTTACGAGCACTTAGTGATGTTTTCCCACTCATGTTTGAGCTTTCATGTACTTCCTCAGTGTGGGATGCTTATGAACTTTGGGGTCATTTCAGAGGGGTTTGGATCCCCTGGAACACTCCTTTTTCTGCACGGTGAGTTCAACCTTTGCAGCTGTGGGGCCGCCCACCGAGGACTGGGGGAGTTCAGTTCTGAGGAATGTCTGCTGCCCACATCACACTTGAGACTGAGCCTATTTCTGCTCCATATGAATTTTCAAGATGTTAAAGAGTCGCTGCATCTCCATGGGAGTAAATGGGAAATGTGTGTCAAGTGAGGCAGTACAGAAAATTACATTTTTTAATAGGTTTGCGTTGTAAATGAGTAATCAGTCCACTGATAAGATATAATGACTTGGGACCACGGAAAAGATTCAAGCAAAGGCAGTGTTTTCCTTTTGTCTCACAAGTGACTCTCTGCTGAGAGAAATAACACTCTTTCTAGAACAGCAGCTATAGCAACAGGAGGATTTGACTGGGTAGAGGTCAGAGAGCATAAGCTGTTTTTCACTGCTGATTTTAACATGCCATCCTCACAATTGGCTATTACTTGTGGTGTTAGGAGCCCTTTGTTGCGATTATATTTCATCCGGTGCTGCAGCAGCGCTGAATAATTAAAGCTGTCAGCACAAAAATGAAGTATCTATACACCTTTGAGAACAACCCCAAAATAATTTGATGTCCCAGTTATCACAAGAAAATTATTAGCAAAAGAAGCTATCCACAGGGCAGGAAAACATATGCTTTGAGAGCATCTTTGTGTATTTTCCACATCATATTGCCCAGAACGTTATCACCAGTGGCAGTCACAGGAAATCCCCTGGCAACTGCAGGTGTGTGATTTCTCTAAGTGTGTTGGGGGTAAAATTCATGCACCTCCCATCAGCAGAAGAGCACAAAGCAGGGGTTTGAAGGTGAGGCAGAGGAGTGTTCCTGTGCCCAGCCACAATGCTCATCACCCCATTGGTTTTTAGGAGGAGAAAGGCACATGGCGCATTTTCCTCTTTGTGTCCCAGGCCATGGCCTGCCCCGCTGTGCTGCCGTGTGGGTGCTGTCAGATCCGTCAGTTCAGAGCCACCTGTGTCCTGCCAGGATGCAGGCTGTCAGAGGAAAGGCTGAACGCTGTCCCTCCTCTCTTCCTCCCCACTGAGGGCTCCTGTGAGCACTCTAAGGTCCTTTTCTGTTACGCTGCGAGTACATCTATCATGCTGTTTTGGAGGGGTGGGACAGTACTGGGAACACACATCTTGCTTTGCAGCCGCAGTAGTAATCAGAGTTTACAGAACACTGGCACAGGCTTCCACAGACAGGAAATTCAGCAGGAACAAAGAAAGCAGCAGCACTTTCCCTGGGGACGGATGGTCTGTGGGGGTGTCGGTACATCACGGGCTGTGTGTTTGCTCCGAATGTGCTTCCCGTCAGTGTCAGGCTGTGGTGTGAGCCAGAGGGATCCCACTGCCACTCATGGCTTCCTTCTGCAGGGGGGGACACGCACAGCTATCAAGGTCTTACTGTGACAGAATCACACCAGAGAAACACTCCCTCTCTGAAACTCCTTAGTGGCATTAACACAACTCAGCTTTCCAAGCACTCAAAGTCTCAGTGCACAGGTCAGTACAACAGGCTCCAGTTGCTCATATTGTAGGACTGCCTCAGAACTATGTGAAAAACGTGCAGCTACATAGAGGAAAATGCAGTGGCAGTGTACTCTGTATAACGCTCTGGGGCTGGCAGAGTTTTCACAGGGCTGTAAGGACGGGCTCAGCTTTGCCATAGCCTCCCATCGAAACGCTGTGCTGCTTCCTTTCCTCACTACACCTGTCTTTTTAGGTCCTCTGCTTCGTAAAGGAAGTGGGTGCCTTGTGTGGTTCTGTACATTAATACCCCTGTAGCTCAAGCTGAAGTTAAAGATAAACCCTTATCTTCCCTGGGTTTCTTGCATGAAGCGCCAGGAGTCCTGAAGCCACAGGGCACACACAGACCTGGGTAATACCTGTTTGCAATTACGCACTAATTGGACACACAATTAGCTCAGCAGGAGAGCTGCCAGTCGCACCCACCAGCGCCCCGTGGATGTCGCTCACCTGTGCACATGCCGTGGTTTAGCTCCAGGTGGCAAAGCAGCCCCGCAGAGCCGCTCCCTCCCTCGCTCTCCCCCAGGGGGAGAGGCGGAGAGTCGGAGGTGCAGAAGTGAGAGAACTCGTGGGCTGAGATGAAGACAATTGAATAGGGAAAGCACCCACAGCCACCAGTGCAGCCCTGCCCTAAGAAGGGCAAGAGGATTTTGCCTCTAAGGCCGATGCAAACAGTGACCTCCCCAGAAGCCAGAGCTGCTGTAGGTTGTCCTTTTGCTGGAAGCTTGGTTTTATCTGTGTTGAGCTTGGGAAGCTGTCACATGCCCAGAGGTTGGGGTGGCTTTAGAAACAAGCCTGTTTGTGTTTGTGCACCACATGGAGCAGTTTCATATTTGGGTTTTTCATGAAGCTTCAGTGTCTGCTTTTAATAAAATGGCCTGTAAGCAATCAGATTCGCTCTTGCACAGAGGAATAAATGACTCATGCCTTTTAGGGGACCCATTCCTTCAAGGCAGACAGAACAAGCTGCTTTGCCCCCTGTTTTTGCGTGGGGCTTTATTTCATTCTCTATATACCCACACATATATATTCTGCACTATATGCAGAGTGTAGAGTACAGTGTAAATGTGCATGGGCGTGCGCCTGGGGTCTGGAGAGAAAGAAATGCAACTGTGTATGAACCCAGGGAGTTCCATGTACAAATATACCGGGTCAGTCTCCTGGTAGGGGGATTCAGGTGCAGTGAGGCCGCTGTCCTTGGTGTCAGCGTGTCCTGTGGAGGGGAGCAGCAGCACAGCAGCACCCGGGGCTTGCCCAAGGCTCCTGGGGGCATGCAGCACTGGGAGGGAGCCCCAGGGCTTGCTGCTTTTGCTGGGAGAAGCTCGTGGGGCTGCAGGATATGACAAATCCCATGTCCTGCTCCCAGGGCTGCCTTGTATTAATTTGTGTTTAGCTTGTGACTTCTGCCCTCTTCTTCTTTCCTGCCAATCTTTAAGGTGTTTTTGTGCTTGTTTGGCTTACCAATCCCGTATAGCAAAGCCCACCTCCTTCTGAGCAGGTGTAAAGTGCACTCCACGTGAATGCTTGGTGCATTTAGGTCGTGCCTCACCCCTGGCACCGGCCTGGCTGTGTCCCCAGCACGGCCACTGCACACGTGGCACATCCATCACTGCCTGTGCAATGGGAAAGGCAGTGCTGCTCCCCCCTGCTGCCCTTCTCTCCTTGGGGACTTTTCCCCATCTTGGGAATCGATACACCCTGCTAATCCACACACTGCTAAGAATTGCTAATTAAACCTCCAACTCTTGAAAAAGGACATAACATGCTTCTTTCTCCCCACTTAGATCTCTCGTTCAGTGCAGCTCACCTGCCCCTCTCCTGGCATTCAGCTGTTTGTGGGGTTTCTGTACGGTGGTGGTTGCCAGGTTGTGTTCATGTTGCACTGCTGCGTTCTGCTGCACCCTTGGAAGTGATGCCACTCGCCACAAGGACAGCAGATGGACAGAACATTTTGCAAAGAAAATTAATCCTCCTGTGGTGGGAGTTCCCCAAAATGGCAGAAAATCAAGGCAATAAATTAAGTGCATAAATATTTGCATCAAAGTCTAAACCTGCAGGGCACACAGAAAGGGCACATATTGTTAAATCTCCCATTTTTTATTGCATTATCAGACAGGGCCGTTATTGCATTGTAAAGGATATATACCTTCCCCTCATGAGGAGGAGAGAACTGTACAGCACCAGTAAATCAGGTTATAAATTGCTGAGATACACAAGGCTTGATTCTAAGCCCACTGGAGTTGAGGACCGGGCTCTCATGGCTGAGAAGGTGTGAATTTGTTCACACTTTTGTCCCTCTCTCTTTATTTCCAATTACCTAGAAGAAAACAAAAGACTTAAAGCACTGCAGCTGGTGGTGTTTAAGGAAGTAGGGGTCAGCTTTTTGGTTGTAAGTAGGGATTATTTGGGAAGAGCAATGGACAGTGCATGGTTGATCAAATGTTGAGGGTGTGTCTCGGCTTTGGGAATGTCCCAAGCAAAGCAGTTTGATACTGAGTGAGCAAGCCTGCTGCAGCTGCAGGATTTGGAAACAAACGAGGGCCAAATTCGTTCCTGCTGTCTCTGATGTGAACAGTCTGAGGGGGAAAATAACTAGCAAATTTTACAGCCAGCTATTTCTGCTCCAGAAATACAGAGGAAGCCACAGCAGTGAGTACCTCACATCCCCTGAGGGCTTTCCCCCTTCAATATCGTGTGGGGTGGTCAAAAAGAGAAGGCAGGATCCTGCCTGCCGTGAGCTGACACACTGCGAGAAAGCCAGTGCTCTGTTCTGTGCACTGAGGGATGTATTTCCATCTGTATTTCCATCTACATCATTTTAGGATCTAGATCAGACAGATCTTTCAGTTTAATGGGGAAATGGAGAATAATAAAATATTTCTGTGAGTTAATGTGGGGCTGATTAAAAAAAAAAAGGGAAAATAAAGAGCCGACAGTTCCCACTTGGGATCAGACAGGATTATTTTTTTGTCAGATTGAAATTAAAATTATGTTTGTCTGGCGGTTTTTTTGTTGCTGTTTTATTGTTGTCTTTTATCCTTCCTTAAAGCAGACATTGAACTCGATTCCAAAGGAATTTACTTCAGAACCCAGCAGCCAGGTTAAAAGCCAAGATATTGTGTGTTTTACCTGAAGAAAGAAAATGTTCCTGCAGCGTTGTCGAGGCTGAGAAGCAGAGGCGTGCTGGAGTTGAACTGCGCTGGTCACAAGCCCTGAGCAAGCACTCGAGCCCTGCCCGGGCTGCTGGGGCCGTGGGGCCTCTGTCCATCCCTCAGCTGCCCGCGGCTCTGGCCCTCGGACTGACCAGGACTGATCCCAGCCAGGGGCCGGTCCTTGCCAGGGAGGGCAGATCCACCTGCTTCATGGTTATATGTAAATAAACAGTTTACAGGAGGAAAGCCTCATTTCCCCCAAAGTCCGGCAGGACGAAGCCGCAGCTCCCGGTGGCTCTGGGCGAGAGGCAGGGCTGGAGAAACCCAAGCCATGGAACTTGCTGGGTTTTCGGACTGCTTTCAGACAATGAGCCTTCAAATGTTGGTTAAATCCTTGTAAAATGGTGCGGAGCCAAGCCCCGTTTTACTGGATGGGAAAGCCTCGAGGTTCATGGAGGAATGTCAATTGTCAGTATTTTTTTATATATTTCTTCCATCCCTTTTATCCAGGATTGGAAGAATTAGTAAAAATTGGACTAATTTTTTGTTCTGCCCTCCAAAAAAAAATGCTTGTATTAAGAAATACATTAGGTGTACGAGCTCAGTGATGTTTTGCTACAAACACATCTGCCTACAAATCATGTCCGGAGGGTAAAAGAGTCCAGCAGAGTTAGGTGTACTGAGATTTGATCTAGGGGACTAAAACATCCACAGTTACCAGCTCAAGAAAAAATAATCCTCTTTTCCTGCTCTGTGCAGCCTCCCAAAGCTTTTCTGGGAGCCTCAGGGGCACTGCTGGTCTCAGGGGCTATTTCTCAGCCCCAGAGATGGTACAGGTGTTACACAGTGGAAAGGACAGGTTTTGGCTCTCTGCAGGAATCCAGGGCTGATTTATTCAATCTAAAAGAGCTCTGGGGTGTGCACAGAGCAGAGCTGAGCCCTGGGGCAGTGCAGAGCTCCAAGGGAAGCATTGCTTCTCCATCTCCTGTGTTCCTTCATCCCTGCAGGCACCCAACCCTGAGGCTGCTGGGAAAAAAAATTTAGAAAATGCCATTCTTTGGGGAACTTTATTTTGACTGTGTCCTTAAATGGAAAGATTTTGAATCAAAGCTATTTCCACAGGAACCAAGAGTTCAGTGTGTTTTTTTATCTCCTTGTCACTAATAAAACCAAATTGCCTGTTAAAAATAGTCCTTGTGCCTTATGCAAACAGGCAGGGGATGATGCAGCAGGCAGAGAATGAGACTGGAAAATGAGTGATCCCAAAATTACTTCTCCGTCTGCCACGAGGTTTGGGGAAGGTCTCAGGTCTCTGCCACGTGAAGCCTTGGAGACAGAGCATCCTCCTGCCAGGAGGTGTTTGCTGCTGCCTGGGACGTACCAGCCCTGTGGTAATTCCAAACAATCAGCTGGGAACCACTGGTGCATTTATGCGAGCACTGATAGTGCCAAAACCTCAAACAGGACTTGGGGTCCCAGGATGGCAATTTCCTGAGGAGCTGATCAATTGAATGTAAGAATTCCTGGGAAAACCAGTCATTTATTTCTCATTAGATGTGATTTTTTATACCAGACCCTCCTGTCAGACCCAACACAACATGCATGTCTCAGGGAGTGCTGGGGCCACTCTGCCTGGTGCACAGAGCTGGAGAGAGGAGCCACAGAGCTCCTTCCCTTGCCAGCTGCACCCTGCTAACAGCAGCCACTGTGCCTCCAGTGGGACAAAAACCCAAAATCACTCCACGTGCTGGAGCAACCTAATGGGTTATTTGGTATTTGTGTGACAAGCTGCAGCCAGGAGAAGTAGCGGGGCTGCTCCATCACTCCCAGGAGATGAGGATGGATGGACTCCCCTGGCAGCGGGAGCTCAGCTCAGCCGGTGCCAGCCCCAAGGAGGGAGTGAGGGCACCTCGGGGTGTGAACCTGCCGGGCCACCGATCAAAGGTCTTGGCAAAGCTCCTGCTGGGTCAGGAGAGGAATGAGGCTCGAAGTGCAGGAACGGGAGAAAGGAGAGGACAAACCTGGAGAAACAGCATGGCCTGAACCCACACATCACCTTTCAGCTTCTCCCCAGTAACGTTAATTTTCTAATGCTTCATTTACGCCCCGCTAAGGTAACGCAGGCCCCTGGGGGCACAGACGGGAGGAGGCGATGCTGGAGCACGTGGAATACGCGAGGGAACCGCTGCACAGGCTCGCTTTTGCAAAATGTTTTTAAACTGCATATTTGTCAGCATATAAATGCAACACTGAAAATCATTAGGAACACAACAGCAGCAGGAAGCCGTGGACGTGACCTACAACTGGCCTGGGATGACAGAACCCTTCATCTTTTTCCACTGATCTGTATCTCTGATTGTATCCCTGTCACGGAGACCTTCTGAGGGTTTTTCTCATGCGACACAGGCATCACCCAAAGGACTGTCATCGTTTCAGAAACACCAGTGCCTGCTCCTTTCCCTACGTGTACGTGTGTGTGTGTCCCCAGCACGCTCCAGCTCTGGCCCCACTGCAGGCAGGAAAGCCCCGAGGCAGCACATGGGGCACGTGCTAATATTTATCACTTTGCTGGTATTGATTAGTCCCTCAGGGACTTACAAATAATTCAGTCTGAATAACAGCATCCAGAGAGAGCAGCTGCAGCGACTGGTGGTGCATCAGACCTGAGGGAGAAGAGAAGAGCCTTCCCTGGAAATTTTCATGCAGGGACAGGTGCTCTGCAGTGTGGGTGGACATATTTCACCACCCTTGCCATGCAGTGATGGATGGGTGACAAAACACCTCCATAAAGACTGAATAAGAAAGTTACAGCACAAAAGAGCTTTACATGAGATTTCCCTTAATATGAAGCAAAACCCAGAGCAGGACAGGGGCACCACCCTGGGCTCTGGCTTCAGCAGCACAGCTTGGAGTCCGCAGCCAGCAAAGGCTTCTTTCCCTTCTGACACATTCTGATGCTGCAGCTGATTTCCCAGTTAGGTTTGGAGATGACAGTGCTGTCACTCAGCTGAGCTTTCTCACAGTAGTTTAAAAGTCAGACAGTAAGCAAAATTCCCAAGCTCCTGATGACACCTGTCTCAGGAGGGAGTTTTCTCACCAGAGTACTGACTGGTGCTCTGCTAAAAGGCACATATTAAAACCCAGGTCTCCAGGTAACTCTGGCCCCAACTTTGCTGAAACACAGAAGAAAAGGGGATTCCTTGGAATTACATGTTGCTGAAATAGTCTGTGGGGTTGAGGTAAGTGAAAGGGTTTGTCCCAACATGATCAGAAATGTCACAGAGAGAATTTCATGCCATTCAAAACCATTCAGCTTAACAGCACCTGCACGAGGCGGGGCTGAACCCTCTACCACCAAAAGTTGAGACCATACACCCTGTATCACCTCTTTCCACTGAGCTCCCAGAGAAAAAATATTAAGAACTAAAGAAAACCAAACTAAACCAAAAATATCCCAGACTTACAGACCATGCTCTCCCTCTAGCAGGCGATTGAGGTGGTTTCATTAACCTTTAAGGAACTGTGCCTCATATTTCCCCCATCCCTCCTGATTTTATAAATGCTCTAGAAGACCTTCAAGGGTTGCTCCAGAGCCCTTCATCAGCCCTGTGCACGGACAGGAACTTGCATGGCGCTGTGGCTCTCCAGCATGTCAGAAAAAAATGCCTTTAAACGTCCCCCAGTGTAACTCATCGGAATCAGCGCTGCTGCCGGCTGTGGGAGGAGAACCACTCGCAAAGCAGGGAATGAATCACTTGAAAAGGAATATTAAGCTTGCTTGGAAATGAAACCAAAATAACTGAGTCAACACAGGCTCTCCTCCCCGTGGGAGACCGAGCTGCTTCGGAGGGCAGCAGCCATCCCCCGACCACGGCCAGCGCACGCCCGGCGTGTGCGGCACCCTCGCACGGCCCTGCTGCAGGGGACCCCCCGCGCTTGGGGCTGCAGTGGCCACCCCTTCGTGGGCTCCCTTGGCACCAAATTGCAGGGCTGAGCTGAGACGAAGTGCTCCAAGGCTTCCACTCCACTTCCCAGGGCTGTGCCCCCGCCTCCCTCTCAGGGGGAATGAATCTCGCCCGTCTTTCCTCGGGCTGCTCCAGAACTCTTGTTCATCCCCATCCAGACGCGGTGGGGCGAGGCGGGATCCCGCACGCTGCAGGGTGTGGGGAATGGCTGTGCTGCTGCCACCCTGCCAGGCCTTCTGGGCTGCCCAGGGGCCTTCCGGCGATCATTGGTGGTTTTCAGTGCGAGCTACCAGATAATGCTTGGGTTTCTGTGGAGCCACGCTACAAAACAGGGATGAACTTGTCAAAAGACACGAACTATACTGCAATGTAACATGGGCATGGAAAGGGGCCAGACTCAGCTCTTATTTTCACAACTATTTGAGTGATTTCAACGAATTTTAAATAGTTAATGCTTTTTGCTGTTGGTTCAGCTCAATCCATCTAAAATAACAAAAGAATCAGAGGGAGGAAAGGAAGTTAAAGGTGGTCAGAAACCCAGCCAAAGCATTAGGCAAACAAAGAAACCCAGCCTGCCTGTGTGTGAGCAGCAGTATTTGGGGTTAATGACACTTTTTGTCCAGACTGGAGGAGAGAAAAGGAAATTCTCAAGACTTAAAAATATTGCCGTAATGTGAACCGCAGTTCTCAGCCAGCTCTTGTTCTGAAGTTATTTATTTGCCATGACTAATCTGGAGTTTCAAATGCGGTCATCGCCTCACACGTGGCAGTGCCTGGGCTCTCTGGGCACTGGGACTGGAGGCACTTGGAGGCCAGCAAAGGAACTCTGCCAGTTCCCATGGGCAGTGCCAGCCCTGCTCTGCAGCCCAAAACCCAAACCCATTAACGCTGAGTTTTAAAATGCATTTCCCAGGCGTGCAGGGACGCTCACACACCAACTTTAAAGTGTGGATGCAGGCTCAGATCGCTGCCTCACTATTTCTCATCTTGCCCTGGTTTTTTTTCCCCTTTTTCAATTAATCAGCCCAGAGACGCAGAGAAGCCAAGTGTCTTGACAGCACAGAGGTAATTTGGGAAGGGCAGGTGGGCTGCAAAGCTCCCAGCAGCAGGACCAGCTCCTGGCTCAGCTCTGCTCTTGGCCCTGGTTTAAGGGTAAATACATTGTTAAGTTTGGTCAGCCAACCATCATTTCCCATTTTCCATGCCCGGAGAGCAGGATGAGGCAGGCAGCGCTTCAAACACAGGGGGTTTAAGGGTTCTCCCCACCTTAAATCTTCTCTATGGGGTGAAGAGACCGTGTTCTGATCCCCCCTTCCCAGCACGGGCAGTCTCTCCATCTGCCTTTGATAAGGATGAGAAAGGGGGGCTGGGGGGAATTCTGGGTTCATTTATGGCAGTGCCACTTTCAAATTCCTTTAGTTCTGTGTGACGCACATTGGGCATGAGCTGAGATGCACCAGGCAGAGAGTTGGGCTAAAAATAAACCCGGAGTGTCGCTGCTGTGTTAGTCTCCTGTTGAAATTTCTTGGTTTGTTTTAGGACATCTTCAAGGCCAGTCAAGTGTGGGGGAAAAAACAAAAAAGAGAGAATTTTGGCTTTTTGAGGCTGGATTAAGAGAGAGCTGGTACAAATCATGTCATTTCACTGAGTGGATACAGAGCATTACAGTCACTGTGGTACTGGGTCACCTCGTGCTGATGCATTCTAAATAAGACCTGTACAGCTTGTGCTAATTCTTAATGCACTATTATATTGATACCAATTTAACGGATGTTAATTAATTAAAGGAATGGACAAATCAAATCAGCACTTACCTGTCCATGTGAAAGGAAGAGGCTGCACTGCAGCTTGGAGTCAGCAAGTAGCCGAGTGCTGGTGCCCCAAAGAGAGACCTGGGGAACTTAAGGTGTTGATCCAGCAGACCTCGGGTTAGGGACTTACTGGATCTGGGGAGATAAGGACTAAATCCAACAAAAAAGCTTCTGAACAGGGAATTCTGGAAGGAAATGCATGCTTTTAAATGCATTTGGACACTGTATCAGTTGCCCAGGGGTGGCCGCAGTGGTCCCCGGACTGTCCCTCACCTGGGACACCCGCCTCTGCCATGGCTTGGCTGGCCCTGCAGTGGTCGGGCTGCTGGGAAGTAGCTCACAGCACTTTTTCTTTTTTACTTGAGGCAAAAAGTAATTTCTTCCTCTGAAGGCCAGGGCTGGAGCCATCCTCTGCTAATGAATGCAAACCATCAGTGAGCAGTAATGGAAAATTGGGGATGACGTGGCAGGCAGTGGCTTGCTTTCAAGGCACCAAAAACGCCCTTTTAAATTTAAATTTAGCAAAGAATTTAAAGCACATATAGGCAGACTCTATTAGAAATTGAAATATTTGATCTTGGCTATTAATCTGTTATAAGAATACTTTCATTTCCTTGCCATGTGTATCCAGTGATAGACTTTCATAAATGAGATCACATTAAAATGTACTTTATGTTTCTAGTCAAATCTCTTTTATTATTATGCAAGTCCTAGTTAGGAAAAAGCCCAAAACAATTACAGAAGCAGACTAAGAAGAGCACATTATTTTAACTCATTTATATAAGTGAAATACTGCTCTCCTTCTTGAAGGCTGAACATTGTGCACTACTAAATACCTCGGGAAGAGGTTGCTCCATTGCAGCCATGCCACCAGATTTGGGATAATTTACGGGCAGTGGAAATACAAATAGAGTCTAAAACAGCTCATGTGGTGTGGGGTATATGTATATACACACAGATATAATGTGTATTTTTACACGAGGGATATTTATATCAGAGTATTATATACATATCAAGGTATTACATTTGGTCTCTGTCTTACTGAAATCAAATACATTTTATGGATGGTCCATAATTAATGCGAGCTGTCACTCCTGACACTCTGCACCGCGGGCAGACAAGGGTTTTAGGGAGTTTCCATGTGGCCAGGGAGGCTCTGCTGCCCTGGTGCTGCCTGTGGACACGTGCAGGGGCTGTGTCAGCCCGGCTGGGCCAGCGGCCGAGGGCTTTGCAGAGCTGCAGTGCCTGCTCTGGCGGAGGCATTAATTCAGAGCAGAGGCCACTGGCAGCCCGGAACCAGCACCGAGCATCGTGATGGATGTTTCAGGGCGAGAAGGAAAAAGTGCTTCACATCTTATAACTCACTTTGGCTGATTAGGCACAAATGTCTGTTTTAAACCTTCAAATCTGGGCACACAAACCGTGCCACATTCCTGCCGCTTTTCAAACGTCTTCTCATTTCCATTCGAGCAGCCTGACAGAGACCCAGCAGGGGCCACAGCATCTGCTGTCACGCTGCTGGAGCAGAAAGCTCTGCTTCCAGATTCACCAGTGCTGTGGACCCAAACGCTCCCCCAGGATGGGGCAGCCATGGTGTACAGTGAATGAGAACATTGACATCACGCTTCAGCTGAAAAGCCCAATCCGGTCTCTTCCAGAAGAGGGTGCAGCTCGAGGCTTGAATCTGCAAAACGCAGGATACTTTCAGATCAAGTTAACACTATTAATAAATTAACCTGAAACTCCTTGCCCAAGAATTTAGGATCCTGGCATGACTCTGCTTTGATTGAGAGCTGGCCAGAACAAACTGGTGTTTGGCAATTTACTCCGGGACATGCAGCGTCTGAGCTGGTCCCCCCAGAGTCCTCCAGCTCCAGGCTCAGCCCTTCCCCATCCGGGTGGGATTCACAGTTGGTGCCTTGGCTGTGCCCTAGCTCACAGTCCTGCAGTCAGGGCAGGGAGCAACCCACGCCGAAGGGCTGATTTGGCACCAGAATAGCCAAGATCACCTTTCCTTGAATGAAAAATTGCCATCCGTGTCTGGTTTTGACTATAGTACAACCTCACGCATCTCCTGTTTTTTGGTCATTCACAGACAATGAAGATTTACAGCTGTTTGCATTTGTGAAGCCTCAGATTGCTAACAGCTTCTGATTTTTAGAAAATAGGTTACAGATTCTTTAGTATCAGATGAAGAAATGCCAAATATCAAAATCCCCATTGTCAAGGCAATTAAATACCTCGTTCCTGTTGCACTTGGTTTACTGTGCAGCTATTGGCACACTGCTCTGCCCCAGGTCTTGTGTCATTGTGTGAATTACCCATGTTCCAGACTGTAAGCAGTTACAGCAAGACACCTTAGGCGTGGCAGATGCACAGATGTGGTGATGGTGTTGCCAGCAGACAGGGAGGCACAGCCCTTCCTGCCAGTGTGACGCTGTCTCAGACCGCCCTCTCCATGGTGAACTGGGATTCCTGTGCCTTACAGAGCAGATTCTTACTGAAGTCTACAAAGCAAACAGAACACTTGAGCACCTGGTAGCCTGATTCCCCCCCACCACCCTCTTTTCTTTAAAGTAGCGGCCAATGACACATTTGGAGATAATTAAAACAAAGGCTGAGGGTTTTTTAATATGCCGTGACTATTAGCAGCTGGATTAGGAATAAGCCAGCACAAAAGCAGCATACTTCTTATACCAGCTATAAATAAAACCAGGCTTCAAATTTGAAAGCAGGATTTTTTTTTTCCTTTTTCCCCTCCACAGAAAATCTTTTCTTTGTGCCAAGACTAAAATATTAGCGCTGTGTTCCCTCCTCTGTTTAAACAGACCTCATTGCATCTAAGTGCCAAAAAAGTGGAATTCCTGAACAGCAGGTGAAAAGAAAACACAAGATCAAACGCAGTTCTGGCTGCCAAGAGAACCTGCAGCACGGCTTGGGGGTGCATGAAAAGTCATGCAGCTCCTGGTGCTGTCAAAGACTTCTGGAAGGTCGTCAAGGAGCTTTTTCTAAGCATCCCACATCAAAAAGCTGCACAGAGAGACAAAGCTGCAATACATCATGAGGATGGTGCTAAAGATACCAATCACGCACTTTTAGGAGAATTCAACTTCTTCCCCATCACATCCATGGAAGCAGCTCTAAGAAATCAGTGCTCTCTGTGGAGACCAGGGGTATGGAAATAAATGCAAGTGCTCACACTGGGTGAGCATTAGGCAATGGCTGGTTTGGGTCCATAACCCAGCGGGGAACTATGGAAGAAATGTGTCTTTCTGAGCTCATCCTCGCACTTCAGGCAAAGGACACGTATTTTGCTGCTCTTGGAACCAGCCAGCCCTTGCATTAATTCGAATTTCTGCACCCAGTTGGACATCCCTAAGCCCATGACAGAGTCCTTTCTCTTTGGCTGGTGCGCCCTTTGGGGACGCAGGGAAGAAACTGCTCCAGCACTTCTCATGGTTAATGGCCTTCAGAAAACAGACTTAAGTTGAGCTCCTTGTTAATCCCTTCTGACCTCTGCCTACCATTCCTTGCCATCACTGGAAAAGGCAGGGAGGCTCTGGCCCAAAAGCAGACACCTGGGTTTGAAAACAAGAATTTGGACGTGTCTCTGGGTCCCACTGTGCCGGCAGTGCTGGGAGCCCTGCAAAGCTCACCCAGCTTCCACCCCTGCACTGGGGCAGCCCCCAGGTGAGGCTGCAGCAGTGCCTGTGAGCGAGCTCTGACCAGTGACACTCATTTCCAAAAGGCACCCATGGACGCTTCCCCTGTAATTGCTAGGGCTGAGAAATGACTGACCAGGCAGCAGCACTGGGATCACAGGCTGGAAGTGCTCAGGCCCATTTTCCCTCCTAAAAATCACCAAGCAGCAAAGTTCTTTCAAATAACACACACATTGGTGGGGTTGAAAACAATACAAGGTGCACATGAGCTCCTAAAGACAGCCTTTTTTTAAATTTTATTTTAAAACTCTGCATCTGAAAACACCGTATGACAGAAAGCATTTATATACACTGCAGTGTTTTTGGTATAATACAGTATTTCATACATCCATTTCTTTTTCTGCAAAAAAATTTGCTTTGTCGGACGAACAACCAAACTCCCATTGACAAAGAATACAGCTAAGGCACATTGTTTCTGCTAAACGAAAGACAAAAGGGTGCAAAAACGGGTAGTGCAATAATTGCTGAAAATCACATTCTACTACAAGAAAAGCATTCTGACTTTGAACTTTGATTACCGGTCAATTTAAGACATTTCAATATCTCATAAAATACTCCTTTAAATAAATAGCAAAATATCTACATCTTTCAGTGTGTTCCATTTGAATTTCCAATTTTTTTTTTTAAACTTTCCTGTATATACATGGTTTTCTTTTTTCTTATTCAATAGATTACAAAATATTTCTGTACAATTTTATGCATATTATGATCTATAACAAAATAGTTATTTCTTAAAACTATATTACCACCAGTCTTTGAAAATGACAGAATAGGAATAACTTATTGTGGACTATGTTAGGCAATAGAAAAATCCAATCAAACCAAAACAGAACCAAAAGGACAAAGTCAGAAAAATAATTTCATCACACTGAATTAATTATTTTAGTTTCACAAATCTTGTTTTATATGTAAACCCTTTTCAGTTGCCTTTGGGTTGTATCCACATCTGAATACCAACACAGGACAGGATTTGGGATTCCTAAAAGCCCTGCAGCCTGCCGGGAATATTGGTGCTACTCACTGAAACACGACAGCTCTCATGGAGAAAAGGAGTAAAGAAACCAAACACATACAAGCCTTAGCAGAAGTCATTGGTTTCTGCTGACTTTGACAACCTTTGAATGAAGCTCCAAAAGCCAGATTTTCAGAAATGCTTTTACGACTCAGACAAAACAACCAGACTCCACTATGTTCTAAATGTACGGCTGTATTCCCAACCAACACCCAAAATCTGGCCCCATCTGGTGACGTTCTTCAGACCTTAAGACCATACCATTAGAGGATATTTCTTCTCCCAGCTACCAGTACAAATCTGAGAGGAATGCTACTATGCCATGTTAGAATGAGTGAAATTACTCTACAATTTGTCTTGTGCATCTGAGAGCAGTCTGTCCTGTTGTAGTCTGAAGATAAATTAAAAGTTACTAAGTTTGTAATTAAACCAACCTTCCTTGTCTGCAGTGAGTTGCAAAAGACAGAGCTCATAATTTCCTTGGGTTTATATGAATGTCTGAGACTTCCTTTTGCCTGAAGGGAAGGTCATTTTCTTTCCTTAAAGACTGCATTTGTAAGCAATTTCTGTTGTATTTGTGAAGCGTAAGCTGACAGCAACACAACTGAGCTGTAATAGAAATCTCAAGGTGCCTTTTATTCATTCCACAACAGAGAAAGTGAGCAAGACACAGACAACACCGAAGTTCCTAACACAGTTTAAGGCCACATGTAGAAAGGATGGAAGTAAGGCTTTCTTTAAGGGGCAACACACTGGATGCCACAATGGGAACAGACACCGAGCGATCCAAAGCTGACAGGATTCACCCACAGAAAAGCTGAAACAACACCCTAGTTTTGGCCAGCAGGTCTGTGCCTTTTTTTGGATCTAAGCAGGAGAATAAAATGAAATGCCACAGACATCCTCCTCTGGAATATTCCCAGCAAACTGAAGGCGCTCCCCTAGCAGGAGTGCTATTGTCTCACTCGAGGGTGTTAATTACAACAGAACCAAAGACAAGCCGAGTCATTACAATATACAAATGCAGCGCCATGAACCGCGCCTAGAATTGTCACTCTGGTATCAGAGGCACCTGTACAGTATCTTGCTGTTTATTTGGCAAGGTTACAAGTAATACTTCTAGGTTTTAACAAAGTAGAAAGAGAATTTGCATAGATTGTACATTCAGTTCGAGGAGATTTCCGGTACCTTTTTTTGTTGTTCTCAGGTAAACGTGTTTGCAGACACAGTGAGGTAGCAGCTGTGGTAGCACCCATGAGCAAAAGAAGGTAACCAAGGCAGAAGCAAAGAGCAGAGTGATCAGCACACTACTGTTAGTAGGAAGGAACGGAATCAACGTGGTACCTGCAGTGTCACATCATGAAGGGCAACTGCTCCCAACGCCACACGTAACCGAGACACCCTAATGCTGCCGTGGTCCTGGGTAACGTGGGCTGCAAGGTCTTGTAGCCTCAATTTTAAATGCTCTCAGCCTGATTATTCTCTCCCTTACTGTGATGGTGGTGGTGAAGGTTTTGAAGGTCAATCTCTTCTACAATACACCTTTCGAAGGGAATTAAAAATCAGAGTGTTTGCTTGCTTTTGAAGATTCTGCAGGAAAATGTGCTGTCCTACAAGTTCTTCCTTGCTGCCCTTAACCCTAATTCACATTTTTTTGGCTCCTCTGTGCCTGGCTGCAGCAGCAGCTGCCCTCAGGGCTCTGCAGCAGGTATTCCTGCTCTCAGGAACTCCTCCCGGGCCTCTGGAAGGGCAGTGCTCTGTCCTCTCTAACGCTGCATCGCTCCCTACCCTCTCTGTGGGCATCACCCCTGGAGCTGCCTTGGCAGAAGCCTGAGGGTTTGGTTTGGAGAAGCTTTTTTACATGATATTTTCAATTGTCACTTATTACGGGCTTAAGGTAATGTCCTACTAATGCTTAAGACTATAGTGGAGGTCTGAATGGCAGAAATAAAGACACACATGGATCATTATCTTTTCACAACCGAATTGAAGCAAAGGCCAGTGGGAACGGTTGCCAACCACTTCCTACCACGTCTGTCTTACTCTGCTGCTGAAATACCAAATAACCAAGTCTCCTCTTACACACATCAGATTCCCACGCCTGAAAATCAGGACAAGGTAACTGCTGGCTTTTACCCACTCCCTCCTGTGCACAAGTACTGAACTGACTGAAGGCTGCTCTGAAAAGCAAACTCTGCTCACCTGCATCTGGGTTTCTGAAGAAGCCTAGGGGGTTTGGCTCACACAAGTATAAAACTTCCTGCTCTGCAGAAAGTGCTGGAGTTGGCCAAGGTTTCATTTGGCCAGCTCCTGAAGCTTTGGGAGCTGGGAAGACAATGAGGAGGGCGTGCTAGCCAGAGGCAAGCTGGCAATTCTGTGATGAAAGAGAACTAGAGAAATCAACAGAAAGCTGGTCCTCATTGCTGGGCCACAAGAAACATCTGGATCCTCTTTATCTGGGAAGTCAAAACTGAGATCTCAGGGCATCAGTGGTTCTCAGCCTTGCTGTGCAGAAGGAGCCCAGTTTGTTCAAAGGCTTGTTGCAACACAATTGTGTCAAACTTTTGCAAAGTTTCAGCACCTTCTTTACCCTTTCTCTCTCCCTTTGGTCAGGTTTACACTATCCTCGTTCTGATTCACTGACTTCAGTACTGTGCTCACTACAAGCGTGGCTAAGAGTGATGGAGGCTTCATTAGGGTGGCAATTAGTGCTGCAGGAGATGGAGGGAAAGCGAATGCACATTAGTTGTGACTTTTGAAGGTGCTGCAGGATCACTGTTAATACACCATTAAACAACTGTACAGGCATTGTGCACTGAAGCCAACACCCAGGAAAGTCAATTTGTAACACACGAATGCACATTCCTGTATCTCTAGGCTTAGCAATAATGAAGGCTTAACAACAGAGATACAGAGGGACTTTCTTGTATAACACTTGCTATCATGAAGGAATTGTTAAAATTCTCTGCTTGCCAAGCACAAAAAATGAAGACATAATTTCAATTCCAAGAAAACCCCCCTTGAATATCAGAAAATGAAAATGCAAATATTACTACTCAATGTCCAAATGTCATCAAAGAAAGAATTGGACAAATCTGAAAATAAACTGTCATTTGAGCTATTTCGTTTAGCCTTGGGGTTTAACATTACCATATAAACAGGTCTGCATAATGCTAAGACTGACTTTGGACATAATTCATTAAATCACATACGTAGATGTTCTCATTTTGCCACACTCCCTTTCTGTGTAATATGGATTGATCACAGGAGTGTTACATGGCTGTCATGCAGAATGGAATTTAACCAAGCAAAGCGTTACACACAGACGACAAATGTGTGCATATGGAAATATAAACCCCTCCCACTGAAAGGAATTTTGATCAAAGCAGGCTTTCAGCTGGGATCCTGTTCAGCAAGGACTGGCCAGTGTGACTGGAAAAGAACACCTGCACATTCAGAAGAAGATGTGTAACCATCTGTGGGTCCCTGCTCTGAATTCTCTTGTTTTGTACCAACTGTGGGTCCCTGCTCTGAATTCTCCTTTCACCAAATGTAAGATCTGTGAAGTTATTCTCTTCTGACCATTGACAATGTTCATCACAGGCTCCCAGTGCTCCCATTTCAAACAAGAGGAGCCACTAAGCAGGACTAAGTTGGGCTTAGCAGCATCAGCTTGGAGCCAGATCTAATCCCTGATGCACAGTCTGGCTCTACATGTTTTTTATTCACAACTACTGGACTTTGTAACTCAGACACAGAATCTCATATATATCTTTTGGATCCATGTCTGCATGATAGCAGCCGAAGTAAAGGTGGCTGTTTAGGTCCAAAACTTGACATTGCCCCCAGAAGATGTTCCAAACATGGCAGCTTATCCTTTGATGACTTCAAACAGACAGCATTTACCCCTAGCATACTGTCACACCTCTTATTTATGCTGGGCTTGACCCTGAAGTCCTCATTTAGCACTAGCACTCTGTGGAAGTTTTTCCCAAGAAAGGACTGCAGGATCAACCCCTTCAGCTCTGCATCCTGTATTTTAACAGCAGCACAGGGTTGCCAGCTTGCTACAAAACTTCACTGTTTAAATGCTTCTTGCCTTTCAGAAACTAAACTCATATAAATTTTCTTTGAGATATTTTAAACGTAGCATATAATGCAAATGGGTATATCAGCAACCATCTGTTTTCTTTCCCTTTTTTGTACTAAAACAAAATAGTTTGCACCTTATATTTTAAATGATAGAAGTGGCAGCTTTTTTCCTAACCGCAGAAGACAGGATTGTTGTCACCTTCTGCTTGGTCTAGTTAATGAAAACTTACCAAAAAAGCACTTTAAAACATTCCTGCTTAAGAATAAAAAGAAGTATCAAATTTAAAAACTAAGTGATCTGCATGCGTGCGCGTGGGTGCACCCCTCCACATGTGCTTATGTGCAAGACAGACTGAAGGTTTCGTGACTACCCCAGGAGCCTTACTGAGAACAAGCATGGCCTGGGCTTGTTAATGAATTTTATTGTGTGCCCTAAATATGACGTTCTTCATTCAATCTGCAGGGCTTGAACCGTGCAGTCGCCACTGCATCAGTGTGACCAAAGCCCTGGACTTCACAGTGAGGATTGGAGGTCCCCAGAAAATACGAACTTCACAAAGGAATGTTACATTAAAAACAAGCACTGTTAAAAAACCCTACTGAATAAGTAATAACACTGTGATTCTAGTACATAAACCTGTTGGTAACCCTGGTTTCACACATGCTTGCCTCTAGAGCTGGTTGAAAATCGGGAACATGATCTTGACTGGAATATTCCAATCAGCTCTCATTGTTACAAACTTTCCCAAAGCTACCACTCGTGACTGACAAAATCAAGACAAAAAAAGAAAGGGAGGTGTGAGGGGAGGAAGGCCTTTTCTTAATAAAGGCAGCTTCAGTTAGTAAAATAACATAATCTTCAAGCTGCAAAAGCAGCACCTACTAATTAGTCATTGACTAAAACATAAATAATAAATACCTAAATTTTTCCTTCTATGCATCCATTTTTGTGCCAGATAAACATTTCAATGCTCTGCCCTAATGCCAGCACAGCTGACACCACAATTCCAAGTCCAAAGCAAACTGAAGTAGCTTTAAACCAATACGACAGAGACACTACAAGCCACGGGGATCTGTGTGTTACAGTCCTACTGCAAGTGTTGTTTAAAAGGGAATTCAACCTTCCTGTGAGCCGTGATTACGGAATGATCTAAGGGTCTGTTTCTCTCCTGATGTGGACACTTAACTCTCAGCAGAAAGTCATCCATGCACACAGAAGGGTGAACAGATACCTTCCTTTATTACAGCAACAGGACTTCTTTCCTAATGAACCCAAGAGCTTTTAATGGTCTTTTTTGGTTCTGTTGCTAACTAGAGATTAACACAGCAACAACAACAAAGTGCATGTTTTTGCTAATGTAAAATGCACTAGTTGGAGGTGAATTTGCATATAAAACCTGTATTTTAAAAAGTTCTTGGAAGGTAAATTAATTTTTCCCTACTGTAGAAAATGCAGGTTGAAATGATGCAAAACATGCCTATTTAAAACAGGATGCAGCCTGCTAGGAATTCTGCAGACAGGCAAGGATAGACTGTTGACAGAATAAAGTAAAAGCACAGAGAAACATGGCATTGTTCTCCTTCCCCTGGCTTTGGGCAGAGACCCAGACCATCCTGCACAGCCTCCCAGATGCCCTGGCAGAGCCTGGAAAGATCCAGCTCTAGGAAGAGATGGAGATCTGAGACCAAGGGAGGGAATTAGTGTTACGACTTACTAGCCACTGCTCAAATTAGGGAAGAAACCTGTTGTTGCAGATTTAGGTCCCAATTTTACTATTTTACTGGTTTACAACTCCACTGCCTGAGGAGTTCAGCTCAAGAGCAAAATCAGCAAAGGGTGTGAGCATCACAACCCACCCCAGCCTACACACACACATACCTGCTCTACTGGCAGTCTGAAAATACTCAGGTACTGGTGGCTTCCAAAAATACCTGCACATTTGAAAGGGCTGAAATTCAAAATACTGCTTTGTTCTTTAATAAATACTCTTAGTACACTGACCCTGAAACTGACTGCATGAGACATAAAAGACTACTATAGCAAAACACTGGTTTAATTTAGAGTTTATCTTTAAATTAGTCTGAAAAAACCTCTGAAAGTAATCTGAAAGTTTTTGCTTTTGCTCATTTTCTCTAACTAGGATAACAGACATCAGCTGTGTCCAGAATTACTTTGTGTTATTAAAAACCCGAGTGAGGCTGTACCATAATTACTTTGCATTCTCTGAGGTCATGCGGCCATACAGGCTCCAACCTCCCCAGAAAGAGTAAATAGAAGGGAATTTTGCTGTGATTTATTCATGATAGCAAAATAACGAAAGCCTATGAAACAGCAGAGCTACAGACAAATTTATTTAAAAAAAAACCCTTTAGCAGCTGCTCCTTCACTGCCCTCTCCATGGCTTGGTGCTGCTGTTTCCAAGCCCACACGATGGTGGGTGCAGTGGCACCTGGAGTGGCCGGGTCCCCACTGGACAGCACAGGCTGTGGGATGGAGGAAGCTGCTCCCAACAGAGCTGATGGAGAGGGCAGTGACAAAGGCCTTGTCAGAACTTCAGAACTTTTTGTTTTGTTTTGTTTTTGTTTTTTTAAATGAATTCTATTGCAGTAAGTAACAAAAAAAAAAAGTACCTTTCCCTTAGGTTTCTGAGACCTGGTGCAAGATTCACAGAGAAGCAAGGTTCAATTCCCTTTTAAAAACCTATGCCGGGGCAGAGCGTACCGGATGCTACCTCAGGCGGCCGTCGGGTTTGACGGGGCCCAGCTCGGATTTGGGGTCGGGGCTCAGCGAGCTCCAGGCTGTCTGGGCGCAGCCCTGCAGGACGGGGCAGGCCGTGGGACCCACGCTGCAGATGTCCACGGCTGACCAGACGCTGCTGACCAGAGAGTCCACCCAGGCCTCCAGGCGGGCGCCCACGAGCCCCGCGTTGCGCTTGGCCTGGTCCAGGCGGGCGGCGCTGACCGGGATGTTCAGCACGGGGTTCAGCCCCTGGAAGCTCTGCTCCATGTACGCGTTCTTCGGAGGCCCGCTGTGGAACTTGATGGCTTCCTCTGGAAAGGCAGAAGCAAACCCCAAAGTTAGCGCATTGAAACAGCCACCACGAAGGATCTAAAGCTACAGTAAACAAAAAGACCAAGGTTTAGGGGTGAGCTGCAGCCCATTTCCCACACACCGCACCCCAGGGGTTGTGCTCAGCTTTGGCACTCCTCGTGCTCAGCACCACAGATTCTGCTCACCGTGACTCTCACCCTGCAAGCGCTGCCTTAGGAGGCAAAGCTCTGACCCTGGAAACAGAGTCACCCTTATTTTCAACATGTACAACTGGCACCCCCAGAGCTGCAGGATGCCCAGCAGCTCGAAATGAGAAAACAGTTCAAGGACACCTGGTGTGAGAAGTCTGCCAACCCCTGTCAGACATCCAAATGCTATCATTGATTTGTCTAGGAGAAAGAGCCAAGATCCCAACCTGTTTTGTTGTGGGATTTTTTACCCTAAACAGATGAACCTCGCCCTGCTGTGGAAAAGCCACAACATTTGCTAGCTCTGCCTACAAAACCCAGGTGCTGCCATTTGTAGCACTAAAAGGACAACACCATGGTTTTGGACAGACCAGACCCACAAACAGGTGTAGCCCCAACATGATTCCTGGAAGTGCTCCAGTCTCACTGGGAAAGTATTCTCTCATGACAATTCTATTTCAAGCTCCTGTGCTGAACAGTAGATCAAAAACCATTCCCTAATGACACTTTGCATTGTGGTTGCTTTCCATACAGTAACCCTTCTATCTCAGCAAAATACAGCACAATGCCCCAAATTTGCAATATTGCAGTAAAAATCAGTATCAGGCTGTGACAATGCTTTCAGAGACCTAAACTGGACACTGTGGGCCAGGCCACCCCTGAAAAAGGTTGGCTGACTTCTGAGAGTCTGAGTGCACCAAGGTGCTGCTTATAAAATCACGAAGGGACCCTCCAAAAATGTTCACCGAGTGCCTGTCGGGAGCAAATTTCCAGCCATTTCTTTCTGCTCTCAGCTGCCTTCCCCAGCATCCTCGCTCTGGCAGCACGGAGGATATGTTTAGCTCTGCCAACAGACACAGTGTCTGGAGCAGAGAATGGCCCCATTCAGGGTGCTGCAGGCGAGGAAAGCCACCGCGCCCCGCGGGCGTCAGGGGCCAGGAATTACGGATGCACGGCTACAATTCCTTCCACATGTCCCTGCTGCTTGCGCTGCAGCCTGACACTGAGTCCTTTCTTCCATGCAGAGGACAGCATCTCAGGTGCTGGAAATAAATCCGTGCATTTATTTAGAGGGAAAAAGGGATGTTTAATTGGAGCTTTGCTGCTACATTTGCAAAGTCTTTAATGTCAAATACTGTGCAAGTCTGTCACTTCAAATCCCCAGTTAAAGTGGTTCAGCACATGCCCATCACCATTATACATCATTTCATTCTTCCTGCATTTATCTAAACCCCTCTTTTTATTTTAAGTGGTCGATATCCACAATAATCTGTAGTCAAAATGAGTTCAATCTGTGCACATGTGTCAGGAATGTGCTCTGCCAGAGCTCTGCAGTTTAAGAAACAGAACAAGTACACATGATTAAATTTCCTCCTTTGGAAGCAATTAAATATGGAAGACTGTTTGTCAACATATTAATTAAATAGGAACATTCTGAGTAAAAATCCCCAAATAAATAAGAGTTGGCATTACTAGCAGGATCATCTGATTGAAACAGGCAATTCAGCGAGCTTGTTGAACCAAAGCCTGTTGCACGTGTTTGGTGCATGGAACGAGAGAGATCTTTATTCAGACAAGAAACAGGATGAAACGGAACTTGCTGTTCTCCCTGGCTCAGCCTCGCACTTGTCCCAGGCCTCAGGACTTGGTGCTTTATCAGGACTGGAAAGAATGAAACCTGCAGAAGCTGCAGGACTCAGTGCTTGGCAAAGCAGCAGAGGTTGAGTTAAGGGCTACCACTGCCCACAGCAGAAGGCGCTGCTGCAGTCAAGGCACACGGAGACCCCTGACCTGGTACCGATGGGGACTGTCTGCCCCACAGCAGAACAGCACCCGCGTCAGGCGTCAGCGCGTCCTACAAAGGAAAAGCGGGGTAACAGCAGCCTGGCTGCAGAGTCACACGCACTCATCCACAGGAAATGCTGGGCACTGCACCCAGAACCCTCTCCTGGAGCCCCCAAGTCTTTGTTAAACAGCTCATAGGAGAAGGCAGGGAGGATGCTGCTCATCCGAGCAATGGCAGATGGGCCGTTCCTCTTTGCATTAAAGGAAAAATGACAGAGAATCATGCTCCATAACGTACTGAGCTGGTACAGAAGAGAGACAGTGAGGCTCCCAAGGCCTGAAACGCTGTAAAAAAGGAGGCTGGAGCTACTGGGTGTGCTCTTGAAGCACTGACACTTCAGTCAAGTGTCACGAGGAAGAGCTCATGAAAAAACAATGAAGAATGTAAGGCTTGCCTCTAAATGTTTAGACATTTAAATCCGTATGGTTAGAGCAAACAATTCAAAATCAGCTGAATTGCAGACATTAAGCCAGACTTTTTTTGCCAGTCCTTTGATTTCACACATTGATACACAACGTGTATCAATGCAAAATATATTCCACTGACTTGAAATAAAACTTTAAAAAACTTGGTTATTTTTGACCCCTATTTGTATTTGCTCTTCACTCACATTTCATTTGCTCTTCACTCACACGCGAGGACACATTTCTCAATTGACTCTTCTTGGTCTAACTTCTTTGGATTAAACACAGAGCCTATAGCCAGCCACACGGGCTGGGATTTCAGCATTTTTGTGTGGGTATGTTCATCATTTTGCAGAAAAAGCAAATTAGTTTAGACAGAGAGTGGGCTAAGGAATGAAAAATATGGTTACCTTGGTACACATTAAGGCGCTAGACCTGTGGGTTTTTTACAGCAACAGAGAATGTACAGCTTTATTTCTTTACTTAAATTGTATTGAAACCCTCTGGCAACGAGGTAATTTTTTATTGACATTTTGTTTGTTTTCTCTTGCAGCAAACAAGACAGTGCTGCATTTCCTCATTGTGGAGCTAATCGACTCCTTGTCAGCTGGATCTGAACTAAATTTCAAAGCAAATCCCTGTCTTCAGGGTTTTTCTCGGAATGATGATTCCAGGGCATGTCTGCTCTTCTGCAGTCATGCGCCTGCCTGCTGCTATTACTGCGTTTATCAAGAACATGTCATGTTACCTCTGGTTAATTTAAAGAAATCACAGCAGTTCTGACACAAGTTGCCACCCACTTTATAATCCGTATAGATGCAATTAGAATTGATTGAGCCACTGCAAACAACCAAGGGCAAAACAAAGGTTTCCCAGTATCTGCTAACTGAGATGATCTACAAATATGGATTAGGTTAAAAGGCCGTGGAGGTGCCTGAGTGCATCGCCCATGTCTGCTAATGCTGTCATCCCTTGAAAGGGGTGGCTGCAATTTGGGGGCACAGGGATGAGGCACTGGTATTTCAGGCTCCATGGGAGCAGCAAAGATCAGCAGTCCCATGCCCAGGACATGCCATCAATCTGGGAACAGACTGGGAAAGGTCTCTCTTAAACCAAAAAAGGAGGCTGCTCTTTTTCACTGCCCTCCTTGTTTGAAGGAGGAAGGGCTTTTTACGTATTCATTTATTTACAATCCAGGGTTTACTATCATCTTGAGGTTTTGGGGCTTTTTCTGCCCCAGAAGCGAACCTGCTACTGGCTCACAATAACCTATTTGGCTTTCATGGAACAGGTACTATCCATTAAATGGATGACAACTCATTATTGGCACTCCAGCTGGGAGAGCGCTGGGGAAACTTCACTGTGAATATAAACTCAAATTTAAAAATGAAATTGCTTTGGCTTTTTCTCTTCCCCTCACTGTGACCCTGTGAATTGACCACACTCGGCCTTTAAAGACCAGGGAAGGGGGGAAAGTGGGACAATAGGGATGCAGAGACAACATCTACTGAATTTGCCGTTTTCTTAGGACTTGAAGTCTGCTGGGTAGCTTGGATTAGAGTCTGTGAGCTGCTGGCTAAGTGCTCTGAATGATGCCTGTTGTGAGGTTCTGCCTCTGCAGTCTCTTCCCAGGGGAGCTGGACATCTGGCCTTGAGTCCCCAAGTACTCCCATTCCGGTTGCCTAAAGCAAGAGCCCCCCCCTCCTGTGTGCCACCACTGCCAGTGATCCTACACGGATCTGCTCCCTGTTTTGTCTCCTCCACATTCCATTCCCTCTTTGTCTCGGCACAATTACTCCTAGAGCATCCTGCTGGTCCTTGGCAGCCCTCCTGTGTCCTTACAACAAGCATGGAGTACTTGGCTTTCACACGCTCGACCATATGGTGAGAGCATCAAAACTGTTGTTTAGAAGAAGAAACAGGAATCTGTCTGCACAGGAGGTAGAGGGAAGGAGGCTCTGGTGGAGAGAGCGAACCTGGCTTCTCCCAAGGATTTATTTCACAAATTCACCTAATTTCCTTTTCTTTTCTTTTTTACTTTCTCCAGCCAGGCAAATACTTGGAGGCACTCCCGAGCCACAGTGTCTGCTGAAGGCAGAGCTGATCAGTGGCACAAGTCAAAATAAGGAAAATAGACACAGATTTGGATGACTGAAAGGGGAAAAGCAGCAGGAAGGAATAAGTAACATTAGATTATAGACTCTCTACTGAAATAGCTTGGGGAGCCGTATTTACAGTGGAAATACCCCAAACAGTATACTCAGTAATTCCGTGTAAGATCTGATCTCTTACAGATTCAGGTTTTGAAAAGGTCAATGAATCTGTGTTTTTAAAACAATTTACATTCTATCAGTTACTCACATCTGGACACAGCATCAAAGAAAACACTCGCTCTTGATTTCCCTTTATGGTTCTACTTGCATGCACAGAATTTAGGCCAAAATTAATAAATAAGTGGAAATAGAAAAATGAATAAACTAGTGGCATATGCTGTTTTTATAAACTGCTAAACAGAACATCTTTGCTGGCAGCTGTCCCGTGATTATTTTTTTATTTTGAATGCAATTATGAATTCTGAGAGTCATGATACAGGAATGAACGTGTTTTACTTTGATTGTTCAAAAGAAGAGCCAGTGGCTCCCTTCATGATGCTGGGAAGCCAAAACAACCTTTCCGTGTTGTGCTCTGGGCTGAAGCAATGTGTAGATAAGCAAAGATTTAGGAAATACAGGACTGTTGTCATGCCCATGTTCTCAGGATACAAGATGTGAGTGGCTGCTGCCAGTTTTGTGCAAACGCTTTCCAGAACAGCAAAAGCAAATTGCACACAAGACCATGGAGAGTTTTTTATGTCTGAAACTTTGTGGACTCCACTTTCTACATCTGGAGTGGATGAGGCAGAGGGGATGGAATCATTATAGAGGAAATGACATGCAAAGTGCTATGAAATGTATCAGTCCAGGGCAATCTTTCTGACAAGAGTTGTTTTTTCATCAGGGCAGGGGAAGGCAGGGCGGGGGTTGGTGGTGAGGGAGGACGGTTGGAAAAAGGAAAATTTTAAAGAAATCCCTAATAAAACATATTCCCCTCTTCTACTGACAACTCCTGGCTAAGTCTGATGGATGTTTTATTTTCAATGTTAAGACAAGAAAATAATACTAGTCCTCCATTTCAGAAGATTTTTGGCAGTTTTTGCATTGTTTACAGTACCAGAAATCGTTCTTTTAGAAGTTCTAATTCTTCTGTCATACTCTCAAAGTGCCTTTATTTGGCAGAGAAAAATGTATTTAAAGAATAAAGTGGTGACAAACTGACAAAAGCTGAAAATCAAAGCTAAATGACGACTGCCTGCACATAACACAACAGTGTCACTGAGACAGAAAGCCTTACAAAAACAAACAACAGGAATTTGCATTGTAAATACAATTCTAACTACAGTGGAGTGTCACTACCTGCCCCTGTAATTAACTTTCTTCTCTACCTCCATGCCTCAGTCATCTGGAGATTACACATCACATCATCAGTAGCAAATCACTCCCGAGACTTTTTTCCTAGACAACATTGTTCCCCAGCTCTGTATTTCATTCTGGCAGTAGGTTCTAGTTGCCACATAAATGAATAGGCTTTTTAGCAAAAATGGGGAGCCCAGCGTATCAATGGGCAAAACAGGGTAACTACACAATTTCAGTGAATTATTCCAGATTCAGAGTTTGGACCAAAGGGAGTATTGCCTTTACACCATGAAGTGTGGGCTTATATTTGAAGTCTGAGACATGTTTACCTGTCCATGGGGCTCTCACATTGTAGGGAAAAGCAGCAAGGTTGCTGGCTACATGCCACGTTTTTTGTGCTATTTATGCCTTAAAAGTTAAATTACCAAAGAACATGGAATTCATTGATTTCCAACAGACGAGTTGGTAGCAGCTGCATTCAGAAGCAGGCTGCCTCAAACTTTGAAAATGTATTCCTTCTACACATGGTGTCTGTTCACAATTCATCATTGCCTATTAGCAAATACCAGCAGTAGGTTGGAGGAGGTTTAGTTTCTGCTTAAGGAACGATGCCACCAAACGTTAGCAGCAGAAATCAGTAAGTTCACTCTTCTGCTGGAAATGTGGGAATCAAACTCCTGTTGAGCGAGATAAGGGCTGCATTAGCTCTCAGCAGTTGTCTGCTGGTGTTTGCATTACAGAAGCAGCACGTTATGCTGGAAGGTAAATGCCTGACTCAGTTTATTTGTTGCCTTGTCAGGAAGAAGAACTTCTGAAAACTTAATAGGATCATTCATGTATCTAGCAAATTTAAGATGTCTAAAGTTATGAATATTAATACTGGGCAGATGGAAACACTTGAGCACTTTAAGAAGAATGGTAAAGATATTCAGAGCAACAAGCTTGCTTTGATCTTACTGAATAAAAACCCAGGTGTGGCTGAAAAACGTTCCCTCTTCTCCCAGCACAGTGTCCTGGGCACTGTCTGCAGACCCAAGCATTTGGATGATGCCTGTGCCACGCAAACATGGGAGCCTGCAGAGCCTGGCAGCCCCAGCATGGCCTCTGTATTTAGATGGCTCAGGGCTGCTGTGGCAAGGAAGAAAATGGTTTCTTTCTAAAAACCGTCAGTGTGGGTCTGGTCCCAGGGCTGTATTTGTAGATACTTCTGTAACACAGCTGCTTGGCAAGTACTGAGCAGGTTTTGGCAGGTATCAGGCAGGAGTGAATGCCTGGACCTGACAATATGTCAGGTGAGCTTTGGCCTAGGGTAATTTTGTCTAATCCAGCATTGTGTATATTAATGTTTTTATTGTTAAACACACAGGCTTTGTCAAGAAAACAGTTTAAACACATGTAAGTCTCTAAGAGGAAACATGAATGAAAAGCAGCACAGAAAGGTCAATTTTTCTGTCCATTTCTAAATGATGGCTTTTACGATAGCTGTTAGATCATTGAGAGTCTGAAGTTCTCTGGATCCTGAATTGTGCATAATTTAAAGATACAAATAGTCTTTTGTTCGAAGGGGCTGTGTTTTACAGAATAAATACAGACACCTCCACTTGTCTGAGTGCAAAAGTTTCTTCTGACTTAGTATCTATAAAATCCCTTTCTTTAATCCTTTTCCAACACTGTGCTACTTATTTTTATCAGCAGCATTTACAGTTAATACAGACACAACAACAATCATTCCTGTAGCAAATAATAGAACTTACCTTGTTTGATAGGCTGCTGATTTGAGAAGGTGAGAGGAGTAACGAGGAATTTGGTTTCAGCTACTTGTACCCAGTGGTGCAGAATTTTTATTGTCCATACACCAGGTCGCAGGGGCAGATTCAGAGGTGGTTTGTAGTGAGTAAACTCGGCACTGGATTCAATAAGAATATCATATGTTGCTGCAATTACATTAATGGGATCCACCCAAATGACAGTCACGGTGACGTTGGGGCCTTTCCCCCATTTCTGCATCCCAACTGGCTCATCTGTTGGCCCAAGGAGTCCTCCGAAATTCCGGAAAAGCCTTTCCTTGGCGTCCCACTCAGTGCCAATCTGAAATTAAAGAACACAGTGCTGGCAGCATCATCTCTGTAAGCATCTGAGACCCTTATAGCAAATAAGGGCTCTCAAGAGACTCAAATCATATTTCTCTAATCACATGAATTATACATACATATAAAAGCTGGCAGCAACATGACCTACGATCATAATGTGCACACAAATTGTGAGGCAACCTAGAATGCAAGGCTTGCTTTTTCGGTCCACTTTTGATTGATAAAAAGGTATTCTTTATCTTAAGAGTGACACAACAGGCTAGAGCAGCTCTCTCTTCCCTCCACAGAAGCAGGCAACAAGGGACCATAATGGCTGGACACAGCCTATGCACAGAAAAAAAACGTGACCCATCATCTCCTGGGTCATGAAAATGTATTACACATTTGAGAGATGGACCCTGCAGTAGAGACCTGACCAGCTGCTGCTGAGACCAGGGAAGATGCTTTGGCTGCTGACTTTAGGACAAGTCACATCAGGTCCTTTACTACAATCCACCCATGAGATGCTGTCTCCTTGCACTCCCTTCCTGCCTCATGTGGGAATTTATTTCTCGTAAACTCTTTTCTTATTGTCATAATAGTGACATTGTTTTTATTTATTCACTAACAGTAAACCAGCTGATTCACAATCTAGTGTAAATATTTAATGGACCTTTGTTTTCCTAGCAGCTTTCATATTCCAGTGCTCTTTACATGAATTTCAGTGGTTCACCCGTAACCTGGGGGATGACACAAACTTCCAAGCTGTTGCCACTAACACTTGTGCACTACTGAAAACAGCATCTCTGACCAGACAGCTCCACGGAAATGGAATAACTGGCTTTCTTGGGCCCACGGGAAGACTTCGGTATCCCAGCACTAAAGCCAGCACGTGTTTATGAGGCTGAGCACTGTCGAACCTTTCCATCCATTCTCCTGCGACCACAGGACTGACGGCTGCACTTCTGCTTCTGGAGGCAGTTCTGGTATCAAACCCCTCAAAGTCCTTCTGGTCTTCTTTTGCCCTGATCTCCAGACATTGCAGATGGCCAAAGAGCTGATTTGTTCCCTGTATGGAAAGCCTCTGTGGGTGACCTCTGGAGATCCATGCACGCTCAGGCAGGATCCCCACTTTTAAAGTATATGTGCATATTGCAGATTTTCCCCACACAGAGCTGTCCTTGTCCCTAAGCTTCACCTCACAAGGGCATGGTCAGAAGCTGCTTTCCTGAAAGCATAAGAAATAATTGTAGCTCATTTGCTTCAGAGATTTTTCCTCTAGATTTTGTTTCACTTCATAAGTGATTCCAATATAATGCCTAAATCCCCCCAAATCCCCAAAACATAATGATTACCTGACACCTATTACCTGTACTGGAAACTGCCCAGTCTCCAGTCCCTTCTAAACAAATCCCTGTGGTTGGCAGACAAATTACAGGAGGACTGCAAGCAAAAAGCTACAAGGTCAGTAAAATAAAACCCTACCATCCTAAATCCATCTGTCATCACACGAATTCCTCCTACCGGACTATGACACTGCAGAATATGAGACAAAATGAGCCTTCCACTACTCTGCAATTAACACAGCATTTCTGGTATTTCAGAGGTATTTCAGCCAGCACACCAGCTAATCAAACCAGACAGCACAGCCCAGATATCAGACCCAAGCATCGACTGCCTCGAGGAGCTGTCAGTGCGTGCTCTCCTGACAAGACTGACTGAATGTGTATGGAAATAAGCTGAGAAAGAAAATTTCCTGACCAGACCTTACTATCTACTCTGCCAACCTTCACTGAGCTGCGGCCATATCACACCTACTCAAGGGACCTGGAAATAATAAAGTCACAACATGTGAAATAAATCTACACCCTCCTGGGCAAAGAAACGTCTGTTAAGGAAGCTCTTTCCACCACATTCAGTATTTCTTACTGAAGAACTCATTGCAGAAGACTTACTTCATCCTCAGAAATTAAACATTCACTCCTGACATCCAGCTATGTCCCCTCTCTTTAGTTTCTCATCCCTGAGAAATCAGAAAGTTACAGTCCCCTTGCTCCAACCTCCAGGTGACACTGCTCCACACCAGGCTGCACGGAAGGCGTTGAGACGTGTTCACATGAACAAAGGTTTATTAGACTGCTCTGTAAAAGAGCTAAGGCTGCTTTGGGGGAAAAACTGTAACACAATTGTTGTCTGGTTGATAAGCTTTGTGCAGGCGTGGTATGGGTTCCCTAGAGCAAACCAAAAGTTACACCCAGAGGGCAGGGGAAGAGAGGAGGGGGCAGTTCTGGTGCTGGTGGCAGGGGCCCCCATGGGAGCCTGTCCCCCCACGGTCAGGGTGTGCAGGGCCAGGGAACAGCAGCACCAGCAGGGCTGCAGAGCAGGCCCTCGGCAACACAAAGGCACCCCCGGGTCCCCGTGTGCCCCAGGGCCAGGGCTCACACCAGGGCTCCACAGGCACCTCGGGGAGGGAAAGGCAGAAGCTGTGCACTCTGTTCGTGGGATCTGCCCTCTGTGTCTGCTTTCCAGCTGCGGACATACTTTCCCATGCTGCACAGCTTGCAGTACCAGCTGCTTTTAGAAGCACAGTATTTCATAGGGAATTGGACTTAAAGCACTGGTTAGAGGTTTATAACCCTTGAACTTTACACAGCTGAGTTCCCAGTACTGAGTGTCCGATTTTACAGGGCAAGAGATACTACAGCCCTATAATAATTTTCACAGCTCTTTAAAACATTGTGAGTAGGCTTTTGCTTTCAAATAGAATACACCAAGTATGGGATGGAATCAAGCAGTAATGAATATCTGATAAATTAGGAAGGGATGTGGCACAGAAACTGACATTTCCCACATCATTATTTTAATCATTTTATTTTGGGCTTCAAGAGCAAGCACTGTGCCCAGGGAACACTTGGAAAGCTGAAAATCTCTCATTGGCTCAAAACTTCTGTTTCTATCTCTGTTTGAACCCAAGATAAAATTTTCCCAAGATAAATTATACCCTGATTATGGGTTCGTGTCTCATTGCTCACCACAAACAGGACCATTAGGTTCACACAATGCACACTAATTGCCTGCCACCTAGTTTATTTTATTCTCTGTGATGAATCACAAGTCTTAACAAGACCAGAAATGAACTTAGCGTTCAACTGATAAACGCTGAGCTGAGACTTCTAGCTCTGTGCAGCCAATCAATCCCCTGCCCTCCACGGAGAAGCTGCCTGAACCCAGGCTGGCAGGACACAGGGTGTGCATTGTGCACGAGCCAATTTCAGGAGGTGTGGGAGTTCCATGCTTGGAAATCATCTCTCTTGGATTTCCTGTGAGTTTATTTTATTTGGCTCAGCCTGCAGGAGCCGTGTGCCATCGAAACGCTGTCACTAACTCTGCCCCAGCTGTGGGGCAGCCCAGCTGGCTGATGGCTTCCCACTTGTCTTTCCAGGGTGTGGGGTGAAATCCGCTCCTTGGGACGTGAAGCCTGAAGGAGCAGAGGAGCAGAGGGCAGGAGGCAGGGGCTGGAGAGATCCCACCATCTCTGCTGCAATCCCAGTTGGGCGTCAGGGTCACAAATACACTCGGGAGCACATTCAGTGCAGCCTACTTGTGCTCTTCCTGCTGGCCCCAGTGCTGTGAGCTGGGACACAGGAGAAAGCTCCCAGCTAAAGTAGCCCCATTCAGTTTTAAATTCCTGCCAGATCATGGGGTGAAAGTCGCTGAAGAACAAGGAATTCTATGTCCCAGTAAGCACAAATCTTAATTTTATTTTCTGTGAACACGGATGCTTCCATCTTAGCTAAACTGCTAAGTTTGTTTTCCACTTGCTGGACCTTGACAAAGCAGTGGCATTTTAATACACAGTAGCAGATCAGAGCTTTCCAGCCACACTGAAGCTGAAGAAGTTAATGCTGGATTTATAGCAGGGTAACTGAGAGAATTATTCGGCTCAGAGGCAGAGATCCCTGCAGGCCAAGGGAAGGCAGAAAGTAAAATAAACCATTTTTAAAAGATTAAATTTTTTACTTTGTACCTCTTGGTCTTTTAAAATATGAATCATCTATGAGAGGAGAGGACAATTAAAGAGGTTAGGTGAGAAAATATAATGCAAACAAGTAAGCAGCCACCAAAACTCTTTTTGTTCAGTTTCAAACAGAAGAAAAAAGTTTCCTTATGCTCAAAAAAGCTCACCAGTGATGAAATTCTTAAAAGTACTAAATAAACAGCAGAAATACTCCTACAAATCGCAAGAACTGGAGCTTGTATGAACATTTATCACTGCACGAAATGGCAGGCCTACCATCCGACACATTGATAAATGAAACACACTTTCCATCCATCTCTTTAATGGCACATTAGTGTCATGGATTTGCCATGCACACCAAAACACTGAATCCCACCTAGGCACTTCTTAATTGCCCAAGAAGATGGTAATTTATGGACTTAGCCATAATGACTGGAACACATTTGTTCAATCAATTTTATACCTTAATTGAAATTTGCGGCTTAACAAGAAAAATCATGAAATTAACTGCTCAGACAGTTGTATCTTTAAAACAGAACACAGATGTCAGGTCCTATTAGTGGTCAACTTTCCTGATATATTTTAGGGTAGACTTTTTATACTCTATGACAGACACTGGGACAAATTTCTAGAAAAATAACAGGATTTGTGGGAAATCTCAGCCACTGCTGTGATAATTTTCTCTTTTGTGTTACAACATCAATATTCTGCTCACATGTGGTATCAGTACCTGACTACCACTAATTTTATGAGGTTTTTTTCAGCATACTCCTGAGAGAAACATTTAAACACATCACCATTTGTCGCTGTTACGTCCGAGGCGCATAAAGAAAATGCCACAGAGTCCAGGCTCATGAACAGTGGAAGCCGAAGCTTCTTTTTTAATAATTTTCTGACTACTATATAGGATAGATCACAAAAGTGTGTTGAGTGGCAATAGGTAATTGGTTCCTCGGCCATCCACCCCTTGAGAGGATAGGCCAAGTCTTAAGATACCTATTCCAAAATATTTTCAAAGTCGAAGCCATAACAATCTTTCAAAACAGCTTGTGGGTGCAAGAAGTTTATGGAACTGTGACCTTCTTTAAAATAGTTTACATAGGAAAGACAGACTTCTCACAGAATATTGAGAAAAGGCTGAAGAATTTCTCTGATTCTAGCTTTTTAGCACCTACAACCATTTCCATCTTGCTTGCAGAAAAAAGGCATTTTCCGCAGGAGCCTTTCACAGCACTCACAACAATCACGGTCACAAAACTTAAGTAACTTAAAAAGCCCCTTTGACAACAATAAAAGCCTTCCATTTATTTTTAAAACAGAAGGAAGTGAGGACACTCAGATTAACATAAGAAAAGAGGGTTGACCACAGATGTGAACTGGCAACGGTATGTCCTTCTGTGATGAGGATGTGCACTATGCTAGAAAGCCACTCTCACCTCAAGTTTACATGGAAATGCAGCTTCCAGAGGCTGCTGATTTAGTGTTCACTCTCGTGATGCCAGAGGCTCATGACACTGTGCATGGGTGGCTACAAACACTCACCTCTGAGAACTGCAACCTCCCAAAGTCGCTTGGTGGACTTGCGATCTTGAAGACTTTCTTGGGCATCACCCACGTTTCCAAAGTTTCCAGTTTACTGACAGCCAGATTGGTTGCGTGGTGCCTGACCAGGAAGCCTTGGAAACGGTCGGCAAGGAAGTAAAGGTGGATGGAAACTGGATGGCCCATGGGGTAGTACCTGTAAAACAGCACATGCTCATCAGTTACACAAGAGAGACATGAAATCTCCATTTACTTGGAGCTAATGGCTTAAGAAGCATTCATTTCAACTAGAAAGTCCACCACTGCACACTGAGAGATTTCAAACGTGTTCATGACTCATCGACAAATATTCTTAGGATGTTCCGATTACCCCAAAACATAAAAATACATTACTAAGAATATAGGCTCATTAATTTCACATGCACAGCTCTAAGCTCTTTAGGAGGCCCCTCTGTGCACCAGAGAGATCCTCTCCCTCGCCACCTCTCCTGGTAGAAACTGGCACCCAAAGACACACACAGATTAGGCTGCAGCACTGTTTGCTCGGATAAACTGTAGGATAAAGGATGCCCCAGGACTGCCCTGTGCTCCAGAGCTGCCAAGGTCAGTGCCTGCCTGCACAGGCCAGCAGGGAATGCTCTGTGACCAGGCACTGACCCCTGGCCCCCCTCCATTCCCAAACCCCTTCCCCAAGGGCAGAGTTCTGCAGGGTGGCACTGCAGCAAAGGACACCAGGATCCAGTCCCCATTTTAGGTCTCCTTATTTTAGGGAGAAAACTTCACATTCTTTAAAGACTTGAGATTGCTTTTTCTGTGATTTTTTTTTACTCATAATTAAAAAAAAAAACACCTTGAAAAATGGTCAAACAACTGGGCAAAACCAGTTATTGGCAGATCTGGAAGCGCTCAGTTGCAGTTCAGATTTAAAGACATTGCAGTCACAGCTTCAAATAATTAAAATGTATGGTTGATTGCCTGCTATAGTCTCAGAAACATCTGTAACAATGTTTGGGTACATATGGATGCATAAATAATTAAAAACATGTTATTCATAGCTCAGAAATCAAGTATTTTGCTACTTTACAGCACTGACATTAACTGCAAAACAAGTTAAACCAACCAGCATCACACCTTCCCAGTAAGTCAGCTACGACTGACTCCTCAGGCTTGTCACCACAATTAAAGGATGAGCGCTAAGAGGAGCTAACCAAGGAGGACTTTCCATTGCACGAGGTCAGCAACACCCAGCAGGAAGCTGCTAGAGGTGGAGAAATCAGCGTAAGAAGACAGGGTACCAACAGGGCCAGCACTGATGGACTGAGCAAAACCAGTGCAAAGCTACGCAGCCAACGCCAGCAACAATCTGACTTCTGTTCTGAGTACTAAGACCTCCTGTTCTATGTGTGTGCAGCAGCAAATATTTACAATATCCTTGAAATAGTCTGAGTAAATTGTCTCTTGGCAGCCGAGAGTAAAAATGCCTGGAGATGGAAGAAATGAATTAAATCTCAATCACACATTAATGCTGCTCCCACGGAAGATGCTGACTCTCAATCTCCTTTGGTACCCGAGCAGTCTGCAGGGGGCACGGCTTTCTGAGGCTGTGAGCCGGCCTCGTTAGCAAAGTGTGCAAGGCAGCTGCTCTTACAAACATCTCCTGGGCTGCTGCGGGTGGCAGCCCGGGACTGACTCCAAGGGGGATCCAAGGCGGGAGTGGCTTTCCTCGCAGCATGAGCTGGGTGGTGACTGCAGGATCAGCCAGCTTGGTGCTGCTCTCAGCCTCACAGCAAAGGGAACACACTCGAGGTGCTCAGCCCAAATCCATCCTTCCATCCTTACTGCATTAGAGACGTGCAAAACCACAGGAGGGAAAGAGGAAAGGTATAGATGCAAACACCCAGAAGAGCAGCGCAGTATCAAAAGAGAAGAGATGTGAATCATAAACCTGAGGATTATCCATCTTTCTCTGATCTGGACTGGATGCTGACTCACAGTGTCTTGAGGGGACTCAGGCAGGTATGAGAACGAAGCCTCCGCTCCGTATCACGGTTTGCAATTCCTCCCTGCACTGTTTCATGAGGCTCCAGCCTGCTGTAAAGGAGCTGTGCTTTATCCTGGAGACAGCTGCAGTCACAGTGTCCCTATCTATAATCTGAGTGAGCTTGAAAAGCACCTTGAGTTCCTGCGCAATGGAAAGTTCCTCAGAAATGAAAGGTGATAATTGATATAAATCAGCATCAGAACACTGGCAAAAGGAACAGAAGTAATTGTCAAATTATTTCAGTACTGGTTATACATAGTCCCCATCCTCTTTGCTGGCTTCACTCTGCGGGACAAACGACCCAGGACTTCCTTAGGTCTGCCTTTATTTCATATAAGGAAGGCATGCTACTAGCGATTATTTCTATCTAATTGTTATTGATCTTTTATTGCTTTGCACCGGTAACCTTCACTGACAAAACTCTAATAGGAATCTGGAGCACTTATGGCCACATCTTTCTAAATGGGACTTTGCTGAGCACTTCCATGACTAATTTAGGAAGGTCAAGGCACATTTGGTTCCCTCTCGAGAACGTAAGAGGGGGAACGTCCATCCATCAAAGCACACAGAGCATCTTCAGTGTTTGCTGACTTAGGCTCTATGTGTTTTCTATTAGGATAAAAAAGGCAGGCTCCAGAAATACATCCTGAGGAAGGAATTAAGAGATGGTAAAGTAAGACTTTAAAAGATGAATCCTCTCTGCTTTGAATCTAAACAGCTTCAGATGTGTTTGCAGGCAGCAAACAGCTACCATGAAGAGAGCCTTTTCTGTGCAAGTCTAACTTCAGGAAGTCTTCCTTCAAATTCCTTTCAGACTGAATTCTTCTTAGCTAGGCTTACAGGTGAAAAAGGAATCTAGAATATAGGGGAAAATTCCTTTTAAAGAATAAGAACCATTATTTGAGATAAATATATGTATCTATATCTCTCTCTCTATGTATATAAAGATATATAAACACCTACATATATTTTATGTGTTTGAGGCTAATAGATCTCACCAGTTGCAGCACTTTTGGCACAGAGAGCTGCACCAAGCAGGCAAGCTGAGCCAAGCAAGCTCTCTGTACTCCACGTGTGCTCCCAGGGGAACAAACAAGCAAGGACCATTAACCTGCCTGTGTTCAGATTTGTTCTGAAATCCTGTCCTCTGCTTTTGGTAAGCATAATAGAGGTGAACACGACCTCTGTTGCAATCACACGGAGGGTTTAGGAGCTGGGGCTATAATACACTTGCTGAAATTAATCAAGGGAAACGCAGCAGTGGGGGGTAGCACTGCCCAACTGGATCCTGTCAGTCTCCATCAGGCTGGAGAGGAGCTCCTTAACAGTGCAGCAAACAGGTCAGGTAATGTCAACCCGGCATAACCAAGGCTTTATTACGGCCATAAATACGCCTGGGAACAGGCGCTGTGCACTGGCAGCTGCCTGGCCCCACTGGTGGCCGGCACGGCCAGGCAGGAGGAGCCTCCCCGGAGCGCGGCGGCCCCCGTGCCCCCCAAGGCCGCGGCGAGGCGGGACTGACCGGCAGCTGCTGTCCCCGGCAGCGTGGAACGAGCTCTCGGCCCGGCGCAGGCCCAGGCGGGAGAAGGAGTGGAACATGGTGAGGGCCACGTCGCTGAGGGCGCCCAGGCCGTCGGGCTCCTCGTGCACGTTCTCCCAGTAGGAGCGCAGGCCCGGCGTGCCCGCCGGGTAGTTCCCGTACAGGTAATAGTCCAGCTGGCCAATGATCTCCTGATTCACCACCGCTTCAAACTTGCGGGCGAAGAAGGTCGGCCTGGCAGTCTGCTGTTGGGACAGGAAGGAAAAGACGCTGAGCCCCCATTTTCAGACACAACGCTTTGTCTTAAGCAGTGGGTTGGAGTTGAGGCCATGAACTCTCCATGGGCAAGGATGACTTAAAAGGTCACCTTTGGGACCCTTCATCGTTAGGAGTGATGTTCAGATTCAGCTAAAAACTACACAATTACTCAGTGAAAACGTAGCTGTGTCAATCCCTTCAGAGCAACAGCCACCCCCTCTGCCTGGCTCAGGAAGGCTCTCCAAGTGCAGGAGGGGTGGGGAACGCTCTCCAAAGCCCCACGTCAGCCTGGAGACAGTGCAGCACTGGCCCGTGTTAGGCAGCGAGACAAGCATGCTGTGGCACAGGGGCTCAGAAGAGGCAGAGCAGCACTTTGTGCATGGATTTGCTGCTAGGAGGTGGTAAGAGGTCTCTGGGAGAGGTGCCATTTGTGGCTGAGGTTTCTCCCCTCCTGAGTGGTCCTGCCCAGATTTTTTCTCTGCGCTTGACACAATCTTGGGCATATTACTGCTTTATATGCTACTGAACTACCATTAACTTTCATAAAGTCTTTGTTTTGCCTTGTTCATATTTGAGCATGGGTTCTGAGGTGCCAAGGAGTTCAAGAGTGCCCCAGATGGTTGGAAAATTCTTTTGAGGATGCTCAGTTTTGCTCTGAGACAGCACATGCTGTGGGCTTTGTGATCTCAGCTCACTTTGTGCCTCTGTGGGAACAGCAAGCCCCGGCCTTCTGGTGCTGTGTGCTTGTGTGAGGGGCTCTCTCACCAGAAAGTGTCAGAAGCTGCCTTTACATCTATTCTAATTTTGAACTCTCCTTTCCAGCTCAGTCTACCTGATTGTTTTCTGAAATATCATTGTGAGTTCACAGCCCGGAGCAGGTCAGGCTCTGCAGTCCGGCAGGAGGTTTTTAAGACTTGCCATGTATTCTGTGCTGGAGACTTCCCTGGGACTGGTGTTTGGGGCAGCAGAGCCTCTCCTAGATAACGTCTCATTTGCTCTTTTTGTGATGCCTGTGTCAGTGACTTCGAGCGTGCCTGGTAGGCAGCACATCACAGCAAAGAAAAGATCTCTGTTTCAGAGCAGTCATCGTTTCTGTGCTCTAGGGTAACACATTCCCCATCCCACACAAAGCCTGAACAAACATGCTTTATGCAGGGAACCCCGAGGAGCTGGAGGGATGGAATTGCAAATCTGGTGACCTTGAAACAAGCGGCTGTTCATTCTCAACAGAAGATACACAGGCCGGATGCAGCCTCGAGACCCAGTGCACCCTGGAGCACAGGACTCGCTGTCACGTCTGCCTTGAGGAAACTATCACAAAGGAACCCATTAAACTTTTTAAGACAGGCCTGCCAAACCTAGGTGATCAAAACCTCATGACTAAGGCTCCCAAAACCATGAGATAAACTTTAATATGATCATGTTGATGAATATAATAAAGAAAATGGATTTGCCTTGTGTGTGCAAGTCTCTAGCAGGCACACTAGTCAACTTCTAAGCTTTTTTAAAAGATTATAAACATTGCTTAACACTGAAAGCCAGGAGTTTCGTGAAATGATGAAAGCACCTGAGCTGGAACATTGGAAAAAAACCCATTGCAATAAACTCACAAGAGTTACCAAGTAACAGTGGTGCAGTCAGAGATGTGTCAAGCTTCCCTCCTTTCTGGCACAGCAGATTACCAATGCCAAGGAGCCCAAAGAGTTGCTGTGTGGCCCTACCATGCAGTGGTATGCCTCCAGGGCCAAAACACAGGAGAACTAATGTTTCATTCTCCTGAAACTAAGATCAGAGCTTCCTCACATCTTTCTCCACCTGCCTGACGGAGTCAAAGCTTGCCTTCCCTCTGCCTGCTGCAGCCTTGCATTCAGCCAGCTCCCCACACCCAGTACCGAGGGGAGAGCCTCTCTGCAGGTGCGTTCGCTTACCTGGAACCGGTGGAAGTCTGCTGGTTTGAAGTCATTGGGCGAACAGCCACACCAGTCGACAATGTGCTTGTACTGACACTTGCAGCCGAGCTTGCGGTTCCAGTTGGTGATGCGCAGGTTGTTGTCCACCATGGAGTCACAGAACGGGCTGTTCTCCAGCACAGTGTGAAAGAAGGACTGCAACAAACACACAGCAGATCACTGTATTCAGCTCCTCAAAATTCCATTTTCTCCTTCACTTCAGCCCATGGGCCCAAACCTAATGCAGGTGACCTATTTTTGTTTGAAACGACAGAATTAACAAGCTCTATTGTTCCGCCACATATGAAACACACTCTGTGTGCCTGTATCCCACAGGGCATGGAAAAATCACCACACTCTACATACCCAGCCACACTGTAAGAACACACAGCTGAGGTCCTGCTCCAACAACCTGGCACAGAATAACTGCACTTCTGCAATGACCAGCTTTGGGCGCTGGGAGTCCAAAGGACTCCAGGAAAGGCATCAGTGCCATCTATAATTTCATTTTATTTCAGCTGTATGAGCAATTCTAAGAAATTCCCATTATTTCCCTTCTGTAAGTTACTCCCTGGTCTACCAGACTTAGGACTATTTTTCTGAGCAATGTGTTAATGGCACATTTCAAGTTGTTTTCCAAAACAATTCTCAAAACTACACCATCACCCTGGTTACTCTGATAAAAATACAGTCCCAGACAGCTCTTCTGTGGGTGTCTATCTCCAGCACTCTGAAATGCATTGCTAGTTGAGTGGCTTTGTTCTGAAATACACAGTTCACCCTAGGCACCAAAAGGACATTCTGCCTCCTACATTTACGTCTGAAATCATAAGTCTTTATTTGCTGACTCATGGCAGCATGGAATTCCTATTGGGCAATCCTAATTATATCATCATAATATCAGCTATTACATAAACCATGTGTAATGGGGACTGATATAGCAGGTTAACAGGTCAGTGAAGGCAGGGCCATTTTACAAAGCCAGCTATGTATCTTGCAAAGAAAACCTTGTAGAAAAAAGCTACGGAATATCATCAAATTCAGCCCTGCAAGAGAGCAGAGACTTCTCTTTAAAAATCACCAATAGTAAGATCTATAAATAACCAGCATAACATTAGCATGGCTGGCCCCCAAATAATCCCCCTACCCTTTTTAATGTTAAATGACAGCCCAGTGAATATGGATTTTATGCTTGAACTGTTTGGTTAAACCCATAAAGGCATCCATTCTCATTCAAGCGAGAGGAGGAAAAAAAAACCCTACCCAATTACCCATTGCCCCGTGTCCTTTTATAGCAATACAGGAATTTCTCTAGATAATGCATGAAAAGGTTATCAGAGTAGAGAGAAAAGGTGATTTTTAACAGAAATGGGATTAAAAGAAGAATATGCAACGTGTGTGGAATAATAAACCCCTATCAAAAGATAACAATTGCTGTGCTCCACCACAAGCTAACGAGCCCAGACTTGCGAGATCGGTATCATCCATCCCTCAGAATGTTCAGGAGGCAAGGCACTTACTGGTTTAAAGGCAGTCATCAGCTCGTCCTTGGGCCGGCTGACTGCTGCAGCCTGTGGGGCAGAGCCTGGCAGGCCAGGGCAGCAGAGTAGCCGGGGGGCAGGTGAAGCCCAGGCTGGCAACCTGCGCTGCCGCGGCTCTGTGCTCTCCCCGCAGACACTGCTGCGCGCCAGGCAAACCCCGCGCTGCTGTGCGCTCCCCTTCTGCACCACTCGTAGCCAGAGCGACTCCTGAGTGGTCGAAATGATTTGTGACTGTGCCTTCTAGCTGGGTTTTGAACAGAACAATAAACCTTTGTATGCAGGGTTTGTATTTTTAAAGAAAAGCGCTGGATAATGGCAAGGAAAGCTACTTATGAAGAGAATTCGCCATCTCTAATATCCTTCAAAAGCTTTGTGCAGGAGAAATTTGCAAGCAAAGGGCAGCTGGATTTTTGGTTGTTCAGTAACAGATTAATAGGCTTAGAAGTATAAAACAAAGCCACTCTGCAAAAAAGATAAATAAACAAAGCAATAAACAATCGCAAAAGATGTTCTAACCCTAAAGGGCTTACTTGTCATAGAAGTAAAATTTTCATTACCCACTGTGGGATGCTCCAAAGCCACTGACATCAGGTGAAAGCCCCTCTGATTTTGGCCAGATCTTTGGGACAAGAACAAACACTGCAGGTTTGAACACAGAGAGGGATTCTTTGCATTCACATACCTCGGCAGGAAGCAGCGTGTAAGAGTAAAACCTCTTCATCTTTGTTACCAGATCATCATTAGAAAAAGTGACATATTCCACAAACTTCCTGTTCAGGAGGAACCAGTCCGACCCTCCATCGACTGTGATTCCTTCTGGGATCTTGCGGTCCCCCAGGCGCCACATGTGTGTATCACACTCCAGGAAGAGCCGATCCAGCCCTTGTTTTCTGATGAATCTGAGGGAATACAAGAGGAGCCATTAAAAGTTAATTTGTATTTTGTTATTATCGAGAGCTTTATAAATAAAAAGCTACTTGCTCAAACAAAAAAGGATCAAAAGGTCACTTGTTTATAATTTCTGTTCTACTCATAAATAATGCAGAGAGGTTTGATAAATGATTAATCAGTTATCTGTTCAGTTACAGAGGCAAAGATCAACAGATTGCTTTTAAACATCATTTACACCTTCCGCTGTCCTAAGGCTGTGCAGGTGGCTGTACAGAGCTGTAGGGCAGGAAAGTCCATAATGTTCATTAACTCTGAACAAACCACTGCAGAAGTACTGCAACATGAACAGGAACTAAACACAATCTGTGTCAGAGGCTTCTCTCTCTAAATAAATTCAGTTTTTCAAAAACAGGAAAATGTACATAAAGGTAAAATGACCAATTTTCTTCTATGCTATTATTTCATTAATTTTTCTACAGGGATATAGGCAATTAGGAAGAAATACCATTGTACTGGTCTTTGCTGTAGGATGAGCAAGTTTGCTCCATTTTCAAGTCTCTGGGGAACAATGTTTTGCTATTGCTGAACCATGAATAAAAGGAGCAACAGCAGAACTGCAAAGTTATGGAAATGAATTATTTGAGACCAATATAAGAGAAGAAAAGCTGGGAAATCTATCTGTGTTTGAAAGCACTTTGGCCTGGATGCCCACTCACGTTTTGAGGCTGGCTGATCCAGGTTCCCGTTTGTTACTCCACTTGGGAATGATTTCCCTGAAGGAGAAGCAGGGCGGCCGTGAATTAGCACCGAGGGCGGCTGAGTGCCGCCCACCCCGGCTGGATGTGAGCACTGGACACATCCCACATGCTCTGAGCAGGAACAAATGCTCACTGACCACCCACTACAGCGACCCACAGCCCCCAGACCCCTGTGGGTGAGGACCTGCCGGAGAACAGCAGCACCTACAGCGAGAGGGGCACCGCGTTCCCTTCCTGAACCACACAGAGCGGTGCCAGAGTGTTTCAGGGTCAGCAAGTCAAGACGACATTTTAGTGGTCCTCAAACACATGCTACTGAAGGAAAGGGAAAAGAAATAAAAGTTAAGGAACAACACCAAAGCTTTCCGGAGTCCTGCATCTGGAAACACAAGCCTTAACCCCCGTAGGCCAACTCCCTGGTTCAAGTTCTGTTCCGTACCAATCAAAGAACGGAGATGCAATTATGAAATGGTGCATATTAATTTTCAAAAGGACCGTAAATGACTTCAGGGTCTATGTCTTACTGATAGCTACATCTCTTTTCACAGTATGAGAAGAGCTCCTCTGTTAACACAACAGTGCAGAAAATGTGTAAATGAGAGTTGAGAAATTTTTCTTTCCATGAACAAGTTTCTAATTTCATGTTCCATTATGAAGGATAATAGAAAAGTCTTGCAATTTTAATGCAGTGCTCTGGAATGTAATCTTCAAATTCAATATTTATACAGTTATCTCCAAATCAAATATTAATGTGCCTGAAAGTTTGGTCATTTATTTATTTCTCTCAAAACTAAATGCTCATTAGAGTTAATTATTTTAAGAAAAATCCAGAACTTTATCGACTATATTTAAATAGGAACATAAAGTTCTTTTCCATGAAGTAATTTCTTTCAACTGCCATCTCTACCAACTTATCACCCTTTACTCTCACTTTCAAATAGAAGGCTCTTTGACTGCAATAGGAACCCTCAAACAAAAAAACCACCTGGCTGTTCCAAAAACTGCTCTACGCAGAACCTCCCTCAGCCTGTATCACACGGTACAGCTCAGCTCCTGGTACTGTAACAGCTCCAGCCTGATTGTCTGCACTTGGCAGCACAACAGCATGACCACACTCGAGATGAGAAGGTCCCAGCAAATCCTGACTCACAGCTTCATGTTTTCCAAAATAGTTGACAGGCTCCCTTTTTTTCTAGTCGTGCACAGTTCTATGGTTTTTTGGAGCTAATGGCTTGGAAAAGCAAATCTGAAGATATGGAGTGAAATAAGCCAATTCCTGGGAGTACAACTGTTTTCACAACAAACCTCAGCCCCCAAATCTTACACAACTGGGTTATTAGAAGAAAGTAAATGTACTTTCCACTCACTCACCCTCCAGCAAGGCAGCAGAGCCCAGCTGAAGAGCTGCAATGCCTTTGGAGATCTCCAGAGAAATGGCCCTTTTGCTTGTGCTTCTTGAAACCTTCCTAGAAACATCACACCAGGTTTCAGATACATAACTGAACCAAGGTATGGTTGGCCAAATACAACAGAGATTATCATCAGCTGAAGACAACTGACCTTTCCCCTAATCTAAAACAAACAACAGGAGGAAAATAACAATGAAAAGAGCCAACCAGGAGAAAACAGAATTAAAATAAGACTAGGGTTAAGAAAAGCATGCCATTTTGCCTTATTTCATAGAACACTCCATCTAAGACATCTTATGCTTCCCCTTATCAATTTTAATTCTTCCTAAAGAGCCTCCAGTTTTGAGGGCCTGGGACTACACTCAAAAGCAAGCAGGAAACACAGGATATTATGAAGGTGTGTTGGCACCTGAGCTCAGCAAGCAGACACTGACACGGGTGTAAGGTGCCACTGTGCCCTGGCTGTGTGTGCATGCAGCCTCAGGGTTTACACGGTTCCAGAGAGTTATTTTCATATTTTGCTAAAAAATCTCTACTGCCTGCAGCATGTGGTCTGTCACTGAGCATAGATGTCAGTCCAGGCAGCTCATGATTGCAATCCAGCTCAGGGAACTCCTCTTACTTTGTAGTTTATTTAAATATTTATAAATGCATTTCAGACAAGATTCTAGGACTGTGTGACACATAGACCATTTGTAACTTGTGTAGCACACACTCCTACAACATGAATATAAACACAGCTCAGCTCTAATCACATCTTTTAACTGCTCATAAATATTGTTGCACAGTTACTTAATATCAGCAAAAGCATCACAATCGAACATCCTCCTTTTGGATAGTTTCCTCCAAGGGACAGTGCAAACCACGGCAACTTGGAGAGAGCCCCGCTCCTGAATGCTCTACTCACACAGCTGTAAGTCAGAGGCTTTGCTGTTTGCTGAAGTTTATGAATGAGTAAAACTTCCTAAAGTATCAGAGGCTATCAGCTTGCTAAATGCCACTTATCAGTAACTTCATGACCAAAAAGTTTTTTTTCTGGAAAGAATATATTTTTTTAGGTGAAAAGTTTTCTTCCTAAATGTTTCCTGCTTCTGGCCTCTCGCCTAGAAAACCTCCCACTGACATTTCACTGTTAACCAGGTGCACCTACCCAGGACCTCATCGTCATTACTCAGGATTTAAGAAGAAGAGCTATGAATAAAAGTTACAAAACACCAGCAAAACAATTCATCACGAGTCAAAAGTCAATGTCAAAGCAAGAATCTGTAGAGCTAGGAGCTCCACTAGCACCATGTCCATGTCTCCCTGAGCGGATGTGAACAAGCTCTGCATGCTTTATCTGCTGCTCTTTTCATTGTCTTTAGATGAAAATTTGAGGAAGAAAGTCCATTTCAGTGTGAAAAGTCAAGTAAATATTTTTACAGATGAGAACTGTGAGAGTCACTTGCCGCAGTGTTTGCACAGCCACCCTGAAACACTTACCAGAGCCAATCAGTTGGGAAGCATCAAACAGTAATTTGCAGTTTAGGTGGCCAACTAGAAAGGACAGAACAATAATTTGACAATCTTGAGTGCAGCAGTTGCAAGAAGTAATTTGTGAGCAATCTCTAGGTAACTATACATCTCCACAAACCAGGCACTGAAAAATTCTTTATAATAAGCAGATCCATGAATCCCAAACCCGTGCAGAGCAGAATCGTTCCCTGCCCGCTCAGGGCAGAAATCCTGGCCTCCACTGAGCATGCTGGGTCCAGCTGACCCTGACTTCACTCCATTTCCATGAGGAACTCTATTCTGCCAAGGGTTAAACAATATTTACAACATCTGAAATAATCAACAATTGGCTATGTAAGCCAAATATCTGTATGGTACCAGATACTCATCTGTTTTTCTAAGGATAGGATCTTGCAGTATGTTTCCCGAGACCTCTTCCTGTCATGCTGGAAGCCTCCAGGGCTGACACCCCGCTCCCAAAATGGAGTTGAAGCTTGACAAGGGGAACAGTGTCAAACAGAAACAGCACCTACTTTGTCTGTCAAGATGAGGAAGATTTCTACCCAGTATGACAGGCATCATGTGGAAAGCACAGAACACACACTTCCTGCTGCTCCAAAAGGCCTTGAAAATAACTCTCAGTACAGACAGAAATGATGGAAGAAAAGAGGAGAAAGAATTATTGTAACTTGATTTTCAATGTGCTTTAACTGTGGCAGGAAGGTTTCTTGTCTCCTCACCTCCTTTCTAGTGACTGAGGGCAAGTGTGAGCCCCTTCTATAAAGGTTTTCAAGCTACCACATCAGGCCACTGACCTGTGGGTACACCAGGGCCAACGACATCTGTGTAGCTTGAAATGATGCTCCCTGTCATAACCATTTTATAAAACGCCTCAGGAGCTCAGATGACAGAGCACAAAAGTTACTGTTTACATGGCTGCAAATGAAGTGTGCAGCTCTATGTTCTCAGACAGCAATAAGATTCCCGATTATTTTACCAGTTTTCACCTCCTTCCTAATTCATCCTTGCCCCATGAAGTATGGCTACTTCAAACCTTCTCACTTAAAGCACCTTCTTGAACCAGCGGATGATCTTGCTTGTACACTCTAAGAACAGAGAACATCCTGCTTAGTCCCACGTCAAGATACTTGGCTGGTTTTGTTTCTCTTTGCATTGACAGCTTAGAGCACTGTTTTCTAAAACCGAGCAGAAATAAAAGCCCTACAAGGAGGCAAATTGTCAAGCTGAAGCAGTAAAGGCTTTATGGCTCCCCTAATGCTTAGCATAAAGCACTAAGAACATTTGAAAGTTAGCTGTAATGTCTAAATTTTTAAAGTGCAGTCTCTGTGCACAGAAGATGCATGTTGCTATTTCAGTCACTACACTTCTCATGCAACTGCTGGGCTGTTCTCCTTCCAAGCAAAAAATAGATCGTAGTCCATGTGCTCACGAATACTCAAGTGTTCTAAAAAATTTAGCAAAAAAAGTATGAGGCTGAGGGTAATTTGTGCCAAAGGAACCACCAGATGTGTTGCATGAGCAGCAGTGTAAGGACATACAGTTAAACTGCTCCAACACCAGCGATAATTATTCCATTTTTTCCCCTAGTATTTGGGTACTTACTGGGCAATTCATCAGTGCAATACACAACAGCATTTACTGTGTGATCCATTTTCCTCACTGACCACCAAACCCCCATCAACCCCGTGTACAGCACACCAACAAACAGCGTGTGCCACCGAGGAAAAAAGGCATGTCTGAAACGGGGGTGGGAGAAACAGATGCGTGCCAGCAGTGGAGATTTTGGGAACGTGCTCCAGTCCTTTGGAACTAACGTTTCTCCAGCCTCTGAGAACTGGAATGGGATTGTGATGCTCCTTGGTACAGTTCACCAACACCTCTGAAATTATCCGGAACCCAGAAGCCAGAAAGGGGACAAGACAACTGCAAAGAATAGCATCAATGAGGAGAAAAAATCAGCAGAAGAAAAGAATATGGACACATACCAAACTTTTAAGGCCCTTTTCTTTAGCTGTTTGTATTTTGCCTATGAGCTCAAGATTCCTCTAAGATCTAACAGCATCCAGCCTTCCCAGCATGTTTACACTGCTCCCAAATGACTGCTGTGGAAAGGTTTCTGTGCAAACTCCCCCTTTTCCTGCCTGTCATTGAAAGTGTCACATTTGACTGTCCTTCTATTTTATAATACATCAGCCAGGTGCTGCTCCTGCCAAAAAAGAAAAAATCTTCTGCGTATTCCCAATCGCAATAGCTTGTACAACTACCCGGTTATTCACTTGCTTTTAATAGTCTTAAGACACTGAAAAGGGGAGGGAATGTGTCGACCACTAAGCACTATGTAACAACCCCAGCCACCGTGTACAATTTCATTTCATACATCCACCTCTGCCAGGAAATAATGCTTCTCCAGCTGAGTGAAGGAGCCATTTTCATGTCCATTCTCTTTGCTGAAGCCACTAAAGGAAAATCAGAGAGATGCACTTTTTCATTACTTCGGCACAACTAAAACAAAACTTAACTCCATGAAAGGAAGCCTGGTTTCTCTCCTTATTTGGCAGTAAAACATGTACTGATTGTGAACACGGCTTGAATACAAAGTACGATGTAATTGAGCTGTGCAAGCATTTCAGCTTTAAGATGGCACTTCTAAACGTTCTCTGTTGTATGATCCAAAGACTATGATGACTTAAAATTAAGAGTTTTCAGTTGTTTACAAGGCAGACTTAGACAATTGAAAAGCTTATTGATTAGCAATCATTATTCATCCACAAATTAAAATGGAAAGTATTAGCAAGGTTTAGACATTGCTTTCAATTAGGTTTAGATGCTGTGCTCCTGTATGATTAGTTCACATGTTTTGAGATAAACACCTTGGACCAGCTCAATCATTACTGTACATGGGGCAGCAGCCAGTACAGCCCAGCGTCCTCTCCCTTATCATGGCTTCAATCAGTTGTTTTAAACAAAAAACTCTGTTCCAGTGTGTTTTGAGATAGGATATCCTAAGGGAGTTTTCTTCTGTTGCCCAATAACATGGACACTGGCCTGTGTTCTAAAAGCTGGCCTTTTTTTTCTTAACTTTTTGCTGCCAATCCTCAAGGCTGTTGCTTCTCTTCCAGACCTTACTAAGCTCTTGGCCATACCATTCTCTTCATGGGGCATTTCTTTACCCCTGGGCTGTGACAGGACAAAGCAAAGAGGAAAATTTAAAAACTGGAAAAATTAATAGAAAAAAATAATCATCCCTTACTCTTAAAATGAGCAAGTCACTGAGTTGAGCTGTGGACATTCCCCAGACAAAGGTCACAAGAGGTTGGGAGAATATTGTAAAGCAGCACCACAGCCTCCTGCTCCCTGGGGACACTGGCTGTAGGACACGGGGTGACAGCCTAGGTGGGCCTTTGCTCGTGTCTCACCTGCCTGAGCTTGCAGAAGGTATTTCAGCCCAGAGGACTTCACCACTCTGACCACAGGGATAAACCTCACTGGTATGAGCACAGCTCACACCCTGGGCACACAGTGAAAGTCAGGCAGGAACTGCGTGTTGGATGGGGAGAGCAGAGGCTACGCTGACCTAGGTTTAGTCAAGACTGAGTCACTCCAAGACTAAACATGAAATATCAGGCTGGAAATCTTCACTTTAGATATTTCTCTCTCAACAGGTAGATGCAGAGCTGGAAATTCACCCACAATGCAAACAGGGGATAACTACTTTTCGATCAGCTTTAGGAAACAATGGAATGAATTTTTACCAAACACTCAGAGGCGTTTGCAGCTGCTGGCTTGAGTGTGTCTGCAGCTGCCTGGGCTGTGCAGGAGGAGGGAAGTCACTCTATCTCCCTGACAGAAAATCTGGGGACATGCCAAGGGGTAATGTGAAAGGATCCATTCATCCCGTGGTCAGCAGTGGGAGCACTTATGGGACTCAGGGATTAGGCAACCACTGCAGACAGGGATGGCAAATCTGCACTTGTGTCCCAAAGCATGTTCCCTGATGCACAGGGAATTTATGGTAGAAATCCAGGAAAAAAATAAAACGCAGTGACATGTTGTAATAAGCTAAAAGGTATTTAGTTGTTCATACAAAGAGAACCATTGAACTACTAAATGAGTTTGTTATTCCTGCGATGGAAGGACAAGTGGCACATTAGCTCATTTCATTATTAAATTAGTATCAGCTTAGTGTGCTTAATTGATCTAAATTGTTCTGATCCAGCTGAACTTGGCATATTTGAACCAGCCCGATGCTGGTGTGTCATAATTCATTAGTTATTTTCCTTAGCCAGCTCGGGGAATTTGAGAAGACTCAGGTGCACCAGAGGAGCAAGGAGGCATAAGAGACTGACTGCTTCTCCCTGCTTCTTTCTCTCCTCTTTCCTACACTAACTCTGCTGTCGATCACTATTGCCAGCTAGAGCTGAGCCTGCCAATCACTCTGACACCCTGCATTTCCCAAACCAGGGACTCTCCTGTGAAAACTGTTGACTTGGCTTTAAACATTACTCCTCACAGGATTATTTTTTACTACCTGCTATAGAATTTCTGCATGCACAAGATGAATGCTCGTGAGAACTTAATTTAAACAGGAACATGACAGAATTGATAAATCTAGTGACAAGAGTAAGAAGGGCCAAGAAGAGAGAGAGCCCTGTGAGTTATCCTGCCCGCCCGCTGTGCTGAACACGTGACTCAGGGTGTCACAGTCTCCGGGAACACTTGACATTTTACAGAATAAAGGGAAGACCTGGTCACCCAAGCAGAATAAAACAATATTTTCAGATGCAAAGCCACTGGGACTCAGCATATGGAGCTGCTGGAAGTGCAGTAGGACTGATGTTATGGTACAAAAGTAGCAAAAAAGAGGAACAGCAGAACTATGAATAAATAGGAAAACAGGACCACTGCAGTCAGATGGGAAAGTTCTTTCATCTGCAGAGGTTGTTGAAATCTTTAGAAGATGGTGTTTGGTCACTGCTGCTCCCTCAAACCACAGTGGCAAGTGTAAGTATTACTGATAACTGGTGGGAAACACAGCACATTCTCTTCTCCCTGAGACCTGTGCAGGGTGGAAGAAGAAGGATTTGATTCAAGGACCTCCAAACTTTAGTAGACTGTGTTAAACTGCAGCCACCATCCTCACTCTTACTGGCACTGCAGGCTGCTACAGGCTGCCACAGCCGGGGCTGTGCCCAGGCCAGGCTTTGCTGCAGACCTCAGCTAACACAGGCCTTGCTCCCCAGTGTGCCTGGGGCCACCCGGGCAGTGCTGGAGCGGGGGGCAATTGCACATGCTCACAAAACATCGATCTGTGCCAAGTCCCCATGAGGAAGCAGCATCAGTCTGCTTAGTGCCTCTCTCCCCACAAAAGCATCTTTGACTCTGGGAAGGAGTCATTCTGGAAAAACGAACAACCATCCTCAGGAAAGGGTTTCCTCCTCCTTCTTTCCTGGACTAGGGATTTCTTCAGTCAGCTAGTGCTGGAAAACCATCACCATACAATAATTCTCAGTGCTTGGGTCACAATAAGGTGAGGAAAGGGCCAGCCCACCTCGCATTGTCCCTCCCATGTGATTTCAAGAAGTTCATATCTCGGTATCTGGACAGGAATGCCACGAGCTGATCGTTCGTCCTGCAGGAGAAAGAACAAAAAATCACACTGTGAAAACCACTGTGTCTAGAGCAATTTACATATTTATTGTTCTCATTTGGGGACCATTCCCAGATTCTGAAGGAGGTGGTTCCAAAAAAAACTTCCATCCCGCTGCTGAACTTCAATGACTCCCTCTGCTCAGGAAAGCATACTTGGAAGGAAGCACAGGGTTTTTTTTAACACACCTTAACAAATTTCTTATCAACCCTTGGCAGGTATTTTAAGCACTATAGAGTATGTATGAAGTAATACTGCTCAACACTTTTTAAGTATGAAAATCCAGCTGCAAGATGACTGCACTGATAGTCCCATTTTACACGCTTTGCTAGATATTTCCTAGGGAATTTGGTTCGGTATCTATTGGCATTTTATTTGTTTTCACTGGGTAATAGAGAAGAGGCCAAGGTTGGAATGCATAAAGCAAGAGAATTTTGATGTCAAAAAGGCAATATAATTAATAGGAACAAAAGAATTTAGAAGGTTAATTCCAATTAGTATGACAGGCAATCTGACACCAGCATTTTCAAAATTTCAGCTGACATGTCCAAGAATGTATTTACGCTTGACAGCTTTTGTGGTCTGTTATTTCTTTAACAATGGAGCAAAAATGTTCTCTATTTATCTAGGTCAGCATATTTAGGAAAACTGAATAAATCACATTAAAAAGATCTTAATCTCCTGAATAGCATTCAAACCCACAACCTTTTGGATACAACACCATTTAAGCAATGGTCTGTAATGAAGTTGATGGCAGAAAAACTCAAGATAAAAGAGCTGTCAATAGTACTGTATTTTGAAAACATTTCATTACTATAAGCCACAGAAAACCAAGCTAAACCTGAATGCATTTAACTGTACAAAATGTGTTTAACTTCTGGGGTCAGGCTGCAACCTGGAAATGTTATCAGCCAAGTAAACTATTTTCATAAACTCATTGATTTTATCTAGACCAAATGAATTATCTGTCAATCAACCATCCTGACAGCCCAGGCCCTGAGACCCTCCTCCTTTACTCCCTCATGTGAGCTGCAGTACCTCCCAGGGTCAGACTCTGCATCTCAATTTGGCAAACTCAGAAACTGCTTTCTGTATAGTAAGCTGTGCAGATTTTCACATTTGCTGCTCCAGTGACTCTCCATCTTACTGGGATGAATAGGCATTTAGTGAATTTACTTAGCAATGCTTCCACATGAAATGGTTTCAATGGCTGACATCTTCGAGTGAGTTTCTAGGCAAAAGCTGGCATGCAAAGATGATCTTTAGAAATATAATCAAGTTTGGAAGTGCTTGAGCTTTAACTTCCTTACAGGATAAAAAGCAAATCAACCAAAGTAACAATCCACACCACTCAATAAAACATCATCATTTCTAGATTGCTCACCAACCTGTATTTTGCTATTCAGCAGTAGCCTACCAAGTATATTGGGTCTTGGGGCTGCCACACAAACTTCTCACTGCTTCTCAGTTTTTAGATAATTCTTATAAATACACAAATAAAGCTTAGCTCTCAAAGTAATCAATAATTGACATCTTCCCTCTCCTTGAAAACATTGGTGTTATCTTGGTCCTACTTTGAATATTTTTAATTTTTTGTCTTAAAGAATTCATACAGAGTTTTACTCCTTGTCAATTAATATGCTTCTTTTCATGTGTTGACAACATGGAAGTAAAACATCATAGTTCCATTTGCTAAAACTTTCTAGTTAATTGACATTTAGATTTATGCAGTCAACCAATTCTATGCTCAGCATGGCAGCACACTGAATTTCTATTAAGCTTTCATTCAAAGTGCTCCTTCTGGCCCCAGCATCATGAGGATGCTGCACAGCACCTCTGATTTTTCCACCAGAAGACATTAAGAAGAAAATCAAAAACATTGAACACGCCATAGATGTTAATGCATTTGTTAAAATCCTCCTCACCTTTCAGAAAACTTTGCCTTCAGGGGCAGATTTCCTAAATGCCTCTGGCACAGATTGCTGCCACGCTTGTTCACACACACAGCAGCAGAGTCTCTGCCACAGCAGTGCCTCTGGCACCAGCTATTTCCAATGCCTCTGGCACTCCTTTGGACAAAGACTGGAGGCATGGGCCCAGTTCTTCTCTAAGTAAGGCAACAGAAAGCTGAGATTTTCAGCTGAAGACATCGCTGGGAGCAAGAGCAACTCCACACCGCCAAATTAAATTCTGCTGTAGTTCCACAAATTTCAGGGATAATTCACTGAGCATAAATTTGGCACAAAATCTTTTACTAACTATCATGGTGAAACAGAAAGTAACAAGTGCAACAGAGCCTTCCTAAGAAGGAAATCAAGTCGTGGGGAGAGGGAGGGTAGTTCATGCTACTGATTAAAAATACACTGATAATACGTATCACGTTCCTACCAGCTTCCCCAGCGCGTAACACAGCACCAATACAGATGGAGGAAAAAGCCCTTCAGCAGCCGGTGCCTGAGGCTGGGCCTGACGGACGCATCCATGCAGCTCCCACCCCTATTTCCTTCTGCTGTTAAACTCACTTGGAGGGCAAGGCACCGGGGAGAAGGATTAGCCAGCTGGTTACCTGTATCACTAGCAGGGAGGGAGGGTGGTGTGAGTGTAGAGGCTGAGAGAAAATGGGCATTGTCAGGTGTGCAGCACACGGAGAAATGCAGAACTAATCCTCCAGTGAACTCCAAGTGTGGAGAAAGCTTGTGCATGTGGGAGGGCTGCCACGAGAAGGTGACAAGTGGAGAAGAGTGATGGGAAGTAAAGCACATTTGAGTTCACTGATGCAGATCTGGTGTTCAGCAAGGGCAGGTGTGCCAGCTGGGACAGGGGTGCCCATCTCCCCCAGACCTTTGCTGAGGTCACCTCGGTAAGGTCCTGCAGCAAGGGTGGACAGGGCTGGGGGGGGCAGAGCACTGTGCCCACCTGCTGAGATGCCACTCAGCAAAACCCAGCCGAGCCCCCGTAGGGCTGGGCTCGAGGACGGCAGCACTCAGCTGGGCAGGCAGTGGGGCTGCAGGGGCTGCAGAAGTGACTCAACCCATGGCACTGCTCAGCTAGGGACGTGGCTGAGCTCCTGGGCTGGGGCTCTGCTTGGGCTTAGGGTCAAGATTAGAGTTACAGGTCTAAGGAAGAGAAAAAGGGGAGTCCTACATCCAGAAGGAAATTCAAAAGATACTGCCAAAGCAAAGCAAAGTCTGCTACCAGTGTTTCCTCATGAGCAGCCCCTGGCCCGGGACTGAGGAGTCCCAGGGTGTGAGCAGGCAAACCAGGCACTCAGTAAGCACACACACATGCTGAGCATGGCAATAACTTCAGAATATGGCCTGTACACTGACATGAAAAACTGAAAGAGAAACAATGACTTTGTGTTCACACTGTCTGAACACACTGGAGGGCTGTGCAGAAAGCAGTAGAAGAATCCCTGCACACAACCACAGCCAGACACTGCCCAGAACAAAGGGCAGTGCTGGTCTTGCTGGTTTTAAGCAAACCCTCCAACCCTGGTGACTAATCCAAACAAAGAGCAGAGATGCCCTCAGTCTGCAGCTGTGAAAATAGATTAGGAAAGTCTTTGGAGAATATGAGAAAAGGAAAACAAGAGATTGTTACTTTTGGAAGATAGTGATGGCTAATAATGTTCTTGATTCAGCAAGGTACTTTAACTCATGGGCAGTTTGAAGGATGTAGGGAATAGCAGCCATTTCAATGGGATTATTAAAATGTCAAAACATATACAATTTAGTAACAATTTGGCTAAGTTAGATCAAAAGTTCAGAAGCTTTTGGCAGCACACGGGTATGGAAACAAGATGGTTTGAATCTGTGTAGGAATCAGATGCAGGAAAGAGAACTGCTCTGAGTTTATTAATTATTTATCTTGATTAACTTAGGGCTATCTGATGACAAGCCTGCTGGCTGCTGCACAGGAGGAGTGAGTGCAGGGAGGGGATTAGCCCTGCCCGTGGTGAGCAGCAGAGGCAGCAAACACGGCAGCAGTTCTGCCTGGTGTGGGGTGCTGGAGAGGCAGGCAGGGATCACAGGAGCAGCTGAACAGGCAAAAAAAGAAACACAAAGGCAAGAGCATTTGGGAGAATAGGGCAAGGAGGCTAATGTGGTTTGAAGCAGCAATGAAAGCTCTGAAGCAAGGATGATGAAGGCAAACATACAGTCAGAAGGAGTAAGTCAAAACAGTTACAAGTTCTCCCAGTGCCCAAAGCTTTGGTATTTCCACCCATACCCGCCTGACGCATCCCCACAGTTTCCTTTCCCAGGACTCCTGTGACTGTGTGAAGGCCCAGCCCTACAGAACCCAGCCCTACAGCAACCCTGGCAGCTCTTTGCCAAGAAACTGTTTCTACAAGGTCATTTCAGAGAAGAAAAAGATTTCAGAGAAGAAAACCAGAATTATGGGGCAAACTCATCTATTCAGAGTTAAGCACGATATTAATGGTTAATACGGCTAAACATGGTTAAACATGCAGATGTGCACACAAGAGCCTGGAAGTGGAAGAACTGAGTGCCTTAAATTCTGTTGTCTTCTTTTCAATAAATTCTTATAATGATGCTTAAGTTAGCTGATTTCAGTAAGTTATTAATTTCATAGTCATTAACCCAGCACTGTAGAGTATCGATCAGGACATGCCATCATTACCAAGCCCCCGTGGCAGGAGAGCTCCTTCCCCGGTTATCCCCAGCCCAGGGCCGTCCCTCTCCCTCTCACACAAGGAGTGCCTGTGCTCAGACTGGCTCCTCAGGTTCTGCATCACTGTGGGGCACAGAGCAGCTGGGGAGGAAGGAAGGAGAGCAACCCAGGAGACCAGGGAAGGGTCATCGCCCGCTCCTGCACACACCTGCACAGCACCCAGCGCACTCCGAAAGCTTCGCTCCCGCCTCTGCTGGGACACAGCAGCACTCGTGCCATCTTCCCACTCCAGAAAGGGACCCTGACCTGTTCTGGCCCTTCCACCAGGCCAGCTGGCACATGTGTGGGTGTGTGGGCACAGCGTGTAACCTTACAAAAGGATGCAACAGATAAAGTCAACAGGAAAAAGCAAAAGCCTACAAAACCTCCTCCTGGAACACTTACAGCAAGATGATCAACCACGCAAATGAAGCATGAGAAGAATACAGGACAAAGCTTGCAAGGTTCAGCTTTCAGACCTTGGATAGGCAGTCTGACCTTCTCACTGATGCTACCAAGTCCTCCTGCCTCTCCAAAGGCAATTTAGTGCAAGGGGAGGCTCAGAGGAGCCCGACCCAGGCTGCAGTAAGGAAAAAACCCCAAACAAGTCTGCCATCTAAAAATGCAAAGAAAGGGGAAGGCTCTATTTAGCCCTTGCTATCCATCACAGAACAGCGAGTAGCACGGCAGGCCTCTCTCAGCAAAGCTGATTCCTCTAACAACAGTCGTTCGCAAAATGTACCATAAAAAGGAGAACAACAGACATCATTTCAGAGGCCAACTGCACAAGGAAGGCTCTGGGTGACAGTTAATACCTCTGCTTTTACAACAGTGTTGTCTTAAATGGTTTGTTTTGTCTTTCAAGTCAGGTTTAACGGAGGAACAAGATAATGGAAGAAAACTATTGCCTGAGCAGCTCAGCTCGCTGGAGTGCTTGGGAGATGAGAGCTGTGCTCCAGCAGCAGCGCTGCCACCTGGGCTGGGAATCCACACCTGTGTATTTCAAAGTGTCAGCCTTCTGCATTTGGAGCTGCAGGCACTGATCAGTCATCACAAGGGATGCAGCCACTCTCAGTGCAGCTTTGCCAGTGCTGTGTGATGCTCCAGACGATCTATCCGCAATACAGCCCCCTTTGCTGTACTTTCAATTACTGCCTCCCATTCAACCATTGTCTGTTTCCTAGGAAAAGAAAAGAACTAGCATAGTCAAAGAAGAGTGAAAGTCTCTTTTAGATGTCACACTGCTGAACAAACCTCCTCCTGGCGAGAGCACGTAAATGCCTGGGTACAAAGGAGATCTACTGAGAGAAAATAGAATATACTCCATCGTCTGCTTCCTGAGCCACTCCACAACCTATTTTCTATAAATTCAAGGCTTCAGATGGCATTTATAAAATAAATAAATAAGCCCACTGCTGAAAAGCAGCAGCACACGCTTAAATGAAAATCCTGAAGAGACCTTATAAGAGAATTCCACCAAGGATTAATGAACAAATGTGATTAAAACGATCTACAGCTCTGGACTGCTGCCAAAACACTGCCAGCAGTATTTGATATGTAAATACTTAAAACATTTGCTGTGTGTACTGCCGTTGATGCAAAGCCTCTATAGAGAGTTTCTCCATCTAATTAGAGATATTGGTTTAGCAGACTTGGGAGTCTATAAAAACCCTCAATGTCTCATTATTCTTTTAAAATAGAATATTCATTTGTTTGGAATGTTTTGCAGCCATATCCCATGAAACCCTGAAAGGCCCTTGGCTAATGACAAACTCCAGCCCTATATCAGCTAACAAACCCTACAGCTTTTATGATAATAAAACTCTCACTGCATGCGCTCATTAAAACTTTGTAACTTGTTGCTTTTGACTGTCTTTAAATATTCACTGGGAAAAAAAGTAAATTACTCGATTTCCAATTATTTTATAGCACAATTTCAACAGCAGCATTGCAAATCTCCAGGACCTTACCAAACACGCCCTACGATGGCGCAGTCGCTGTGTCTCTGATCTGGGGAAGCACTGAACAGCATGTGCTGAACTGTGGCACACTTGGAGCTCTCCCAAAACGATGCAACGTTCACACTGCATTGCCATGGATCACTTTATGGGTAAGGGCCCACGTGTTCAGAAGCAGAATGTGCAACGAGTGCACACGAGGTGAAGAGCCGAGTGCTGGCCTTCACCTCATCTCCCATCCCTTGGGTGCACACGTATTTATTAAGGAGACTTTTCCCAGGAGGCCAATCCAGTTATAACTCAGACTGTCCATCTCTCCCACAGATACGTCACCAACTCACCACTGTTTTGAGATTTAACTCACTGGTGTTTACAAAATGTTTTTTAAAAATCCCCTCAGTCCCAGGAGCACCTTTGAATTGATCCTAGGAGTTCATTTGTCTGTGACAATGACATTTTCTCAGCATCCCTGCTGCTGCAGTACAAAGTAAATAAGAAAAACACTACCCTGTAATACCATGTCATATGCAGCTCTTTTTCTCTGATTTTAAAGCCACTATAATTTGCAAGTTACTGTATTTTAGAGTAAAACTATGAAATGCATTAAGGTAGTTTTCCTTTCATAAATTTAATTGTATGCAATTGCTAAGTCTAGATTATTTCTATGCTTAACAACAACAAATGCACTGAAAAATACTTGAATAACAAAAGCTTCTGAAGCACCGTCCAAATGTGCAACTGCACAAGACCCGGTACCCATGAAAATAATCAAAGAAAATCAGCTACGTGCAGGATGACTTATTCCCTAAATAACCTGGTATTGATGCATGCAGCTCAGAGGCATTTTGCTAGAAAGGAAGGAAATGTTTCACCCTGATTTGTTAAACAATTTTCTATTTATTTTGCTATTTCAGTTTATGAATCATCAGCACATCATCACCATTATTTTTTTTTTCATCTTGCTAGCCCACAACTTGAGTGCCTGACAGCCGTTACTAGAAAGGCCTATAAATGCCTATTTCAAATAAATATTTTTAAGTGAAGGCAGAGACCTGTGTCTAACTTAGATAAGGGCCAGAAAACTTGTTAAATGTATATACTGTCATAAAGCAAAATTCCTCTCCCACCAAATTCACAAGAGATGTCAGTTTAGTTGAACAGCATGTATGAAAAAAATGCTCATTTTTATCAGTGCTGGCAAAAACTGTTTATCAAGCCTTGCTGGCATTCCCATTATTCATATTTGGAAATTAAAGTAACGCAGATTAGTGCAGAAAAAATACGGCAATGTAGGGTTAAGACTCTTCAGCTCACACTCTGATCCAAAATGTCAGCGTTTTTTGACAAGTAACCCAGAGATTCACAGAATCAATGATTACTCAGCATTATGTCAGCTCCAAACACAGAATCATAGGGATGCTTCATTCGAAAAAGGCCTTTAGGAGCCTCGAGGCCAGCACTGCCATGCTCCCCGGTGCCACCCTGCAGAGCGAAGGCGCCAGCCGTGAGCGAGCAGATCTCCTTCTGCCGCGTCCGCAAGCAGCAGTTTCCGTGCGGGGCTTGTGAGAGCTGCTTCAGGGAGAGAACTGCCACACCTGCCCGCTCCCCTCCTCAGCGTGTCTGCGGCAGTCAGGCAGTCTGTGCAGCCACATCACAGCCTGCTTATCTCTGGCACATTCACTGGTTGGTTCCAGACTGTTTTTGGCTTTTGATCCCACCAACACAAATCTACAAATTGGAAAAAACCAATAGCCTAACATACAATCTTCTGTTTAAATTGTTGCTCCCTGGTAGGATCCTTGGTTAAATATTCTCACCCCTGCTGGGGTTAACAGGCACGTAAAGGATGAGCCACAGGTGTGTTTGGGGTCTCTTTCACAACATCCCCCGGCATCAGATGGGAGGTGTCCCACTCCGGTCCGGGTGGGGCCGTGGAGGGGCACAGGTGCTGCTCTGGAGCCGGGCCAGGACCCCTGGCAGCAGCAGCTCAGCTCTGCCCTCCCCTCAGCAGCACCATCAGTGACGGCTCCTGCCCAAATTTGCTCTCCATGCACATGACAGGCTTTCAAAGACAAGCCAACAACAGTCACCGCTCTGGTTCAAGCCGAGTCCTTCCCAAATTAGTGATACAACTGAGGAGAAGCAGCAGCACAGGCAGGGGCAGGTGAGCCTGCAGATGGGCTCACACAAAGCACCATGAGGCCAATGTTCCTCTTAGTCACTTCAGCTGATCTTCCACTAAAAGCTGCCATTAACACTTCAGTCAGCAGCTTTCCAAGGTAGCTGCGCTTAGGATAAATGGAAAGAATTGTGATTTTCATGGTAAAAATGCACCAGTTAGGCGGATGACATCAGCAAGTCCAAATGTGAATGTTTTTAACCTTTTTCTATTAAGAGTGTAAGGACTGATTGAACGTGGAGTGTGGAGCTAATGAACACACGCTATCTGCTGACAGTTTGGCACAGGAAGGCTGTTTTAACATCACACTGTCAAAGGTCTATCACATTTTTCATTTCCATCAATAAGGAAGCTGAATGTTGACGTAAATGATCATTTTGATAGACAGTGAGCAGGAAGCAGCAGTGCACCTGAAGAGGTTACCCACACAGCTTCAAGCCACATTGCTATTTACATTGAGACACGTCTAAAGAGGATTCATGGCCAGGATGCCTAAATTTAATGAGGTTATTTACTTAGTTTTAATCCTGTAAGGAAAAAAAAACAATCTCTCTTTTCAGCATATTTCTATTTTAAAACTTTTATGACAATAAGGGCTTTCTCTCACTAGGAAAAAGCCTATGGAGTGACAGAAACATTGGTAAATGCAATTTCTGCCCAAAGTGTGTCTCTGAAGAACGCAGTACACAAATTAACCACATTTTTGTCCTTCAAATATTTTTAGTACCTTCAATAGTGAGTCAAGCTCCCTCTTGCAAGTCCTTTAATCAATGAAAACATACTTATTTCTATCCTCTTTCCTACTGATAAAGCACTACGCAAAGGGCTGTACTCTGTTTTCATATCTGTAATGCTCCAAAATCAGTGCCGTGCACTCAGTTTATGCTTGTGCAAGCCAGAGGATAAAGCCAGCCTGGAATAGGCTATGGGAAATCATAACAAAGGCTTTGTGGTGTTTCCCAGTTTAGAGGCTGTGAAAATGTGTCGTTCCATGTGTGACAGCACGTTAATAGATGAAAATCAGCACTCAGTCTGAGAACTGCTCTCTTCCCTTGCCTTGTCTCATGGAAGGTAATTCTCTGCAGGAAAAATTCCTGAGCAACCATTTCTTTCCTAAGGCCCATCCATCGTGTCAGAGTGGCAGCAAAGGTAATTGCTGCCAATTACTGCGTGACTTCTAAAGCTGGTGAAAAGTATTTGCCAAGATAATTTACTTTTCACAAAGTTGCCTTTACCTGTCATTATAATAACAAACCATTCCATTTCTAACCACTGCCTCGGTGCAGGGATCAACGCAGAAAACTCCCACATTTAACTCCCAGGAACTCTTGATGGGCCAGGGTCCTGTGGATGCCAGCACATCACTTGTTAGGATGCAGCACTACAAAGAGTTAAGACAGACAGGATTATCCTATCTCACAAAAACATCTGACTCCACTTAATATCTGCTGAAAAGTATCTGAAAAAAAGAGTACTGAAATATTTGACTAACCAGCTGCTAATACCCAAGGATAGTTAATTATTAAAACTAAACATGATATAATTTTAGCTTTATAAAAGCACTGGGATTTTATTTAGTACAGAACGATGCTCACTGCTTTGTGTTTTTCCAGTGTTTGTCTGCTGCTGCATATTCATGTAGAACCTCATCTGCCTACACGATACATCCCATTTTGATGAAAACAATAATCACTGATTAAATAAGCAAGTGGAGTGAGCTGCAGAAATTATCAAGTTCATTACTCAAATTAGTGAGACTTTGTATAAAAAGAAAAAAATCTAGATATTGGGCTGAATAGGATTTTTTTGTTTGTTTATACAGTGTATATTTTACATGGCATAGTTTATGTTCAGCAGTTTTTTTTACCATCTCTAAAATTAAATTATCAAGAGTTTTGTGCAAAAAGAGAAGAAATTTAAATCAAATATGAGCTCAGATTTAAAGCAACCATTCACTTCATCCAATTCATACATTCCCACATGCATCTGAAATTTTATTTGTACAAGTCAATAAGAAAAATTATTTGCTAACTGTTGGAAAATGATTTGATAGCTGGTGAGCAATTATAATCAAAAACGCTCACTTTCTTCCAAGAAAGTGGGAAGAAAGAAACCTCCTTCATCCTGCTCATCATCGCAGAGCTCTGCCTAGCGGAGTCTGTCAGTCTGGGGGTGCAGTCCTGCTGTCCTGCCACAGCAGAGACCCCACAGTGTCCTCAGGTGCCAGCCCGGTCTGGCACGCCCCGAGAGCAGACGGCTCTTCTGATGCAGCGCGAGAGATGGACCTGGGGAACCTTTCCCCCATCTCACCCTTCCTGAGGAGAAGGCCAGAGGGAACACACACTCATCCAAGGAGCAGCTTCAGCCTCCTGGCCGCAGTTATCCCAAGGGAGCAGTGGGGGAACGCCACCAGCACAGGGTCCCTGTGCCAGGGATGCAGCCCAGGGCTCTCCATGCATCTCATCTGGTGAGACCCCGCTTTCACAAACTCCATTAAAAGTAAAGTGAATTATTATAAACCAGGCCCTTCCCGAAGCTCCTCCTGGGCCTGCCACTCCCTCTGATCCCTGAGCTGCTGAATCAACCTGTCGGAGTGCATCAATTCAAAGGACCAGAAGGGAAAACAGGGAAAACGGGGTCAGGCTAATGGGATTTAACATTAATTCTGCACCAAGCCCGAAAAGATGGAAGAACAGGGCCTGGGGGGTGAAAGGGATAATGAACTGAGAGTTGATGGAAGGAAACTTAATTGGTTTTAACAACAGAAGGTCACATTTTGTTACCTTTATTTGGGTTGAGAAATCATCTTATTTTGACAATTTGTGCCAGCTGATGACTTGCCCTACTCTTGGTTGGGACTGTTTTGGAGTAAGTCAGTGAAGAAGGGAGCTGGGATATGAGGCACAAACGTGTGGCAGAGAGGGTGCCTGCGACGGAACGTACAGATCCACTAACTGATGTAACTGGGCTGCGGAGAACACAGCTGGGAGGGGGGAGGCTGATGTCCCTGCTCACTGCTGTGCTCAACAGAGCTGCAGCCAACACAGCCTCATTCCACCAGAAGAGAACCAGTGGTTCACTTCAGCTCAAGAAAAGACTCTAGAAAAGGCGTGTGAACCTAAGGTAGGCATTCTGCCACCAGAGATCTCCTGGCACTGCCCAGCGGGCAGGCTGTGACCTGGAGCCGTGTCCTGGCTGCCTCTCCCCTCCTGGGCTGCAATGGCTCACAAATGATTCTCCAGGCACTTTGTGATGACACCCAGCACTGGCATCCCTTGACACGCCACATGTACCAGTTTCCCATAGAGAAGAAAGATCAGGGTCTTTTAGCCTTCTAGTTCTGCAGCTGCCACCTGCAACGTGACTTGAGCCCCACGGGAACAGCTTCAGTGCCTGCACAACGCCAGCTGCACAGAGGTTTAGCAATGACATCGACCCTCACAGAGCAAGCAGAGCCACGGCCCCTGCAAACCCTTGCCATGGAAATCATCTGGAAGCTGCCTTGCACCTGACTGGCACCGTGCAGCCCATCATCAGAATACAATGGTCTGAGCCGCTGCTAAAACATCCCAGGCTGCCCCAGTTAAAGCCAGAAGGTGACACAAATAACCAGTTAGGATTTACAGACCTTTTAGCCTTCAGCTGCCCCAAGAATGCATTGTTGCAAGATTACCTGCTAGAAGTGACTTTGGGGCAGCAAACTTTTAAACCAAGATCGACTCTGCATTTGGAAAAGACTTGGCCCCAAACCAGTTCCTAATGTGGCAAAGAGTGCAATTATCCTGCTGAAAGCTTAGGGATGCTTGTGCCTACAGCTGGTTCATCAAGTAATGCTGAGTGATGGATATAATTAAACTGCGTGCAGCAGAGTGGAATGTGCTACAATGAACCATTCAGGGCCTCATCCCCTCCCATCAGCCTGGAACTACAGATGGGCCTCAGGAACAGTCCGTGGCATTCAGCACTGCTATTTATACAGAGAGGTTCAGAGCTATCATACAAATGCCCTGGAAGTGCTGTGCAGGACGAGCAGAAAAGCACTCAGCTGCAAGGAGGTGCAACTGTAAAAGCCAGCTAGTCCCTGACTCTACCTGGGACTGCACAGCAAAACACAGGTCTGGAATTCCTGCACTACCAGCTCAAAGCTTCCACAGTACCTCAAGGTACAAAGTTTTGACCACTTAGCACTAGTCAGGACCCCAAAGAGAAATAAGAAGCAGCTTTAGCAAAAGAGACGCGTTCTGCAGCCCGTCCCTGAAGATGAGGAACACCACACACAGCGGTGCCCTGCTCTCCTCTGAACCACCCAAGCTCTGCAGCACTGGACATGCTCACAGATCCTGCATTTGGTCTACAGAGCTGTGAGAGCTGAAAAATTTTCAACATCAAATACCATTGAAGTCTTACACTTTTAGTCCTATTTTCAAGGGGAAGAATTTATCTATTCATCTCTCCTTCTCCTTCCTATTTCAATATCACCACTAAAGGACTGAATCAGAACAACATTTTGGCTCACCCTTTAATGGCCTTTTGGTTCTCAACTATTTAAGAGTGACTTGGGAAAGGTATAATAGTTCATGTTGTGTTATCTTCACTCTGAACTGCCACCAGATATTATTTTGCAGCTGTTTTATTGTAAGTGGCATCCTGAAATCTAAACAAAAGAGTGTCTTAATGGCAATTTCAGCAGATTTTTGATTTCCTGAGAGTATTCAGGGAGGCTACGAAGGGAGAGCAGGTTTTAAATGCAATGCCATAATAGGAATGTTTCCCTCTTTCAAGCACTTTTAGTTTTTGGAATTGACCATGATTTCACTGAACTTTCTGAAAAAAAAAAAAAATACAAAACACAACTGAGTTGAAGAGACATTAAAGTTTCTGCTCACAAACCCCAGGTAAGCATCACAAGGACCTGTTTCTCTGCAGCTTTCATTACCCACCTCACGCTTAATCCACAGTAAAAGTCTCTTGGAGCAAAGTTGTGGGAGAGCACACAAGAGAGAAAATCATACCTGGGATTTCCCTGACGATCAACATCCCACCACAGCTCAAACCCCACTGCAGCTTCCTGCCCAGGAATGCAGTGAGCAACTAAACACCATGGGAAGGGTTTGCCAGCATGGGGCAGCCAGTGGGGAACTCTGCTAACCATGGGTTTAAAGCACAAGAGCCATTCTGCACAAAGGACTCTTCCTGACTCGGTCACCCCACACTATTTGTCTGCAAAGACAAGCTGTAAGTGAAAAACAGGTTTTGTAAATAACCCTGGAGCTGTGAAGGAGAAATACGGAGCTGGCCAGATCCCTCATGCTGCTCAGTGCCTTCCTCTGCCCCACCACATCGCCTCACAAACATACTGTTCCAGGCACTACTGTGGCATCCTGAAGAGAGAAGACACAACTGCAGCCCAGGAAATGGTGGTGCACGTTATCACAGCGTTTGTGCTCTTACTGTGTACGGATCAGGCTGAATGGTGAATGGACCCAGGGAAAACTCACATTTAACTCTCTTTTAGGAGACAGATGTTTTTCTCAGTCATAAGTAAGTAAAAAATAAATTACACCCAGAGAGCAAATGGCAAACAGATGAAAACCCTTTGGCTCTTTGCTTGAGGACCTCCCTGTGAGCAGCCCCAGAGCCAAGCCAGAGGAGAAGGGGACACCAGCCAGGCAGCCCAACGTGGGCTCAGAGGCTGCAGCGCCCAAACTGCAAGTCTGGCATCTGGGGCTTTCGTCTGCCAGGCGGCTCCCCCAGGGGTCCAGGCACTGGCTCAGATGTTTCAGTTCTCAGAGGAAGAGATAAAGGGCTCCATGTTTAGCACTGTAATCAACAGGGTAAGATGCTGCCAAGTACAAGGGTACTTTGAGTAAAAATCCTATTCTAAAACTGTGCCTTGTTGACGCATCTTTAATCTGCAGGCACTGTAAAGATGCCTGGATAGACAAACCAGTTCCAGTTTGGGGTGCATGTATTTCTGCTGCCAGACTGAGGCTATGGAGCACATCTCAGAAGTACTAAATATCCAAACAGTTACTACAAGGTGCAGATGCCACAGTTCCCCAAGCAAAAGCTGCTTTATATCGTTAAATCCAGGAGGGGAGGGCAGGAGGAGTAACCTCAGCTGCTGTGGCTGCACAGAGAAAGGGTGGGCCTCCCATCACTGACATTAGCCAGCTTGAAGAAAACATTAAGTTAACGTCAGATGTAAATAAAATTTTTAAGCCACAATAATTTCCACATTTCACCCCACCCATTTCTGACCATGCACAAAACCACTGCTTTGCCAACCACTGATAATTTAACAGCAAAACAGAGAAATGGAACAGCAGATCAAAAAGATAATGTTCAAAATATATATAAATCTCAAGCAAATGTGCTGGCAAAGTGAGGAAAGAAGAGGAGAAAAGGTTATTTGAGGGATTAAAGAAAGAAGCAAATCTGAAATTCTCAGAGAATGTAGATTCAAGAAAAAACACTGATAAAGTTCCTTTTGGACAGGAAAAAAGATTCCCTGTGAAGCATTAAGAGTGGATTGACATCTGGCTTGCCAGATAAAGATATTGTGAGCAAACAAAACCACGTACAATGTCACTGACAATGCTGAGATAAAGACCTCAGGCGCCAGCAAGGGAACAGATGTTGTAGAGCAAAAGCTACCTGTGCTGCACTCCCATCTCGATGCAGGGAGACAACTGAGCAGTGCCTCAGCCCGGGATAACATTCCAAAGGGCACTTTAAAGAACGCTGTACTATTTGCCTCGGGCCTGGTACATTATTCCAGTGGCAAGGCCTGCACTTCAGATCAGCACTGCAACACTTCACATGGGGTGTAAGGTCAAATTCAGCCCTGGAAAGCCAGTATCCTTTATCCAGGCTTTCATGTCCGGCACCAATTTATGTAGTGCCAGGAAGGAGATATCTGTAGAGGACAGCTCTGAAGTCTGGATCTCAGTGAGACACAGAATTGTTAAATTAAGTGAAGTCAAACTGATGAGAAGTGAGAGAGAGAAAGTGGAACTGCCTTCTGAGCCAATGGCTTTGCTTTATTTGCCACTACACAGCTACATCAGCCCTGCTGGCTTTGGGATTTCTAAGTTCACAGCCACCAAGAGGGCACAACTGGGTCTCAGACATTTCTCACAAAGCCAGAGTGCTGCATGTGAAATCCAAGTGCTTTGATTCAGTTCTAAGAGGAGATTTTCCTGTATTTCCAATATTGCATTTCAAGCCTGCACGTTGCAAAAGCTGAGATGTTTTGCAAGAGCAGCAGGATAGCCCCAGTCTGCTGTACCCACTCCATGCAAACTGTGTTCTCTCACTTTATTCTCCCAGTCACCTGCTCCAAAGGTTGTGTCATTTGTCACGGGTGAAACTGGGGCAGGTCACAGTAAATCTGACAGGACAGAAATCATCCCTGATGTAGTTTCTATAGAGTGGTGGTCACCCATGCTTTGCAGGGGATGAAACTGAGCCAGTGGCAGAAACAAGGAAATGATCTCCCAGGTAGTTCTAGCACCTGAAAAATAACTTGAAAAAGTGCTGAAGCATTTTTCCCAAAGGTTGAGCTTCTTTCGAAAATCTGTTGGTTTTAATTATTTTCACCTACCACAAGAATGAAAACCTGAACATCTCTTCCCTGCACTCCCACCTTTTCACTCTTGGCAAATATTCTCTGGCCCAGGGACCTCATTTAGAAGTCAAAGTTTGGTTTTGTATCAGCCAATGTTACCTCGGCCAACAGAGACAAGCACAGGTCAGTCAACAGCGATTTGCTAGCTCAGTTTTCTTAATTTCTGAGTGTTACTCTGATTGGCAAAGATCATCTCCATATCAGCACCTGTTTAAAGGACCAGGCCCAGTCAGATCATCCCATTTCCTGCTTGGAGAGTGTAGTACCTCAGGTGCAATTTGTATTGTGATGGACATTTCACTCAAGTGCCAGACCAAAACTTCTATTGAACGTGTCTTATTTAACTGAGTCTTCACAGCACAGGCTTTTATGGAAGGCAGGGCTACACAACTTCATCCTAAAATAACGTCAAGCAGCAAAACAGAAGTAGTTTCACTGGGCTTAAGTTCCTTTGTTATACCTGGTTGTCCATAATGGAAAATGTAGTTGTATCTGCATTCCTGGCTCCATCAAGAAGACACTTTATTTTCTCACTATTCTGAAGCACTCCCCAAGCTTCTGCTAATAATTTTGCTTGACCTTTATTGAAGACCAAGCATTAGCTGGCAATTAGATTTGGCGATCCCTTTGGTGATTGAGGCTCAGTGATTTACTGTAAATCATAAATAGTTCAAATGTTTGATTATGTTTATTCTTTATACAAGCTCTGTGGCCAGGTAAGCACTGACACGACATTCACTGTTAAATGATCTCATTAAACTTCTTAATTTAAGTGGTGCAACACTTCACCTGCCACATTATCCAAGGACTCCTGCAATCACATTAAACATTCAGCATGAATAGATGCTCTATCATAGTTCACCTTGTTGGGAGTGAAATTTCAGTCCCTGAACATAAGGTTGACTACTTTATGCTGTTTGTCAGAGACAATAAATAATGCAAATAGATACCCGTGTAAAGTAAGAGGCTGAAGACAGCAATAGCTTTCCCACATGGTCTTGAAAGAGGCTCTCAAAAGAAAAGACTTTAAATTATGAAAAAATACCACTAAAATTTAAAATGTTAAGGAAAAGGAAGGAAGGAGCTGTTTTCTTTCACTTCTTTATGAATGCAATGACTGTGAGAGATGATTTCTTGAGAACCCTGTAGGCATGTGTTCCTTTTTTATTCACCAGCCCAAGCAAAAGGAGGGGCAGTCACACAACCTCCCACCTCTGAGTTGCTTGTGGAGGTTTATCTTTAGCCATTCCATCCCTCCTTTTCCTGCTGAGAATGTTTAACAGAGCCGAATGAAGTCAAGGTTGGAGAGTGCACCAGGTCATTTCACCTAGGCCAATAAATAGCACTTTGCCTCATGGCTAAAGGGAAACACAGAGCTCTTGTTGGAGGCCTGGCCCGACTGCTTGCCAGTGGTTTGCACTGCAGTAACAAGGAGAAGCACATGGACTGGGACCTCCTCTGGGCCACTGCTCGACCTACAGACCCCACAAACAAAACATTCAGGCATGAGGAGGAATAATAAGGGTATCTGGATTTTCCTGGCTTGCATATGTTTTATCTTACACATTTTTAATTGTTTCCCCTCACAAAATGAATAGTTCTAATATCTCCCCTCATGCCTTTATATTGTATGATGCTGAACATCTGCTTCTGGACATCTCTTCTGAAGGATGAAAGGCTCCTGGCAATTCTGCTGTAGTCTGTGAACATACCAGACTACTCCCTGGACAGATTTAGGCTTCATCATATTGTATTAACCCCACATATTGAATATGGTTTTTTGACTTAGAAGGCTGGATTAGCTTTTATTATCAGAAGAGAAGTAGTAAAGGTTTCAGCATTACAGATGGAATGGCAGATGGGAAGCGAAAGCTTAATATGAAGCAGCTCTGGATAAAAACTATTAATCCACAAAATTCATATGTTCTTATGCAGGGAAACCTAGCAAAACCCACTGCAATATGACTAACCAGAGAGAAGTGTAAAGTGCCCCTAGCCCATTATCTGACAAATCATGGCACGGGGTCTGAAAGAACAAAAAGAATCCCTCAAACACCCTATTTACTATTTCCTGGAAAAACAGTCAGCTCTCCCTGGGGTATGCAGGGAGGTAATGCCTTCCTAAAGATTATAAATAATAATAATTTATAGCACCTCCATCATGAAAATGAAATGGACTCATATATATATTTGATGAGGTAAGATTTTCCAGGGTTTATAGCAGTAATATTCCACATGAAAAAAAAATACTCAGCATTACTTGTCACTGTCAATGAAGTTGCAGCACTAAAAAGGTTTCCTTAATTTTTGTTGAAGTGCATCAAGGTGTGAAGAGGAAGCACGTTCCCTTCAGTTCTGGTGGCAGAAAGGAAAGGGAGAACTTCAGACCCGCCCGGGTGCCGAGAGCCACCGAGAGCCCAGCGCAGAGCTCTGAGAGCGGCTGCAAGGGGGAAGCAGCACTCCAAAAACTCCCCCTCTGAAGAAACAAGCACCTGGAAGGCCTGCAGCTGAATGGCAGCCGTGCAGGGTTTGAATGAGTGCAAGGCAGCCCAGCACTGTCACACCCATGAACACTGAACCGACTGCACGCAGCCTGTGCTGGTTGATGGCCGTGTCTGCAGCCACCGACCCCAGCTGGCCCTGCGGCTTGGCCTGCTCCACAGGAGCTAGGAACAGGTCAGACTGCCCCAGTTCATGGCCTCAGCATTACACGGCGGCTAGGGTGGACTCAGCACCACAGGATAGCTGGACACGCCTGCTGGCACCAGTCTACAACCATACTAGACCTTCAGCAGTCACCTCCTACAATTTATCTTGTTTGATTCACAGTGCCATCACCTACCTCTTCCTTTATGGTCTTGCATTAGCCCACTTTTTAGCATCAATACAGCATTCCTCACCAGGAAAGTGAGTAATAGCGAATAACAAGCTAACTTTTCCCAAAACTCAAGAGATATACAGAAAACTGCATACTCTCCCTTATAAACAAGGTCGATATGTCAAAATTATTAGTTCTCCTCCTGTTGGACACCAAAAGTGTTTAAATACTGTGATTTCTTAATTCAAATCCCCGTGTTGTAATACCAAGGCAGTCTCAGTAACCCTTGTGCTCTAATCTTTCTCCCCAAAATGTGCTGCATTTCACTGAGAGTGCTTAGAAATGGGCACCAGCCATAAAACCTTTTGTCAGTCCTCACAAAATCCTTCCCCAGGCACAGGGGTTTTGTCACTGTTCACTTCAGTGGTGATTTCTGCCCGAGGAGGACCTTCAGGAAGGGATTCATACTTTGGGAGAGATCTTGGAGAAACCTAACCAGTGGAAGCATATTTCTCTTCCAGGACTATTAAAACCATGTTGTATCATCACTCAATCAGGAAATCACCCAAGAAAGTCACTTCCCCTTTCACTGATTCATTTCAGCATAGAGGGAAACAGAAGCCACAGGAGAATTTCATGTTTCCTTCTTCTTAATAACTCTTACAGCCTAAACCTAAAAACAGTTTAAGGACACTTGGGGGTTTTTGGGTGGGTTTTTGTTTTTGTTGGTTTTTTTTTGTTTGGGTTGGGTTTTTTTTTACAGACTATCTACTTTTGCACAATGTAGCAAACGTACAGAAAGCAGCTCTGAGGTCTGGGTGATGTAAACCCAGAAACAATATAATTTCACTTAAAATCACAAGCCTTAGCATGTGATGGTGTGTGAAATTCTTTGTCCGATGCCATCTGAATAAAGATATTCAGGCAACGATTGGTACTGCAACTTATATGTCACTAGCAACTTATATGTCACTTCTACAACCATTATCCTCCACAGAAAATGTACTAAAAAAAGGGAGAGGAGTACCTGGATCTATATTCATACCTTCAACACTTGCTGAGACATCAAATCAAACTGTTAATCAGAGCCCTGGGAGGGTGGAACCTCTCCATGCCTGGCATTCATTTGCTGAGCTCCAGCACTTCTGGCTGCTTTACTCACCCTCCCTTGCAGGTGCCCCTTTTGCTGGAAATAATGACTAACTAGAGCAGCCTCTCAGTGCAAGTCCCCCCCGGCAAATGGAAGACACGCAAGGTGCAGCCAGGTGACTGAACCCTTGGCTAAAATGTGGCTGTCAGACACCAGCGCACCAACAGGAGTTTTCTGCCGTGAAATAAAAGAAACTGCTCCTTGCAGCACAGACACATCATGGCTTATAGCCACACTTACTTTCTTCAGAACAAAACGTGTACATTCTTAAAATACTCGTTGTACCTGATTGGGTAGTCGGCAGCACTGAGGTTAATGAAGAAATCCCAGGGCCAGTCACTCATCTCCATTAAGTCCTTCATGGTCTGCAGGTAGGTGGTCAGAAGACTCGCTCCTCCCCAGATAGTGGCCATTCTCCAGGGGGTGACTCTCACATTGGGGTACTGGCTGGCAAACTGGAGCACTTGCCGGTGCAAGTAATTGGATCGCTTCACAGGAGAAAAGAGCAATACATTCAAGTTATTCTGTCCAAAATTAACTCTCCCTGTACCCACTAAAGGACAGCCCTACTTCCTGACTCACTGAGTGCTGCCATTGCTTCGCCCTCACTTACTATGGTCTACACCCTTCTTTTGCTAAATGTACAGAGAACCCTGTTTAATACTTTTTATTACAACTACAGTAATCACTAATCAGGGTGATTAGCTTTATTCACCGTTTATCATTGTAGATCCCAAAGGGCTTTTGTAAAGAGGTGACTGCTACCACATCCCTCTTACAGTGTGTCCCTTGCCCAAGGCACCTCAGGCCAGCTCTCCATCCAGTGGGCCACCACCTCAGTCTGCATCAACTTATCAGTTACTGCTAACTAAATGTTCAACAGACAGACAAGGGGAGATACTCATTGACACAGAAGGAGAAATGAAGGCTGTTACATAAAGAAGATAACAAGAAAGAAAATCTAAGGAAAAAGAAAAAGAGGCTCCAAACACGTCATAGATGGAGAGATAAAAAGTGGCGTGCGCTTTATGCAGCAGAGGTAAAAGGAAGATGAAGAGGAAAAAGGAAGATGAAGAAGATGACAAAGATGGGCAGACTGACAGATGGTGAGACAGGCAATTTATAACCAGTGATATATTACCTTGTCAACATGAATGTAATAAAAATGGTCTTTATGGTAAATAGCCTTAAACATGCGCTGGAGCTGCCGAGAAGCTCTGCCATGAACAACCAAGACAAATGCGATCCTGACTGGGTTGGCTGGCATGTATTCTACGGAGTCCTCATCCCACTGTACATTGTTGTTGGCTTTTCCTGTTCAAAAACAAAACACAGGACATCTCTGAGTGTATCCACAGGGCAGGGGGGCAGAGAGCAGTACACATTCCACCGGGGCTCTTTCCTCAAAGCCCTTTGTAAGGCAGGGTGAGAACTCATGAGGGGAGCCAGCCTGTCCCATGCCGTTTGTAGCCCTCTCCTCTGTCCCCACACAGGGCCATCACCCCTTGGGCAGCAGCCCACGGGCCTCGTGCTGAACAAGGCTGCACAAGCATGGACAAGTACCCAGATGTTTATGAGCTGGATCAAGCCCCACCTGAGTACAGACATGTGAACCTCCAAGTTTGCAAGCAGCGTCCGAAGCATTCAAACAATGACGAGGCCGACGTTCCCCCAGAAGGAAACCCCCTGCTTAGCCAAAGCTGCTCGTTCCCGTGATCAGCACAGCTCTGCTGAGACGCTGGTGGAACTCTGCTGCTGAACAGCTGCTGAGGATTATTGGCTGATAGCATTTATTTGTAGCAGCAGATGTGCCCTGGAGCATTTAAATGCAACCTGCATATCTTTGCTTCTTCATGGAGGACGGGGGGGTCTTCCAGTACTATTTAAAATTCCTGTTCATTTTTATTTCAACAGAGTAATTTCTGGTCTTCTAAAGCAAACACCGCAGTGTGAGGTTCAGACAGGATGTGCTGACAAACTGAAGAGCTGGAGGGACATTTCTAATCAGGAATTTAAAGTGCTTTGGTTTTGGTTTGTGTACCCACTCTGCAATTCAGAAACCTGAACACAATGTAAGAAAACCACCATTTTATCCAAAACCTAACATTCATTCTCCAGTGAAACAACACCATTCTTCAGTGCTCTGACCTTGTAAGGACCTTTCTCAACAAAAATGATTTTGAAAGAACCTGAAATTTTGAATATTAGCAGACAAAGAAGGAAAGTACCTCAAAGCCAAAAAAATTCCTCCTGCCCAAATTTTCCTCTTGCATATTTTAACTTTTTCCCTTTTTTAAATGAAAGGAATAGCATTGTCCTAAAAATTACTTGGTGTGCATCCCCCCTGCCCAGGTACAACTTTCAAATTCCTAAGATCTGAGCTGTTAGCCAGTTTCTGCACTTAGAGCCTTTTGTGATGCCCCTTTCTCCTCTCACCTCCACGTCCCCACCACCTCAAGATTCCTTCTGCAGACAGTGGAGACACTTGCTCTAGGCTGTGGGACAAATTTGAGGCTGTTCTGGGCTCAGTTATCAGACAGCCTGAGTACAGCTACAAAGCCCACTGCACCTTCCAAAACATCTCCTGCAGTTATTAAAAACACATGCTCATGTCTGTTTGACCAAATATGAGGAGCAAGAAGAAGACATTTGCCAAGCGTGAAGTGAGAGTAAGAGAAAGACGCTTTTCCCCAGGTTTTTGAAACTGGAAACATGTTGGTAAAAGTAAACAATATCAAAAGCTTTCTTTTTTTCCAAATGTAATAATTACAAAACAAATGCTGGACACAGAAAAAAGACCTTTGCCTAATCCTTCCTGTGCATCTTCTTATTCAAGGGAGTAGTATAAACTTGGAAAAAACAGACCAACTGAATGTTTGCAGAGCGCTGTTTAGGTGATCAAACAATCCCCTTAACGGTACTGAACTGCCCTTGAGTAATTGAAACACTCCTTTTAGACAAGCACGAGAGAGAGGTCCTGCTGCAATGTGGGAGCAGCACATCCCAGAAGGGAATGGTTTCAACATCTCCCCCAACTCTCCCTTCAAGTTTCTCCTCAGCCGTGCTTCCCTAGCACACTTCTTTAGGTCAGAGTCCGTTCTCCCCACCCTGGAGCCCCAGGAAAGCCGTCTCAGGTGTACCTTGTGCCAAGCATTTGGCTCTTTGCTGGACTACGTAAAGGGCTAAAACGCAGCTCCACCCCTGTCCAGGAACACACACAGATCCGGAACTAAAGAGCCCACGAAGTCCCAGAGGCCCCCTGCCCCAGAGAGCAGACCCCCCCTGTCCACAGCCCCTCAAGGAACATCCCTTTGCAGTAGTACTGCTCATAAATTAGTGCAAACTTTATTGCCCCCAGCTGTATTCAGACCAGACATTAGGAAATTCCTAGCCACATAAGTCACTCTTAACTTTACACAGGGCTCAAACAACTTAAATGGTATTTCTTTAAAATACCCTCCACCACTGGTTCAGTAAGCTAAGCCCCAGCAGGCCCGTACAGCAAGAGCATCGCTTGCCATCGGGCTGCAGGGGGATGCTCGGTGCTGCTGCAGTACCCTCCACTGAGGACACCTTGCACAGGACAGGCAACTTCTGAAGCACAGCGTGTGTCAGTCATACTTAGATGAAAAGACAATTTTTCCTATGCCAGAACCTAGAAAACTATCTTTAGCAACATTAACCCCAGCTTAGGGATGGCAATTTTCACCTCCAGTCGAAGAAGTGATTCACTTGTTTCCATGGTGGTCCTTGTGGAGATCTTCAGTGAAAGGAAAGATTTTAGGTGAGCACTGATTACATATATATATGTACATATATATATATATGTGTGTGTGTGTATATATATAATTTTTTTTAGTTATTACAATTATGTGTATGTCAAATGCCCACTGGTCACTGGTCTGTTCACTGTGCAGAAGAGCCCTCTGGTAAATAAGGTACTACCATGAAAAGGAATCAGCACTTTGAGTGCCCACTGAGCCCAGCACATCCACTGCCCGTGGAGGTCCGTGAGGGGCTCTAGGAAAGCAAACCAAGCTCCTGAGGAAGATCATTACCATGACTGCTCGAGGTTTGGCTTCTCCTAGTGGGTTTTAACTTGCTTAGCAAAGTAGGAGAGGTGAAATCAGTTGAGATGATCTCCTGCACACCTGTCCCCAGGCATGGGGATTCGAGAGGGATGGTTATGATTTACAGAATGAAGTATGGCAAGTTTGTTCTGTAGATTTCCTTAAAATTGCTGTTACCTGTACTTTTTGTCTCTGAGTTAGCATTGAGCACTTTGGAAAAAATTTCAGAAATCACACTGCTATTGAAGAGTGAATATTTAATTTTTTGGCAGCAATGTTTTATCTCAACAACCCTGTTCTACTACTTTTCAGTCTCAGACTCTATCAAGAATTACAGGAGCAATTTATGATCCTGTGTAACTTCATATGATCAAGTAACCCATAAGCAAAAAATCAATGCAAGGTAGGAGGGAAGCAGTGAGACATAATTTAGAAGCGCTCAGTGGCTACTGCATTTAACATTAAAGAGACAGATTTCAGTAATGTTCTTTCCATGCTGAGAAGAAGCCCTGGCTTGGAACAAAGGAGCTGCTGATGTGGGTATTTTCAGTCTTCTTTAATCATTTCAGAGGGTGACAGCATCAACTTAGGGCAGTCAGAGGAGAAGAGTCTCTGCCTTACAGATGGAAATTCCCTTCACAAGAACACTGGAAGTTTCTCTACAGTGAGTCTGTGAGCTGATAAGCAGCTCTGCATCCCTGCAGAATTTATATAAAAAGGGAAACTCACTATAATTACAGATGTAGGTTCAGTTCTGCTGTTCATGAACAGAAAAACAAAGGGTATAGAAGAAGAAAGGTAGAAAAATAGAGGACACAGGTAGAACTGTTTCATATTCACATAAGAAGATGATTTTTTCTATTTTAGCCCAAGGGAAAAAAACCCAGAAGATATTTCTCTGTTTTGGAATTTAAAAGAAAACATTTCCATCCCAGCTTTGTCATCCTCCTGTTACAGCTATGTAACATTTGTGCTGCACGCACCACTTCCATTGGGGCAGACATCTTCCATGAAACAAATCCAGAAGGACACTCTGCACCAGAAAATTTGGTGAATATGTCTCTTTTCACATGATTTGCAGAATTCATTGTAAATGAAAAAATATAAAAACCTTGAGAACAAGAACAGAAAATTTTTGTATCACAAAACGTGCAAAAGCAGCTGGGATAACACAGAACTGTTCAAAATCAACCTTCAGGGTCCGTGTAGGTGTGTGTGCAGCAGCAGCACACCCCTATTCACTGAATTTCTAGCAAAAGCAGGCAGCATTTGGATTGAAGCAGCCTACCATATTTCAAACAAAAAATTTGTTCTGTCTTGCAGTCAGTATCGAGTCATTACTGAAACCATTTTTATGATTTGCAAATGACCGACTAATTATCAGATTCCACTATACTGCACTTGCAACACACACTAAACTTAATTTACTACAATACTTATCTAGGCAGGCCAATCATCTCGCTAACAAGCTCGCTTTTCTGACTATTCTAATTATGAAAATGGTAGCATTCCTGGGAGACAAATCTCAATTATTTGTAGTTTTGCTGGAGTGTGTTAGTCAAGCATTTTCTCCCTATTCCTACTGACTGCCATGAATAAATAACACTCAAAAGCAACAGTAAATTAATTAATGTTGAATTGGAATGAATATCGTAATAATAGTATTTATCATATCAATTAACAGCCAATTAGCACATCATGATCAGTGTTATTAGGGTGAATACAAAATGCCTTTTAAATGAGCATCAGGCTATTTTTACTATATTCAGTGACATTATTGGACTTCAGAGATAGAACATAAAGCAGATACAAGAACAGACACGCATTTTCCTTGCAAAGACCATTCATTCCTCTTGCACCTGACACCTCTGTTTGACTTCACAGCCCGAATCCTGGGCTGCATCCAAAGCAGCGTGGCCAGCAGCTCGAGGGAGGGGACTCTGCCCCTCTGCTCTGCTCTTGTGCGATCCCACCAGCAGTGCTGCAACCAGTTCTGATGCCCCCAGCATCAGAAGGACACGGAGCTGTTGGAGCAAGTCCAGGAGGCCATGAGGCTGAGAAGAGGATGGGAACACCTTCCCTGTGGAGACAGGCTGGGAGAGCTGGGGCTGCTCAGCCTGGAGAAGGTTCTGTGGAGCCCTCATAGGAACCTTCCAGTACCTGAAGGAGGCTACAAGGAGAGGGACCCTTTGTCAGGAACCGTGGTGACAGGACAAGGAGTAATGGGTACAAACTGAAAGAAGGGAAATCTGGGTTAGATATTAGGAAGAAATTCTTTACTGTGAAGGTGGTGAGATCCTGGAACAAGTTTGCCCAGGGAGGCTGAGGATTCCCCAACCCTGGAAGTGTTCAAGGCCAGGTTGGATAAGGCCTTGGGCAGCCTGGTCTAGCGAAGGGGGGTTGGGACTGGATGATCCTTAAGGTCCCCTCCAACCCAAACTATTCTTTGATTTTATGACTTCACATCTGAGAGGTAACACTCTTGGGAACCACAAAAAAGGACAAAGACCACTATATACAGGTGCTTGTGTCATACAGCCCTAAGAAGACACTCAAATAAAAGAGATTTTCCAGCTTGGATCTTGGGACATACCCACAGCCCATTCCCAGCTCAGAGTCAAAACTTGTGGAGCCCAACCAGCTCATCACTGCGACCAGGAGCAACTCCCAGATGCAGCAGTGCCATGACAATACCCCCATGACAAAAGGAAAACCAGCAGTCCCGTCTTTTATGGCGAACACATAAGGTGTGAGTTTTCCTACTGCGTGGAGCCACCCTCCTCTGACAGCGAGCTCGCTGCAGGAGGAGACCCTTCCCTCAGCTCTTGTGCTCGTGAGGAGGGGAGAGCTTACAGAAGGCAAGAAGCGAAAGGATTGAAATGCAGCATGTGTTTACTTATCCACCACTGCTTGTTGCTAAGGATGCTCCAGTCAACAGCCCCAAACTGATGAGAACAGGATTTTGTCATACAAGATAAGTCATCCCACCACTCCCAAGAAAACTGATGACACAAACCCAGACTGAAGCATTTATAAAACCTCATTCACAATTTGCATTTTCTGGACAATCAGCTGCTGATTTGGGTGGCCTGGACTGCACTCCAGAGGCTGCCAGCCCTCTCGCTGCAGATGGATTTCACCCCAGCTGGACACCAGCGACAGGCCCACCACCGTTCACGCCAAAACCAACAATGGGCTTTGGAGCCAGCTCTCCTCTGAAGAGCCTCACTCCCTTCCCTCCTGAAAAGCCTTTCAATTTCTTGTTCAGGACAAGAAGACAATGTAGAAAATGTCCTTATTTCAGTTCAGACTTTCTCTTCTGCCTCAAATCATCAGGAAGTTTAAGCCTTCAAGGAACAGAATCTTGAAAGCCAATCAGTTACTACAGAGAAACCAAGGCAGGCATCAAACAAGAAAGGAACAATATCAATATAACAAATCCTAAGCAAAATAGCAACACAAGTATATCAAGGCTTATACTTCAAATTAGCATTTGAAACAGCCTTTGCTGATTGGAGTGTCTGTTCCAGTGTGTTTGGAGACTGGCCCACCGTAACCTTTACACCATCTCTTCCTCTCATGCTCACAGCAAGAATAACCAATAAGGAGTGAAAACACAAGCAGTTACACACGTCTCTACTCCACATAACCTCCCAGGAGACATCACGTACTGCTGAGACCACCAAGGAATGAATAGGTAGATAAAAGCATGTTTGTTACCTGCCTGATCAGTGTCTTCCCTTTCTGTTCTACTGTGCTGTCCTCTTTCAAGTCCTATGTAAAGTATCTCTTCCCCCAAATAATCTTAAGAAATTAACACTTAATCATTATAATCAGCTGGTGTAAGGCCAGAACCAAGTTAATTTATACCATATGAGTATCTGGTCTGTTAACTCGAAGTTAATCCTCCCTCTGAGATTCCATTACATCTGTCTCCTATTTTTTGAATGTAGAATTGGAAGGACAGAATCTGCCTTTATTCTCTGCTCAAGATAATTATGAACATAATGTTGGAAACAGACCAAAAAAGTAAAGACTTTCACATGTATTTTATACAGCTAGTTTGAAAAGGTCAGGTTAGGTACTGAGAATAAGGCTGCACTAGCAAAAGCAAAAATCAACCCTCATACCTGTTCCCTGTGTCAACGTGCTGCAAAATGGGAAAGTTTAGCCTCATGTTTTAGCTGGCACTTGCAGTGGGAGTGAAATTAATAGGAATTTCACAATACAGTCAAAAGGGAGAGAAAAGGTAAATAGCACAGGTCTGTGCAGATTCACTCCAAAGCTGTCAGGATCTGCTTCCTCTGCACCCCTTTGAGTTAAACTTCACTGCTTTCAAAGGCTGCAGGGCTGCGACTAAGCACTGCTAAGAATCTCACACTGTGGCAATAAAAGATGTGTGAGACATCAGGTTCACGTATGTGTAAGTACCATAAATACATACATGCCTCGAGTTTGTATACACTGGTAGATTAGCTAGGAAATGGTGGGAATTGAAACATTTAAACAGCACACCTAGAAAACAAGCTTCCCCCAGCAACAAATGCAGTTTCTGCACTCAGAGTATAGATTTTTCAGCATAACTAATTTTTTGACACATAACTATTGTCAAATATCCTTTATGCCAAAGGACACTGGTAAGCAATGGTTTTGTCAGATGAGCCAAAGGACTTCTCTTCTGCCCGTGTGAATAGTAACACATGAATTATTTTATCATTGATCAGTTTACGTGCCTCCAGAAAGCACCTGTGAACTACTTACAGGATGAATGTGGAATATGAATAATTTCACTCAACAGAGAAGAAAGAAAGGACCAATCTTCTCTGGGTATATTGCTTGTCAGACAGAAGAACGCAACATAATTATATTGTGACATTTCCACCAGCAAATAGATTCTACTGTAAGCAATTAACACTGGTTCCTTCAGCAGACTTCAAAAATGTAATTGTATGGTATGCTCAGTCACAATAACATCTGAATAATAAATGACACTGCACTACTTGAGCTAGATTTTAGCATATATAGACAGGTTAAAACACAGGAGAAAGAGATGGATGTTAATTCTTGCACAGGCCACCCTTACACCCCAAAATTGTTCATTAACATGTAAAATATTAAGGGCATAAAGATTCACATTTTTAGAAAAAACAAGCACCAGTGACAAAGAGTACTCTGGATGTAACTAAAATGGAGAATTTTGGTCCCTGCAGTGCATGTAACAACCTATGTCTCTTGTCCTGGCGATGGGAAAGGTAGGGCTGGGCTCTCCTTCCTGGCTAGAATGCTTCCCAGAAGCTGCTTCTGATCAAGAGGGATTAGTAAAGATGGTTTAAGAAGGAAAAAAAATCATCGGGCATTAATCCTCTAAACATTTCATAGCCAGCATATCGTTAATACAATCCCTCTAATCCAATTAGGGTGCCTTGAAAATCATATCTTGAATTGCATGCTTGACTGTGATGGGCTCTGTGCGAGTGAAACATCCACTTAGCAGGGAGCTGCTGCACACCTGCTCTGCTGCACAGCCCCCTCCCCACCCTCTGAACCCAGCCCTGCCTGCAGCAGCCCCGCCCCAGCTGCATCAGCACCAAACCTGTGCCCCGACACATCTGGCAGGGTCAGCACTTACAACATCCACCCCCTCGGAACAACAGGGAAAACAACTCCTAACACAAAGGCTTTGCCAGCAAGGAACAAATTACTACGAATCAACTGAGCTTGGTTTTTGAAATGTTCTCATGAAAATTATCTGGACTGCTATTCACGAGGATGTATGTTCACACTTAAAGTGATGGGCAAAGGACAGACCAAAACAGCATAGTCTTGTTGCTAAAATAAAGGACTTTCACTCCAAAATGAAAGGATCCCAGTAACATACCACTAAAGGAAAAATCAAATTGCTGGCATCAGAAACTGTTCAACAAAAGCAACATAAAGTGATTCTTCTGTATTTCAATAGACATTACAGTTTTGTTAAAAAAATCCAGTGCTCAGAAAACATCACTTTATTGACTAAATAAGTTACTGGCTGCTGTTAAAAGCATCTGGGGAGAATTTGTATGCGAAATACATTCTTGCAATAAAACCATAGTTTATAAATGAGTTATAAATTTCTCTCAGATTTTAATAAGTCTGTGATGCCCTTGGATGTCAAGGAGCTGCTTAAACAGTAACTTGCAGAAGGGTCTGCTCTATACTGCACAAGAGGAGTATCTGTGCAGTGTCTGAAACAAAAAAAATAACGCTCATTTTTTACAGACAAAAATAATTCTGGATATTATTTCTAAAATTATCTTAACTCTGCCCCTCAGAGTCTCTCTTCCCATTCTGCAACTCTCCATTTCATGTCAGCAGCCAGAGTCACTAAATTTGGCCCCGGGCACTTCCCATTTCCCACAGCTGGGACTGATCCTGCCTTCCAGCGCTGCCGCCTGCCTGCTGGCATGGTTTGAGCAGGACCTTGGCACAGGGAGCCTCTGCTTGTGCACAGCTTATCCCACCCCACCGAATTTGGGGAGCTTGGCTGAAGGGAGCTGTGCATTAGTGTGGATCTCCAGGAATAACTTAATGCTGCAGCACACTGGGAGACAGGGCACACATCCAAGTTGTTAGGCATTTTAATTAGGTAAAACGAGTGCTAAAAACTGCTTTGAAGGTCTAGATGCAATCCAGTAGCATAGGTTTCCAATATTTGGGTTTTCCTCCTGCCATCTCTCATTCATACACAAGCCATTTGATCATCCCTATTGCAAGGGGAGGCTTAAAAGAGAAAAATTAAAAAAAAACCAAAACCCAAACAACTTGTTTTGAGATGTAATTCAGTTCCTCCTCCTCTAAAAAGACAGAGCCCCAAACAAATTCATTCACAACTTGGCTTTTATGGTACAGCAGGGCATAAAAATCATCAACTGGCTGCAAAACTGCTAAGTAAACCTAATTTAGAAGATGAAAATGTGTGAAATGCAAGAAACATCTCACAGATTGTAAAATGACATGTTTATTTTAAAAGAGAGACCAGGGGAAACAAGAAACGCTGGCAGAGGATCGCAGTAACAACCCAAGGGCTCCCTGGCTGCCAGGCGGTCGGAGCTGCCCATGACCTGCACACTCCCCTGCACGGCCCTCGGACCCTGGGCACCCCAGAGAAGGAGACAGGGAAAAGCCCCGCGGGTTTGCTGCAGAAATAGCTCTGTACTTCACTGTCCAGAGGGGTAGGGCCAGCAGGGACCCCCACGGCAGCAGCTCGGCACAGAGAGCTACAAACCCAGGGCACCGGGGAACCAGGGAGCGAACCAGGGAAGGAACCAGGGAAGGAACCAGGAGGGAGCGAACCAGGGAGCGAACCAGGAGGGAAGGAACCAGGGAAGGAACCAGGGAAGGAACCAGGGAACAAACCAGGGAAGGAACCAGGGAAGGAACCAGGGAGCGAACCAGGGAAGGAACCAGGGAAGGAACCAGGGAAGGAACCAGGGAGCACGGACGGAGCTCTCCAGCACGGTCTCCTCTCCCCGCAGCGGCTGCTGCTGCTGCAAACACCCCTGTGAGGCTCTGCCTATCAGGAACTCAGCCTCCTCACAGCTTAAAAGCCAAAACCCCCCGACGATTATTTGTAATTGAGCCAGGAAGAAATATTACTTGTTAAGGCAAGGAGTTAATGGGTGGTAGCAACATAACTTCATTCAGTTCGTCTGCTGAATTAATTTCAGTCCATTTCCTACTCTGCAGCCCCTCTGCAATCAGTGGAGAATGGACAGTGTAAAATCAGTATCAAGAGAGAATTAGCATGTCTGAGCCAAATTCTGCTCATGGTCCAGTTCTGAACAATTCCTGATCTATATAAATGCAGATTAACTTTGAGCCTCCTTAACAATCCCCCAATCTACCTGAAAGAATCAAAAACATCTGAGTTGCAATTTCTTTCAAATATAATTTAATTTCCCCTATCTTCATTTTGACATTAAAAGAATGACGAAGAATGTCTTCATAGCATTTCTCAAGACACTCCTGCTGGAAGGTGAACTGCTTATCCACACACACCCCATTCATTCTCGCCCTTTCCTTTATGAGACTGGACCACCCCGGCCTTACCGTCACAGCAAGTACCATCTCTTCCCTAATGAAACAACACCTAATTTCTGGAATGACTTTTTATGTGAACTAATCCACTGTCTCCCGACACCAGATGCTCGCTGTTCAACAGGACAGCTTGCTTAGAGCTGAAGATGGCATCTGAAATAGAATGCCTCTGCTGGCAACCTTTTTATTAGAACAAAATCATTTTATAAATCCAAAAGTGAACTAGCATGGAAAAGTTTAATATTATTGTAAATGAAGAAGTATTTAAAAGTAAAAATTACACTTCACACTGTAATTACATTGCCCTAGAGTATAATCCCAAAAGAACACAGAGACCTTTTGCCAAAGGTGATTTGAGTGTTAATATGAAACTCAACATGGGCTCGTTTTAATTACATATGTGCCTGCTGAGAACTTATGATAGAGTCCAAAAAGCTAATTCATTGTCAGCATGACAGCAGGACCTAATATTAAATCTTGCACACCAAGGAAATTTTCCAGATTACCAATTGCCACACAAAAATAAGACACATTGCAAATGTAATGAGCATGAAAGCAAAACCACAAAAAAATATTGCCAAACAGAGCTCAGCTCTGGGCCAGCAGTAGGTATAGGAAATCTCCCAACAGTTCATCCTTTTTTCTTCAAAAGCAGCAACATTCAGTTGGTCCATCTCTAACCCCACTGACACCAGGTTTGCACTGCCTTTCACAGCATGGATCCTCACTGGCACTGTAACTCAGTGGCACAGCTCTATAAAACTCTTTAGCAATATATAACAGCAGTTCAAAGTAGATTTTAGTGTGCTTTTTTTTTTTCTCTTTCTTACATTTAGCCTTAAATTTTCTTCATTTAAAATAATTTACTGATGGTTTTGTGTTCTCTTCTCACGAATCCCTGACAGGTTTCTGTCACTGAAAAAAATGTTAAGAGTCAGTTTATACCTCTTAATGCTAACAGGCATTTTGGTTTACTTTTAATTGTGGGTAAATTCATGCATCAGTCAGTATTTTCTACACAAAGTGCCTGGAGTATGAAGAGGAGAACCCAGAGTCACAAGGACGAGCTAACCCTGGGGAAACGAGACACAACCACAATTCTGAAGGCAGCAGAGACCCAGCCAATACCTCTAACTGCATCTTCACCTGCCTTTTTGTTGCTTTACTGATGCATTATTAATTAATAACTACTGAGCGTTCCCAACAGAGCATTTTAAATAACAGCTGAATTTCTTTATGGACTATTATGAATCATAAAAGTATGTCTGAATGTTCAAAGCAATAAACAAGCCCAGGTAGGGAGCCTGAACTGCTACAAAAACTGCCCTTTGAAGCCTGAGGTTTCAGGGATGCTAAATGTCTCCTGTGTGGTATTACACAATTTGCAGTCTACCTTAATCCAGTTAATCTGCAGAAATGTAGGATTTCCTCCATTTTGCCTCAGCATAGGCAAACGCCGTTTGAAAGGGAGATGATGGCATTTTAGAAAAGCTTCAGGCTTGGTTTGGTTCAGTGCTTTATCCAAATTTAGGCCAGCTAACAATTATAGTTTTCAGTTCTCAACTCAGATAAGGAAAATTGTCAAATCCCAATTATTTCTACTCAAGATTTATGTAAATGATGAAAAATATTTCAGCAGCTCTGAAATGTATTATTCAGGGATGATGCAAGGTTTGCACCTTCCACTTGAAATCTGGACAAACTTACAAAGTACTGAAGGTGTACTTAGGGCACCTCTGTGCTACTGCAGCTGGATAGTTTCAGGTATAATTGAAATAAATTTGTAATGCTTTAAGATGAAAACTCATTTGGAGATTCTATTTATCCATAGGATAATTTTTTCTTATCTTCACCTCAAAAAATGAAAAGCCTCCTACTAATTGAATAAAATTGCAGCATTAGTTTTCAACAAAATTGCTGCCTTTAAGGCAGAAAGGAACTCACATTCCTATTCACTCTTCACTAGATTTAGTTACAATCTGAATAAGGATTTAACCTTTTTTTTTTGCCTATAGACTATGCTTAATATTTCTTTCTGGAGTTTAAACTGGTACACACACAGCAAAAAGGCAGCTTCAGCTGTGCTTGCTGATGCTTTCATCTGTCTTCTAGACAAAAAATCCAGGCCTGTGCCATACAACACTTGGTAGACAGGGTAGAAAACAAGTTACCCACCCCATTTTCTGAACAATGAAATACAAAATTATTAATCTGCATTCAGACAAAGCCCAGAGAAAGGAACACAAGTGGGAGGCCGTGCAGGGCAGGGCACCGGTGCCCCCGGGGTCCCAGCACAGGGGCACAGAGCGTGCCCTGCTCTGACAGCCCCTTGCACAGGTCAGTCTCACCCGCTGCTCCCCGGCACAAATCCCGGTGCCAGCCCCTGCTGTTGCCCCCAGCTCCTCCAAAGCCAGCGCTCCCGCTCTGCTGATGTGCCCTGCCCTCCTGCAGCCCGGGCACAGAGAGGGGCAGGCGCAGCCCCTGCAGCAGGTGCCCCGTGTGCCCTGGCACGCAGGGGAGCTGTGCCCGTCGCTCTGTGCCGGCAGGAACAGGAGTGAGCCCCCCGACCCTGCCAGCCCTTGCTGTGCCCTCGGAGCACGGCCAGCACGGGAAGCTCAGCTCAGGCTGCTCTGCTCAGTCCTGGGGACAATGGTCACTCCTCTTTCAAAGCAGACTGCATTTGCTCTCGATTCCACAGACAAACTACTACTATGCTTTTTCTTTCTGGTACTTCTTTCTGTCTTCTAATCTTAATTCTTCCGGTTTATGGCTCAGTCCTCCTACAGGGATTCATAGAAAATAGAAAGAATAACACCTTTCTTATTTTGAGATATTAAGATGGATCATTATTCCTCCTGATGTATTAGAAGATATTTATCAGTTTGAGTTATGAGGCCTCTCTGACTGTGAAGACTTAAACATCGATTTAATGCCAACTTAAAGACTCCTAAAAGTGTAGGAGATTGCATTAGATAAATAATTTAACAATAAAAGGTAGATCAAGGCAGACATTATTGCAGCCTTCCACCAATCAATCACCATTTTCCATGTTTATCCAATTTTCATCTCAAGGCTCTGTATATCAAATTGCTCAGACATACACTACAGAACTGAAATAACTTCTTCATTGAATAAAATTGCACAGCCATTAAAATTCTCTAATATCAAGATAGCTGACATTATGTTAAATATTGGCTTCAGTTCCATAGGGTAATAAATTTTGACCCAAATCCAATCTTTCATGGATAGCTGATTCATAATGAAAAATTACTGGTTTGTCACTTTACCTTGGGAAATTTATTGTGGAAACTAATATAGCACCAGGCAGGCTTTGAAATATATGGTAAGTAAAACCACAGTTCCCTTCCTAAGCACTCTGAAACAAAGGGAACCGATTTGGTCTGGTACAAGAATATCAGACATACTAATAGCTGCCAGAAGAAGAGAAAGAAAGAAAAGTGAAAATTTCTCCTCCTTAAAGATACTTTTGTTCAGCAAACTCCCTTAGGGAACTCAGAAAAAAACCCTGTTATTTTGTAACAAAATTATTTCCAAGTCTCTTGATAAACAGGATTTAAAATCCACATAAATACCAAACTGGCAGTAACATCACCAGCACTGTTTTTCCTCCCTGCAGGGGAGTTAAATACCTGGTCTGTACATGACACGAGCTGAGGCGTCCCAACGAGCCTGTCACACATCAAAGAATGAAACCCAAGCTTCTCCAGTACTAGCCTGAGAGTTAATTTCTATTCAGTGCTTATCTGGTCGGCCCATGATACGGTGTAATAGAGCATATTCTTGCTGTCCCTCCTTAGCTGAGAGCTCTTTAGTAACTTCTAGAGCAATCACACTGCATCTTTCCTTTTTCTCCTTCTCCTTGGATGGATTCCAGTAGAACCCTCTGAGTAATTTCAAGTTTGCACTGGGGCCCCCTAACATCACTAATTTATTTCCTAAAATTTTGCAGGCTGCAGCAATATAAAGCAAACATCATGAAAAAACAAATGTTTGCATGTTTGGCAAATTATGTCTACAAATGGCCAGGAATGATTGAGAGAAATGAAAATTAATGAACTTGTGTGTTAACTGCAGCCTTTTCAATTGTAAATGATGGAGCTGAATCTAGCGGGATTTCTCATTAAGATTTCTTTTTTGATGACCAGGTTAAGAATGTCAGAGATGTCTGAAGCTTCCTTGTAATATTCTTCATGAGCCTGTCAGAAGTGATTTTCCCATCTGTTTTTCAGGGATCTGCAAGGTAGAACATTTTCAGAACCAGAACTGCCATAAAACGGTTCTTATTCCCAAATGCTGGGCTTTGCTTTGGACTACAAAATTCCACAGACTGGTAAGACAAAAATCCCTACCTCCTTATCTTTGCTTGCTCCTCTAAGAACAAAATTGTATTGTTTATTTCTCAGTGAACTTAAAATTTTGGTGATAGCAGCGCATAGAGACCTTTTATGGTTCACTGATAAAGGTTACTGAAGAAATTTACTGAAGTAAGACATCACTTAAGAGGGGCCAGCAAAGCTACTTTATGACATCAGTTAAACCTCTAGCCCACTTTGCTTTTAACACTTCACGGGAAGCTTGGGTTTGTGATCACCTCCTGGCAGAAAATGATAGATCTGTTTACAAAGCCACATCAGCCCCACGTAGCCTCCCTCTGCTCTGGACTGGCAAATCCAGAGTGGGTTACATAGAAACCTTTTCCACAATTACTCTTGGTAGCTCTACTCACAGTTAATCTCAACCACGCCTGTCCTTAGCCATTTGTTTCTCTGGCAGGGTGGCCCAATGAGCCCGGATGGGTTCTCTGCCAGCTTTCCCTTCTGTAAGGGGTATATCCTCACATGCTTTTGAATAAATGACCAAAGGAAGTGACTCTCAGACAGAGAGAACGACTTGGGGATAGATCCCCAAAGCAGCTCAGAGTGTCACAGTGAAATTCTTCCAGAGCAGCTACACCTCAGTCCCATGCAAAAGAGAAAGTGCAAATGGGTAAAACATATATTGCAGTAAACTTCTCTTTTGAAGTTCCCTTTTCCTCTCTCCTATTCAGTAAATTGCCCAGAATGAATCACAGCCCACAAATAGATGAAGAACATGAAAATGGATGGTTCTGGTTAGTCATACTACTGTCGAGCTCCACACTATTCTGCAGCACAGTAACACAAGGCACACACAGAGCTGTCAGTCTGAGAGTAGCAGGGTTTGCAGTGCTCCACTGCATAGCAACATCCACTGGCTGGCTGGAAGCCTTCATTTCCAATTAAAACCACAGGTGAGTAAGCAGCCAGACTGCTTAAGCGGCTGTTTTATAGCCAGTCACCAACAAAGCTGCATTCTCACCAGCAAAACTCTTAATGAGTTACAGAAATTAACCAAGACTTGAACAAAACACTTCCATTAGTATGGGCAAGGAAGTCTCCAAAAAGAGACGCAATCACCTTGCAACGAAGAGAATGACACAAGCCATTATATTCCAGTTACACCGAGGGCTGCCCCGAACTTCAGCTGAGCAGTGAGGTTTCCAAGGAGATTTGTAGGAAAAAGATCCTTTTGATTGACAGGGTGTTTTTGGTGGACCTACAGCTGTTGCAGACTATTGGGGGAGGTTTAGGTTGGATATTAGGAAAAGGTTCTTCACCCAGAGGGTGGTTGGGCACTGGAACAGGCTCCCCAGGGAGCTCAGGGAGTGTTTGGACAACGCTCCCAGGCACAGGGTGGCATTCTTGGGGTTGGATTCAATGGTCCTTGTGGGTCCCTTCCAACACAGGCTATTCTGTGAACATGCCTGAAGGACTGCTGGTCATTAAAGCAAGCAAACACAAGACGGAGGAATCGGCAAGAAAGTGGGAAATGAGCTCTGCAGAGGAACTTCTTCAAGCTGATTCACACAAAGATGTGATATAGGTACAGCATCATAAAGCTTTTGTGTTCCAAATCACAAACCATCAGCATGACAGAGGCCAGGAGGGTGATCTCCTGCAAGGACCTGCATTTGCCACGGTAGTAGGGAACAGTGTAAAGTGAGGACAGTGGTGTCTCAATAAAAGCTGTTGATTCACAGGCTTTTGGCATAACTCAAAGGCAGTACCCAAACTGCTGTTAATGAAAATGAGTGAGGTTGAAGTTGCCACTGAATTTCATTGCCTGCGGAGACCAACATGGTCCCTCTACAACACAGACAGTGTGCATCTGCTGCTGGGGAACAGGAAACCTGAACCCATGTCTGAACCAGGCCTTTGTAAGCTTAACGAGGAGCTTAACATGTACCACCCACGGACAACCCAAACGCACCCACGCTCCTTAGTCCAGACAAAGGACATCATTAGGAAGTAGAAGGGTCTTTCTTCAAAGTCTTCAGCACCCAGAAGAGTTGCAGCAGCCCAGGAGAAGGTGATGTGGAAGGGGAACACGGTCAATTCTCTCCTGACAGCACTGTCTGCAGAATACTGGGCTTCATCACGAGAAGAGCAATATTGAGAAATTCTGTTTTAAAAGGCAACAAGCTATTCAGTCCTGCAGAACAAATCCTAAGAATTTCTCAGTTTGAAAGCAGATACAACTGCTATTGAAAATGTTTTTGAGAAGCCACAGAGTTCGAGGTATTAGATAATGATTCTCCTGCAGTGTAATTTTGCTTTTTAGCTTAAATCTTCCACCATTTTTACAGTAACATCCATGGACGGAGATGGATGGGTGAGCACTGAACACAAGAGATGGTAGAGGACATTCAGCTGCAGCAAGCTCTAGGAGAAAGGACTGAAAAATTCTTTGGCCTCCCTGGGGGCTGGTGAGAAAACTAGAGAGGAAAAATGATGGACTTCTGCCATGGGCCTTTCAGTAGGGCCAGAACTTTAAACCAATACCTTATTTTATAGTAAAACTGTAAAATGCTTCAGACTTTACTGTGCATTCAACTGAGCCTGCTGGTGACAGCAGCTGGGAGGTGGGAGCTCTGTTCCTCCTTACAAAGGTGCCAATCAGGAGTAACTTATTTGACACAAATAAATGATAAATCAGTGAGGTACCGTGGATATTAAAATAGTGTGAGCAGCGAATCAGGGCTATTCACTCCTAACACGCTCTCAAACCATCAAAGACAAGCATTTACTTGGAAGACTAAATATACAATGAGCAATTTCAAAATCTTTTTCAAGGTTGCTCAGCTACAGATTCTTGTCATTCAGTTTTTCTATAGAAGTCATGATTACCCACGGAGAAAAAAGACGGATGTTTTAAAACTACCTTCTGCATAAGAAATATTTGCAACAGAAACAAGTAAATTATGGTATGGAATCTTAAAATGGCAATAATGTCCTGTAAGATTGGCTTCATGCCTAGATTGCTGGCATTTTAATTCAGAGTTAGATCTCTTAAACAACTCTTCCTCATTTCCAGGGGAAGACATTACAAACCAGTGATCTCATAAAGCTCAGTGACTCCCGAAATACATCAAAGAAATGTGCCCTTTCAAAAACCTTCCTGAAACAGGATGCATTCCCTTTAATTATATTTTTAATACTGTAACAAACTCTGTATATATTTAAGGTATTGTTTCTAGAAGCCACAAAAGAGTAAAATTCTTCGCCTTGGCTCAGGAGGAAGAAATTAAATGTCAATACTTTCCCCCCCAATTATTTTAAAAGTAATACAGTCAGTGCCACTGGCTTCAAACTAAACCTCGAGCTGCAGCTAGCATGGCATTTCTGGAACATGACACTTCCCCATTCTCAAAATAATAGTTCATCAGCTGCAGATTCCTGTGACGGCTAAGTAACGGTACCTGGAGAAGTGCAATGGTTAGAAAGACAAAGCTGGATCTGTGCTCCTTTGTCCTTGATGGCATTTTAGGCTTAAAACAAAAAGCAAATCTAAAACCTGCCTGCTTACAGTTAGTCTGTTACACTGACACCCTGCCACAGCTTTGTTACGGCTGCAGTGTCGAATTAGGAAAGAATAACACTGAAGGTGTTGTGCAGCCAGCTCGAGCTCAGTCCAGCACTAACCTACACAGCTGCTTGCTTAGCATTGAATAAAATTAAGATAATTAGATGCCATGTTTCCTGTCCAGGGTCTGTCTACCAAAATCATCACAATGAGTCCACTCCAGAGGTCCAACAACCACTTTATATCAACATGAAGTATGAAAAGGAGTAGGGCTCAAGTTTTCCCTGTACAGGGGGAGGTTGGGTTTGAAGTTTCTGTTTTGGGTTCGGTTTCTTGGCCCTCCTGATTCTTCTCCCCACTGCCCCCAGCTCATACCTTCGTACCAACAATTTTCTTTAGCCATAGCTGTATTTGACTTTCCCCACCAACACTCTGTCCACACATTTCAGGATCACTGGGAAGCATTAACCAGCACTTAAGTACTTTTCTTTCATCTCTGCACATACACAGTAATCTTTATCAAAACATTCACTGAGCTTCTGCTGCGCTGACGCTCTCTTCCCAGGAGGTTTGCAGCAAGGACATACTCAGCCATTATCCTCTCCCACGCTTGCCCACGCTCCCCCTTTAATGCTCCATAAAACAATAACATTTTCCAAAACAGAGGCTTGGTGAGAGCTAGGACTGCTGACCATAAATTTTCCATCCCTTCTGCCCCCCACTCCTTGTGTCATGAACTGCTCCCAGCATTTCCTTGAGATGCCACGTGCCAGATGATTTCTGCGAGTCTGCTCGCAGGGACCAAGCCTGCAGCCTCCAGACCCACCGGTGATCAGACAGGCCAAACGTGGAGAAACATGACCAGACAGTAGCATCCCGAGAAAAAAACAAGAGGAACATCAGGCTGATTTCATTCTCCCACTTCTAAACTTGCAGATGATCTAGACAGGAGCTATCTGTATTTAAATGAAAGGATTAATTGGCACAGACACCCAACAGTTTTCCCCTCACTGAATTTCTTCTAAAACCAAAGCTGTCTATGCAAGACAGCGCTGACAGAGCCAGCCTGTGCTCATCACAGCCTTATTTTTGGAGGAAGAAGCCCTCAGCTCTGCGATGCCACAATCTCACACATCCCTGAGAAACACCAGTCCCCTGTTTTCTACAGCGCAGCTGTCCCCAGAGATGCAGGGAGGTGGCAAAACAGTGTCACCCTAGTTTGGGATGCCACAAGGACATTTCTAGCAATTCCAGTTCCCTTACAAGATATACACACATCTTCCCTTGGTAAAGAAACTTGTCCGGTTTCTGACCCACTGGCCAGACCCAGTTTCTAGGGATAATTCATTCATTTGGCCCTCTGCCCAGGGAACAGATCAGCTGTGGGCAAGTGTTTTGTCAGCTCTTACAGCAGGGTTGCCTCACCAGTCCCTTCAAAGGACCGGAGAGCCCCAGCAGCAAGGCAGGGGCTGCCTGCACGTCCGGGGGCAGACGGGGGCTGGTGCTCCCTTCGGGCCGTGCGCTGGCACGCGCTGCCACCACTGACACGAGAGCCTGCGCTCCCCGTCCATGCCATGAGGTAGGGCCCATCTTCAGCCACAACAACAGAGAATCTTTTCATTCCTCATGTCCCACTTTTAACTATCCAAACCTGCACATGTGGCCATAGTAAAAGTTAATCTGAGAATCACTGCCAACATACACTCTTCCTGAGGTCTCATTTTTCTCCTGACAGCGCCACAGCTTCACTGATTTTATTAGAGTTGGTTCTGCTTCACACACGTAAGGGGAGAGACACATCACTTATTTCATAAATTCATTTTGCCTAAAATGCAAGTACTGAATCTTGAAATGGCCCTTTATAATGAAAGCAGTGCTGGAAACATGGTTTCCAGAACAGAACACAATCTCTGTACACGGTGTAATTACATCCTAGCGTTCTGCAGAATACCAGGGCATGGCTTAAATGCTATTAATTGTAAGCAGTTTTGTTCCACAGGATGTTGTTTGCTGATAACTACTCAATTAGGGTTATTTTGCAATTAGTCTACTCACAGTAAATTTACTGCAACCAGAGTCATCTGTGGTGCAGCAAATTAAAATGCTGTCTGGGCTGCATGTGCAGTGGCTCTTACATGCTCCTTAAACCGTGTATAGCTCACCACAGTGATTCTGTCACACTAACAGATTAAACACACAGGAAAGCAGCAGCAGCCAGTACCATTTAGAATCCTGAAACCAGCAGAAAAAGACAAATCTGGGGTTCAATGATCTGTAGATCAAACCCAGCGAGTCCAAAAATGCACTGCCAAAACCTTAGAAGCTAAACAAACCACGCATTTATATGTCACTGTGTGCACACACATGCATATTGAGCAGATGAAATCCTCTATCTGCTTCCTTACAGCTCCCATGCTTTTAAAATTCCGTAGAGGATGCTTTCATTTCCATGCCTTGAAGAACAGCTCTGCTCCACCCCACAAGTATTTGGCATCTTAGTGGTTTATCCTCTGCCTTCCTGCGAATCACACCTCTTTCTGCTGAGTGCTTTGAAGCTGTCCGATAAAAACATTATAGACATTCAGATTGCTGTTACCTGTGTGTTATTTGGTAAGCAGAGCTCCAGAGCCCTTTTCTCTCAGTTTGAAAACCAACAGGTTGTGTTTTCTAAAATAAAATGGGAAATTTTCTTCCCAGCAGCCTCTAAGAAGCTGAAAGCACTTGCTTCAGCGTGCCAGAGCAGAATTATCAATAAGCAACCAGGGAGAAGGCAGCCTGATCTGCAAAAAACTCTTTCAGTGCTGATAAATTATTTCAAATGAGGGCAGCTTGATTATTTTCCTACTTTATTATAAGTTGGGTTTACCCCACAGGGATGAAGGTAGAGGAAAACCTGTTTGATTGAAAAACTTAAGAAAAGACAACAGAAAAGCCCAGGGGAAATAAATCAGGATCACTTGAGGCTCTTTGCTTTCCTAGGGACTTTTCATTTGTTAGAACTACATCTTGGAAAACACTTCCCAAAAAACCCTGCTATGTACCTTTGGTCTATCTAGAGCCACAGATCTGGGTCAAGACTAAACCCAGTTGGGTAATTAATGATAAGGATTAGGCCAGAGTCTGCCCTGGGGATATGGCAGCTGAGAGAGGCTGGCCCAGAGGAGGCCTGGTGCAGACACCTCGCAGAGATCAGGTCACTCGTGCTCTGTCCCAGGGGATTTTGTCTAGGAACAGAGTGATGGGTATTTTAGAGCCAAGAATTCTCTTTTAAACTTCTGCTTCTTCCCAGTACCTCTGCACAAGAGGAGGATCGTGCGTGATGCTGGACAAAGAAGGGAGGCAGCTGTTCCACCTCCACCGACAGCTTTGGCGAGCAGAAGACAGTCTGGCACACCAGGAGAATCGGTGTCTGTAGCCTGGCCTGTACAGGACTGGGCCAGAGATGGCCCCAGCAAGGAAACATCTGCCACATTGGCCACAGGTTGCTGATCTCCTGACAAGAAAGGAACTCCCCAAAGTATGTCTCCCTGTATCGTCTCCTCAACCTGCACAGGACTGGATTTGCCATTTCCTCATCTAACCTAAAAAAGAGCCTACACTTCCCCTCTTACATTTGCTGAATGCATTGTCCCCAAAACACACTTCTACAAAGGCCAACATCCCCTTCTGAGTGAAGGACCTGCAAGCTGCTCGTTGCCCTGATCTCAGCCGTGACTGGGTAAGGCTGCACCTAAAGCCTTTGTCACCATTCTCTTGTGCCATAGCATTTGTGCCGTGTTTTTAGGACCAGCTTGCAGGGAAATGCCAGCTCACCTGCCCTGCAGCTCAGGTAACTGGTGAAGGTGCCATGTCCTGTTCCACTGCTCCAGCAGCAATGCCCTTAGAGGCACTGCAGCCCTCACGGAACAACACCTGCACATCAGATAGGGAATACCACACTCTTGGTTTTAACAATCCTTTCTTTTTTCACTGAAGATCCTTACAATCAACTTCCTTTGCCTGCTGCCTTTGGAAACAATAAAATACTTTAAAAAGGAACAGCTTGTATGATCCTGTTCTCATTGATAACCACTGAAGCGAATGTATCACTTAACACTTATGACAATCCAGCTGGATGGAGTCCTGTCCATGATTGATAGCTGCACTTAGCAACATCATGGTTTTGATCAGCTGAGACAAGATCCAAGGGGATTAAACACTGGATGACATCTCAGTGGAAACCACAGCACTGGGAACACGTTTCTATGTTGGGATAACGGATGAATGTGCTGCTCCAACACATAAATATTTATACTTCACAGTTTTGCTGGAAACAGACAGGAAACCTTTGTTCAAACCAAACTGAAGGGAACAACACTCACATGCTGAACACACAGACTCAGACCCCAGATGTCTGACTGTTGCTGAAAAACACCAGATCGCTGTTTTAATACATCAAGTGCCAAGGCCTCTACCCACGTCTCCCCCTACCAGCAATCCTAACAATGGGGTGCCTCACATCCCCAAAAGCTGATGTCCAGTACTTCACAAACATCTAACCAAGCTCAACTCCTCCCAGGGACCTCCAGAGCTAATGAAGTCACCTGTCATGAGGGATGGAGTCACTCTGGGAGTGACGAACAGCAGCATTCCTGTTCTACAGTGGGAGGAGCGATCTGGGACCACAACGCACTGAAACTCAGGCAGTGTATCTTTAACAGGACTACAAAATTCAAGGGACCTACCAAGTTATTTACTCATAAGGCCTTCCAGTTGGCACTGGCCACTTTCAGTTTGGGGGTTCCCCCGTGTCTGTCTTGACAGTTCTGTATTCAAACATTTGGGAAATGACTTCAGAGTCTCGATCTCCTCTGTAGGTTTGGTGACCCTGCCTGCTTGTGCATTGGTGCTTCCTGCATTAGTGACTCATGTCCCATGCCAAAGGCTGCTGCGCTGCCACTTCCCCACAGCAAAGCTCCCAAATCTGCTCTAGAGCAACCTCGTACGGAACACAGGATGTCCAGAGTTCCTGCCAAGGAAATCTGGCAGTTGAAGTGGTTAGCTTCAGCTGTCAGCAGGGGCAGGAGGAAATAACCTTGAGGCAAAGAAAAGTCAACATTTTCCAGGTGTATCCATCTGGCTAGGTTAACATGTCCCTCAATTATTCTTTTTAAACAAGTGTCACCACTTAAAATAAAAAACTAAATGAAACTCTAGCTCAGCAAACCTAAAAATTTTAGACACAGTCTTTTTACACCTAATTTTTTTAATGTGGTATATATCCATACCATATGAGTCTTTCCTAAATTAATCATATTTGGGCAATTTCTTCATTTTTCTAGTCATATTTGTAGCTCCCAGTTTTCCTGAGAATTTTGCTATGACATTACAATGGAAGCATTTATACCAATGTGCCATGCTGAAAGGCTTCAAGTGTAAAATGTTCTTGGTTCTAAGACCACACTATTATCCTGACTGCAGGGCATAAGAGATAAAACCTGTATTTAAAAAAAAAGCAATAAATATTTCTTGAGAAACCTGTTTTTAAGGACGGCAGTTGTTTAAAACTTCTGGAAAGTCACCCTGCATCCCTGGGAGACAGATTACCAAGCAGGGCATGGAATCAGAGGTGTGTGCAAAGTGGCCCAGCTACAGTGTCTGCCCACACTAACGGCACTGCACCTTCCAGCTCTGGCCAGGACATCCCTCGCATATTTGTGTGTGGGATCCATTCACCCACGCAAGATTTACAGCACCGATCCCACTACTAAGACATCTCCCTGATCCCAAAAGTGTGGGACAGTGTCTGCAAGGTGCTGACCTCCATCAGCTTTCTCACAGACCAGAGCTGGCTGCCCTGCCCTGAGGGAAGCAGGGGGAAGGAGAGGGAAGGAATAGCAAGGACCTGCTTATCACAGAGGATTCCACCAGTGGCACCTCGGTGGCACGGCAGCGGTGCCCAGGGGTACTCGCTGATGCTCATCCTGTCACTGATGTCTGCTTCTGCTCCGTTATTAACTCTCTGCTGTCCTCTTATCGTCCCTCCAACTTGTGCTGCCTTTACCGTCCCTCCTCCCTTCTTCCCACTGGACACCATGTCTTCTGCCTGCTCCATTAATTCTTTGTCTCCAGTGTCTGCCCACCCAGTTTAACAATTTGGAGCATTACCATGATAAGAAAGGGAGAAAAAACACCAAAAGAGACCTGGTAAAAAACCAAAACAAAGCAGTCACAGATGCACTGGGGTGGGGAATGGGGGTGCTCAGACCATTCATCCTGGCAAGATGCACCATCTAAAGTAAAAGCCTACGAATCTTGCTACAGGGAGATGTGCTTTTTTAGATACATTCTCTGGGGCAGCTCCTCTTTTTCACTGTCTGCACAGGGAATTTAACCTCCCAATCTCAGTAACAGCAACACTATCCTTCTCTACCACACCGAAATCACCCTACAGCAACCACTGCTTTGTGATGGTGCAGTAAACAAGCCATTAGAGGATGTTCCCAGTGAAAGGAACTAAACACCCCCTGGTTCCCTTGGATCCCCATGTTTATTCTACAGTCTCAAAGCAAGACCTATTCTCTGGTTTATAAATTCCCTCTGAACTTTCAGCTTGGACAAAGACATGGCATATCCTTCTGTGCAGGGGCTGGAAGTGCCAGTTACAGGGTGGGGACTCTGGGCTGTTGTATAAACAAATGCTGCTGTGGGTAACGCTGCTCCTTGATCAATACCCACTCTGATCAACTGATCAATGCTATTTTTTTTTAAAAGGCACTTTACACTATGGAGAGCTTACAGCTGGATCAACGGTAGCACATGAAGCACTCTTTGAAAAGTAGAAAAAGGTCAGCTCGGACATGCAAGCTGACAGCAAGCTGAGAGGTAACTCGTGATCTGAGGGCAGGGAGACACCAAAACAACAAATCAAAGCTTGGCTTAGGCCAGCAGAGGTAACTGACTCTCCAGCAGTGATTTTGAAAATAACTTTTGCTGATTCAAGAACATTAAAAATAGAAGTCAGTCACAAAATTGGATTTTCCCTGTGCTTTTGGATTTTTTTTACTATACTTCTGATAATTACCTGGGTTATCAAAATGCTTAGGACTCCATTGTGACAGAAAAACAGCCATGCAGCCATAACAGCAATGCCACTCACCTACTGGTTAGCATACAGCTCCAAAATTCACAATGGCTGTTCTCTGATTACCAAAAGCACACAACTCCTGCACAGCATAACAAGATTTTGACCACGCTTCTCTGTGTCTATAGATTAAGAACTAAAAGAAACAGCAGTAGCATATGAATACATAGATCACATTGTGCAAGAAAAATGTGGTGGAAGTGAATTCTACAGGAACCCACCAAGGACCTTGTGACATCCATCTAATTCCCTGTTAAAAAAACCCTCAAAGCCTCCCTTGTTTTCACGGACTGAGTCCACTACACATTCCTGCAATAAAGCCGTTTTGGTCATCAGAAGGCCATTGCAGTTACACAGAATGCTTCCCCCAAGACAGCGTGTCATTTCTCCTGCTCCCTCTCCCGACTTACCCTCCAGGGCACAGAAACGCGGCACCTGCTCCGGCATCAGCTTCCCGAGCTTGTGCTGGCAATAGACGTCGGCGATCTCCTGGCGACACTGCTTGGACTTGGCGCGGGACATGGCGGAGATGGCCTCCTTGCCCGTCACCTCACACTTGGGCGGCTGCTCGTATCTCAGTTCAGGGGAGCTGTTCTCAATTTTTTTTAAAAGATGCTGTGTGGGAGACCTGTCAATCTCCTTCAGATTGTTGTTGATGCTGCTGTTTTTTCCAGGGTGATCACCGAACTGCACCACCTCATTGGAGTTCTTCCCCAGCAGCAGGTTCTCCTTCATCTTTTCCTCTTCCAGTTTCTTTCTCAAGTGCTCCTTTTGTTTGCTAAGGGGTTTTTTCACCAGCTCAGACTGGTGTTTTTGCCTCTGAGTCCTGGGAGCAAAGTTACTGTTATCAATAGTTTCAAAGTCCTTGGGGACCGAATTTTCATTATTGCTGTCTGTTCGCATTTTCTCTTTCGGTCGGTGGGAAAAATAGCCATCCTACAAATGGGGAGAAAAATTACACTCATCTTACTGAAACAGTCACATCCTACACATCACAAGCATTTCTTACATGAAAACATAGATCAGTTACAATCCAACATGCTGCAGAAAATCCCTGTGTTGGGGTTCGCAGCAGACAGAAGGCAAGAGGCCTCTGGGGTCACCTGCGCTGGCATCTCTCCCTCACTGGGCCACAGTCCAAGCCCTATCTCAGATGGAGCAGGGAGGTTTTACACAGGTTTGTGAGCAGTGATTAACCAGACACTTCACCCTGACACCATTAAATATCCATGAGAAAACAGACACAGGTTTCAAGGGAGCAAAAGTCCTTTGATGCTTTCCTCCACTCCTTGTGATTGACAATCACAGTTTGGTATCCCAGAACTGCTTCGTTGCTCTGCAGAAAGCAACACCTGACTACAGCCTGAGCTCTCTTTCAGTGAAGTAACTTTGCTACAAACCAAATCCCCCTTGTTTTGTTCTTTTTTTTTTTTTTTTTTTAATACTCCACAGGTTTCAACCCTCCCTGGGAGGGTCAGAGCCAGGCTCAGGTGTCAGCTCTTAACCATCATGTTCCTCCTCTCGATGCTCTTAGATACATACACAGCCCATAACGCTGCAATGTTCAAAACCCATAATATAAAGGAAAAGGAATAGACCATGTAAAATATTTGTCTCCATCAGGGGTGGGTGAGGTTGAGCTGCCTTTGCTCCAACTGTGGAAACTTGTGGGGGATACAATTTTTAGACCCATGGACACAGAAATATCTGTTTGCAGAAGTGATCAGTAGCAGATAAAATCGATGATGAATTGTTATTAAAACATCTGAAGACAGGAGTAAAAATACTGATAGACTTTTTGAGCCTGTCCCATTTCCTTTCCCCTTGTGCAACACCTAACCAAAAATCAGAGGCTGGGACATGACAGCATCACTAATGATGACTGATGGGAGCATCTTTTAGCACCTATCAACCACATTTTGTATTCAAAACATTTTATCAGCATGAGCTAATTGTTTCTCACACCTCTTCTGGGAGGAACTATTTAACAGTCAGGGTTTGCAGAGGAAGGAGAGGGAGATAATGACTTATCCCAGGCCATGCAGGGAGTCAGTATCAGTTTGACCTCTGCAGCTCAGCAATGAGAAATGTTTGAATAGTTTATTCACTAGAAGAGGTTGTTTAGTGAGTGAATAGAGTGATTCTCTCTCCATGAAAATGTCTAGTTTGCAACTAGCTCTAGCTGTCTGGCACAGAGGAATGCAAAGGAGTTTAGAAAAAAAAAACCCAACACCAGACACAACTCACAAACCAAAATCCAAACATTTTTCAAACAAACAAAATATTTCTAGTTTGGGGAGAAATATTTTTTAAAAAATAAAATTCCAACGTTTAAGGGCAAGCATGAAATCAGTTTCTTCTGTCAGTCTTACTTCTTTAAGGAAAAGAAAATAATAGCATTTATGTAGAAGCACAGGTTCATTTAAGTAGAAAAACAATCAGAGCTCCATGCCCTTGCAAAACGTCCCTCTCCAGCTCTCTTGTAGCTGCTTCAGGAACTGGAACACGCTACAAAGAAACCTCCGGAGACTTTGTAGCACCATTTTTCCACGATGAAGTGCGACACTGTGGATGTCTATCACAGAACACAGGCCTAAGAGAAGGATTTCCACAAGCAGAAATGTTCTGTCCTAACTTTATCTGGTTCTCAGAAGATACAAGGAGAGGTTAACTGCTGAGTGCTCAAGGGCAAGAGCCCTGGCAGGGAGGTTTTAATGACTGTGGGGCCTCTTCTGAGCGTGTGCACGCTGCAGTTCAGCAACAACAAGCAAACACGCCAAAAGCGGGAAAGAACAGTCTGTACCCAGGAGTGTGCATGAGATCACTGCCAATTACATACTGATTGCCATTGATGCTAAAAATAATACTATAATATTAATGCAAAAAACCCCATAAAATGGCTCTGAGCTTAAAATGTTATGAGAGAATTTGAGTTCTGCTCCAAATTCTGCTCCCTGGTGAACACACAGATTTTAATTATCCAAACTCTACCTCTGGTGTGTTTTACTAAAGGTGTCAGACACAACGTATGCTCTTTGGTGCATTAGCCACTATATCTGCAGTGGCTGAGGGTCTGGGGCTGAGTACTCTGAGCCTGATTGAATTCGAAGTCCCATCTATCTCAGGAGGGGAAGCCTGGGTTTCTGCGGAGACTTTGCAGTCTACTGAGGAAACCATGGAATAAATCACTGCTGTCACCTACTGCAGACCCCACGACAGCTGCTGCTGCTCGCTGTACCTGGCACAAACACAGAGAATTTGGAAGAACTTCACAGCTGTCTGTAATGACAAATGGATTTAATGCCAGCCTGTTAACACTCTCAGAGGCTTTTGCAAGCACAACCCACAGCAGTGCAGCCAGACCCCAGGCAGGTTCACACACCTGCAGACTGCCTCTCTTCACGTGTTTCGCTTGCATCTGTCACCTCTATTTGCATCCAAGCTGAGCACGTTCAAGCATTTGGGGTTTCCCAGGTCACAACTCTCCCGTAATCTTTCCGGCATGGCTCTGCATCCTGCGTGCCAAAGCAGGAGGGTAACGATAAGGACTGTGGCTCCAGTACTGGGCACGGGAAGATTCCGACAAGGGAGCCCTTTCTCGGTGGGGTGTCCCACTGCAGGATGCACTGCACAGCCCCCAGGTACAACTCGCAGAGCTTCCCACTGCCCCTGAAGGAGCCCCTCTGCCACCTGCCTGCACCAGGCAATGTGACTGGTAATTTCTGCAATACGCAAAAAGCCAGCGCCAGACCAGTTTCAAGTCTGCTTTCAGAGAGAGAACCGAATGTGCATTTAAATCAGCAGAGACCCAAACATGAGCAGACTGGGGTGCACCAGCTCTGCAGACAACAAGGGCACACAGGCTGTGGCTGAGGGATCCAGCTCAAGGAACCAAAGTCAAGGCAGAGCCCGCACCGCGCAGCAGGCACTGCTCCAGCATCACCCGCCCCACACCTGCAGGGGCACAGCGCTGCTGGAAGGCTCCTTTTGGAAAGGCTTTGTAGGGAACGTTAAAGAAAACCCTAATCAGTCCACAAAGGCACACAATGGGAGCTTGCATGTATCTGCCAGAGGTGCTCATTGCATTGTGCAGAGCACTCCCTCCGGACAATAAGGAAATGCTCCCTTCTTAGGAAAAGTTATTCATTGTACGATTTCTTTATCAACAAAGTCCTAAAAATACTACACAGATGGACGGACCACGTGCCACCACGCCCTGAATGCCAAATGTTCACAGTTACGGTTTACCTGACAACTCATTCTCTCCCCAGCATGGAAGGATTTGCTGTCTTTTTGTACTGAGAACATTTTCTCATATTCTTCCTCTGGCAAAGCTTGGTACCTCAAAGACACAGCAAAACAAACCAGAAATATGCACATGCACACACAGAGCAGCAACAAAACACACAGATCTTCCTCTAAACACAAAGTACTGGACATGCTGGCCTTGAGGACCAGCTATAAATCAAACACCTGTACTATAAAAAAAACTACATATTTTTCCTCCTTTCACATAGTAAAGCACACAGTTATTGACCTCATGTGAAAATATGCAGTGCCTGGGCAGTCATGCAGGATCACACACAGCTGGGGCAGGCACTCGCTGCTTTGCTGGGGTGAGCTGTTCAGGATCCAAACCAGCTCACAGCTCCCAGAGGTTGGGAATAGCTTCAAAACCTGCACCACATGTCAAAGCCTCAGAGACCTGGTCAGCTTTCACAGGACCATCTATTTCACCTGTCCTGTGACCAAGAAGAATTTAAACAGAACTATGAAAAGATAATTAAAACAAGTTTCTGTTCAATATTAATCACAGCTGTGACATATTATTTTGTAGTGCTTGTTAATTATTTCAATAATGACACCTTCCAATTGCCAGAGCAGTCAGGGGATGACATCTCTACAATTAAATCTTTTTTTTTCTGCTCTTATGTTTGTGCATTTGAGGGCTGTTTCTTAGCTGAAATCGAAACCTTTTGCCTCCAGAACTACAAACTTTACGCTGTGGCCACCCCATTGTCTCCTGTCCTGCCACACTCACATCTTTCAAACTGTAAAACCACCACTGCTCTGCTTGAAGCCCTCGTGCAGCCACATGGATGCAGAGCAGACATCCCATTGTGCTGTCAAAACAAACAAGAAATTGGGAACTTTAACTGAAGCTGTGGTTGATGTGCCATGAGACCCTTGGAAAATGAGTGCGTTTGGCAGGTTTGAACAAAAGCGTGGCCAAACAAAAGCAGATGGAGGAAAGGCAGCAGATGTTAATGTAGTTATATATTTCCATATGTTTTTCTGTTTTGCTGTAATAAGTACATTGTACTTTAATTGTCAGTGGCTGAAGACTTGGGAGAAACATTTTGTGAGAAATATATTATGTTACTTTATGCCGCTCATTAGAGAGGGAGATGCAAAAGGTGAAAATAGGTTTATTGACTTGCAAGCTGGCAAAGATAAAAGATGTAATTGCTTCAAACACAGTGCTTTGTTATGTAAAAGGAAAATGAGACAAAGCAATCATTTGGGTTAAAAGGGGGATTCCGATACTTGAAAAAGCATGAGTCCTTCAGGTTCAGCACTAACAGAGACAGGCACAGCCAGCCCAAAACTATTGCAACACCTGGCATCTCAAAATGCAGAGTAACAGATGGACCACCACCAAGTGCACAGGGGACCCCTCACTGGAACACCTGCATTGGTAAGTGATTGTTTGGAGGATTATCTTTCCCTTCCTTTCCAAATCTGTTACCATCCATTTTCATTTTTCCTTAACATCAGTTTCAGCAGTGTGATCCAGAACACTAGAAACAACATCATAAAAACATCATTAATAGAAGTTGCTTTTATCCCTTTTGACATACATACATTAAGGGAAGATGTTCTGGTTTGAAGTCGAATGAAAACAGCTTCAAAACTTTGGCTGCTTTCCTCAAAAGAGTTTTTCTGTTTTTTACTAACATATGACTTACTTTGAGAGTGATTTAGATTAGGGAGTAAAATAATATTGCATCCCTCAAGAGACCAAACAGATTTTCACATTTGTTCCAGCTTAGCACAGTAACTGCACAAAAAGCCATATTGTATCAACAGTAATTTCAGATGTTCATCTGGTTATTAAAGAGTTTGGAGTACTGCTAGAGGGAGCTGTGAAAGCACATATCCATCGTGCTTCCAAAACTGACCGCTTTCTTTTCGGCTAGTTTAAACTTCTCAGGAAAGTTTGGACTTTGACAGCACAGACCAGTCACATTTATTCAATCCGTAACAGAACTTGATTTATAACCAGTAACTGCCCCCACTGCACACATTTTGTTCCCTTTCACAGGACGCTGGATCTCATTCAGCCTCCAGACTCGGGCACAAGCCCTTCTTTTGGCAAAGGTCCCTCCCGGTGCCACTGCCCAGCAGAACAGCAGCGCTCACAGAGCTGGGCAAGTACACACATTCTAAGAGCTCCCACCTCTGCTTCACAGCAGCTCTAGCTCTGCCTGGGTGGGGGCCGTGGAACCCACCCCTGCAGGATACAACACACTGCTCAGTTCCCAGGCAAACAAGCCCTCAGAAGACCGTTCATTTGCGCATCTGTCCTGGAACACTAGCCAGTGTCATTAAGCCTCCTGGATCCACATCAGCATAACCACATCTTTAAACAGAATTCACCGCAAACTAGGAAAGAGATGAAGGAGGACTGGCCTGACAGCGCGAAATGCAGCTTCTGAGGAAGCTCGGGAAAACCCTGGAGGTTTATTTTCCTACAGCTTTTTCCCAAGAGAAGGTGGATCTTACAGTGCTTCCAACAAAGAGTTCAGACATGAAGGAGCTTAGGAGGAAGTCAGTCTTCTCTTAAGGGAAAGGTATTTAAGTGACTTTTTATAATTATGTCTATACTTCGTGATCCTTGAACAGAACCCTCAGTTGCAGACATGGTAGAGCAGCAACAGACACTAATTAATGCCCCACAACTTAACAGGAGTTCAGCAGGTAAGGTCAAGAACTGATACATTTACATGGTTGTTTTTCCTGATGGCTATTCTGATACTGAAAGGAAAATGTGGGATGTTCTGTGTTTTTATTTCTCACCAAACTGTACTGCTTCATTATTTGACAAAGGTGCCTCAAAGAGATGTTATGTAAGTAAATAACACAAAGTAAGAACGGGGTAAAGCTTAATCATTTGCATGTTTAAAGTATGGACATGACAACCACACTGAATACCCATTACCAGCCAACCTTTCATTCTTATTTTTTTACCTTCCCCTCTCAGTGGCCTACCCCATAAAAAAATAACATGGTTAATCTGAACTTAATTCCCCTGCTTTCATGTCTATTTCTTTCATCCAGAATTCAGCCAATATAGATTTTATATCTTTCAGAGCAGTAGTAAACACTTGAAATTGCTTCCTGGTGACTTGTCATTAACTAGATTCCAACTAAATTCATCAGGAGGCCTATTCCAACTCCAATCTAAACAATCTTGAGCAGCCCAGGGTGAATTGCTGAGACACACACAATAGATCTCTGGCAGCTATAGAAATTAAACATAATCAAAATATGGATGGTAGAAACCAAAGACACCCTCACATACAAATGAAAACATCCCTGTAAAATACGGTCAGTTTAGCAGAAACGTATTCAGCCTTAATTAGGTAGAAAATCTGTTTAGATGAATACAATGCAAAGAATAATAATGAACTTCAGGATTACATTTTGTAACTTGGAGGGAAAAAAACAACACAAATAAATGGGAAGTAATTGGACCTTATTTAATAGTCTCAGACTATCAGCTCGAACAACTATAATCATTAAAGGCCCTGCAGTGATCTTCTACTGATAAATGTTGTTAAATCAGAATTACAATACAACAAGCATGAAGAGCAAAGCCTATTAATATGAGTAACACTAAAAGAAATAGATTAATTCACATCTTTTTTCCCCAGCATCACAAGGAGTCTTTGAACCAAGCACGTAGAAAAGAAAGGCCTCCATGTTTCCTCCTGTTTTGGGTGAGACTGAAACATTAACACTTCCACACGCGTGATGACGGCAGGGGGGCTGCAGGCGAGCAGCAGCTCCCCGCTGCTGGAGTTGTGGATGTGCTAGATACTGGTTTGTGTCTTCACGGAAAGTTCTTCAGCAAGGCCAGTAGCTGCATTCATAAAATAAAAACTGAAAAAGCCAGAGGATTACCATGGGCTCTGCCACCAACCTCCTGAGCTACCCTGCCAGCAGCTCAGCCTTCCTGAAAACAGCCTGGGACCCGGCCTCAGCAAGGGTGGTGTATGTGGTACCGCATTCTCAGTTCTTGCAAATTCATTCAGAGCTACGCAAATGAGCAGTTCTGACATGATGAGGGAGGAGAGTGCTGGAGCTAAAAGATAGAGCAAAATAAAAATTTCTGATACCGAAAACAATGCACCTTTAAGTTCAAAAACCTGTCATTTTACTGGCTCCAGCAAAGATCATGAAGAATATATGCATTAGGAAATGACATCAAAATGTTTTCTAGGAAACTGCCCTCCTCCCTTACTTGCACAGATACTCATTTTGGAGACCACTCCCTTTTTCTGTACCACTAAACATACTGCCTACATCTGAGCCAAACACCAGATTGTACAGTGCCCAACTTTCTCAGCCACACAGCAGCTTTCCTCTCATGCTGAAAGCACAGTGCTGTCAAAGCAGTTATTTGTCATTACACTGCTTTTAACAATGGTTATATTTCCATTTTCCATACTCCTCACTCACAATTCTGTCAGAAACAAGGACTCCCTCCACACACAGGCAGTGATCATATCCCAGCATATCCACATCCTCAGCTGACAGAACCAGATGGACAGCACAGCATAATGTTAACTTAGTCACTGCTCATAGACTATGCCACGCAGAAAAATCAAATCACAATATACTCCATTGTTTTAATGAACATTGTTATGTTAGGGCAGGAAAAAAATGGAAGGCAGAGAAACAGTGACGAAAAATGGGTCCTGTCTATCACAAAATTCTTGCTTGTGTCTTCCTCAGACCTTACTATTCTAAACCAATGTAAAGTGAGCTGGAAACTTTAAATTTGCATCTACAAATAGATAATGAGTGAATTTTAATAGATGTATCAGAGATTTTGGTAAGTCGCCTTCTATAGCATCAGCACTAGTCCAAAACATGCTGTGAGGGAATATACCAGCGGCAATACTCAGCAGTGGCACTATTTCCACTTAATTGGAATTAAATGGGCAGTGGAAGGATGATTGCAGGATGAGATTAGCACCTTTGGCTTTCCAAACAGTTACTCTTTGGATTTTTTTCTTGATTTTGCAGCACTCATCAGGTCACACCAAGCACTGTGATAGGGTGGAGGGCAAAGACGCATTTCAGTTCCAGGGACAAGCTGTCAGTGACTCTGCACATTCAGTGGTGCTTTCTCTCATGGAATCAATGGGAAATTCAACCACAGGTTTCCCCCTCTGTTTTTATATCTCAAACCTGGTGTGCAGGACAGGATTTAGTCTTTTGCACACAGGAGAGTTCTCTTTTACAAGCATTATTAAAAATCTACAGCAACCTTGGTGCACATACTGCTACTGCAACGCACTGTAATTCTTTAGAAAAGAAACTGTTTTGAGAATTTTCTGATTGCTGGAACACAGTTTCATTTGCAGAGACAGCACAATGATAGCTCACACATCACACTATGTATATCTTTCAAAACATGTATTTCTCATTAGTAATTTTACTATGCCAACCATTCCAAATATCAAAGTGACACCTGACAATTATAATGCTAGATGTTCACCAACATAATAATAATGCTTCAGCAGAGTGATATTTGAAGGGCTTGAAAGGAAGAAAATCTCTGCCTAAAATCTCGTGTAGGATGCATAAACTGCAGAGATGAGGGCACTGCCAGAAATCAGCCTAAGGGAACTGTTGGTATTACAGATTTGAAGCTAACAGCTTCTCATCCATGGCTTGTAAGGACGGATATACCCACATGAAGCAATCAATACTCAGGAGACTCTGTGCCCCCTTAGCGATGGGGGCAGATTAAATCCTGCCATTCTGCAGGCTTTGGCCCTTTGGTTGGTGCTTTTCACACATCCAAGAGAAAAGTCTTCCAGTACCCTGTTCTGTCTGATGAACTGCTCTCTCAGCGACACGATGCTGCTAGGAAAGATGCAAGTTCAGCAAGTGCCCGCACTCCGGGTCCCTGCGCGCAGCCGCCGGCAGCCCATCGCTTCCCGCGGCAGCAGCAGCCTGTACAACCCACGGACGCCTCGACGCTTTCCTGGAAAAGCCCCTTGTGGTGACAGGTTGCACATAATTGCCTTTCTGAGGGCCGGGCTGTTTCGGGAGAAGCGGCACGGGAAAGATGCCGAAACACGGCCCCTTGGCAGCGCCGGGCCGGCCCCGCCGCGAAGGCACAGAAAGGCTTGCTCGGGCTGCCCCGAATACCAACGCAGCCCCGCAACGAGCTGAGCGGCGAGCAGCAAGGAGGGAAAGCCCTGTGACACGCAAGGAACAAACAGCCGGAGGTGAGCCCTCCCAGCAGGTACCGCATGGGAACCGACGGGCGGGGCGGCAGCGCCGGGACACGCTCCCTATCCCACTGGAAGTGCCCGGCGGAGCTTCAGTGCTGCCCTTTCTTACTCGTTATTAGCACGGAATTATGTTAGCCGAGCTGATCTGAAGAAGTCTGATGCAAGCCGAAGGCTGCTGTAAATCCGCATGCGAAAGGATGCATTTCGCAGGCGATGAAAGCCGAGAACGAGCTGTCGTCCTCACTTAGTTTAATTCCTGTGCGTCCTTTTGAGCAGCAAAAGCCTTCATCAAGGAGAAACAACGAGCGTCTCTGTCTATGACCCAGATTCTCAGTTTATGCCCAAATAAATTTTACATTCTTCTGAAAGTAAAGGCTTTGAATGACTGTTAAAATGTACATGGGCTATTATTGGCTCCTCGAATTGCTCAAGGAACTTAAAAAAGACCAGACTTCGGAACCTATTAGGCAACATTTTCTCTTTGCGTTGAAATCTCCAAGATAATGAATGGCTTGGAAAGAGCAACCAGATTGTTATCATCCTTAACTCTTTGACCGAAGGCATGAGCTGGGCTGCTTCCAGTAAACAAGTGGTTCGCGTTAATTTTATACACGAGATTAAAGTAAGTAAAGAGGCACTTGAATTATTTTTTCCTTTGCAGTTAGTGAATAAATGTGGGCTAGTTGGCCAAAAGTCCCCACTGACACAGAATATTGCTGCAAGACAGTAGTGGTTGAAAAACCCCTGCTCATCTTATCTGCCCTCAATTGTCCGCAGAGAGAGGGAATGACAATTGCAATGTTACACAACATCTATAAATACAAATTCCTCTTCTCTACAGTCAACAAGACTGTTCCCACGCATAAGGGTATTACTTCAGTGCTGGTTTTACAGATAAGGTGAAATTCTGGCAGTGCCCCCCCAGAAGTCAATGGACAGGAGAAGTCTTTCACTCCTGGAGAGCCACATCAGCCCCACACGGATCCAGCACGTTCCAGCACAGTGCTGCTCACAAAACACAGGACAGCGTTCCTTGTGGGGCAGGCACCGAACTCAGAGCAAATCCAGATGATGAGCTACAACTGCTTGCAATGCTAATTATTCTAATGCAATCTCCTATAACGAAACGATTCTTTTTTACAATATAATTCCATTTATGTTGTGAACTGGCTGGCAGTGAAATTTCTGAAGCTCTAAACACAGCTACCTTGAAAATTGTCTCCAAGTACATACGAAGCAACAGGCTGCTGAGCAAGGAACAAAAAACAGGACGATATTGCATGGGGCAGGAAAGTAAATTTACTTTCACTCCTGTTCCAGGCATTTGGAGGGGCAGAGCAAGGGAGAATGGTGAAATAAAGAATATCCAACACCAGAAAAAATCATGCATTAAATATATGCATGAATATAAACATAGAGTCTGCACAAGGAAATGGCCTCCCCACTGCACTCAGGAGTAAAACTGCAGATACACAGCTCAGTGCACAGGAAAAGGGCAGAGCCAAGAGTGCAAACTGAAAGGCAACTATCTGACATGAAAAACACAACTGGCAAGTATTTGCAGGAAGTTGTTTGACACCAGCCCTCTTGACTGCCAGCCTGACGTTCATTAAGTGCAAAGAAAAAGTCTTTAGAAAGCAGCATTTAATTACTCATGGAATGCTTTAATTGCTATTACAAAGCAGTTGTTTTTAATTACAGATCACATTAATACAAATATGATCTGATCCTGATCATTAGGATTAACTGTAGTGATCTCGTTCACCAACAATAGCATCTTTGTATTTAAAGTAAAATGTCATTAAAAAGCCACGGGAACTTCATCATTAATGCACAAGCAGTGTAATCTTAATTTCCTCCTGCAGATACTGAACTGAGACCAATCATGCAAGATTTTCCAGCACGTAAAATAACTGTCACTGTTCATTACAAAGAATATGAAGCAAAAGGAACACTGAAATAACAATGCTGAAACAATTTTCCAGATTTAGAAAAATCCATGCCACACTTTTTCTAAGAGCATTTTTTCAAGGGCTGAATTTTCCCAGGAATCCTGAAAACAAGATGCAATGTTCCTTTGTTCAGAGCTCAGTTCTGGGTTGGGAAGTAAGCCCACAGTAGGCCAACTATTCAACCTCCCTCTCATGCAGATGATGGTACAACCCCAAGTGTATGGCAGCTGTTATTTATTTAAGGAAAACTGACTGAAGATCAGTGGAATTTCCAGCAGTTAAAGATTTTAGTTCTTGATAGTAAAAAAACGATCAAGCAGACTTAATGACAAAATGTACAAAGGCCAGAGTAATGCATGGCTCAGAAAAGGGAACTACAGGGGAAGAAATCCAATCTTCAATATTAACTTATGCCAAGCAAGTGCAGACTGTGACATCAGCACACATGGATGTGAAGGTAGACAGCTTTCAGAAGCGTTATACAAAGGGCCCAAACCTCCAGGACCCTGAGCATTTTACGAAAATTGGGAGAGAAGTAAGCAAAACAAAGCAGCTTTCTCAAAGAGAAGTGTAAATGTATAGGTAGCAGAAGTTTTACACATTACTCAGGACATACATGGTATAAACAATGAGACAGAATGAGTTTGATCAATACTTAGATTATTCTCTAGAAAATATGGGCAGTTTGAAGATGTGAACTCTGGATTAAGTGTATTTAACCCTTACTGAGCCTCAATCTCCGTCAGACTACAATTTCTGACCTCGTCCTGAACTTTGCTGCTGGGCACCTGCCCTGTCAGATGCCATCCATGGCAAATACAATGTGTTTTATGTTTGTCTTTTAATCTTATCTCTCAGCTTCTGCTTTGGTGTTCAATAGCTCACCTTTTGTCTGATTGCTGCCCCTGCTTGGGTTCCAACCTTTGCAGAGCTGCAAACCTGTCAGACAAGGAACAAAAAACTCGTTTCTAAATAGATAAGGGAACATAGGAACAGCCATGGGTCAGGTTCCGCCTGAAGTTAGGACAGCAGGTTTTGTGAAGTGCTGCCAAGATGAGTCAGGCTGCCTCCTCTGCTGCATTGCTGGTGAAAGCACGTGAAATGTCCCAAAACTTTTCAGCCTTAAAGCTCTAACACAGCTTCAGGCAAGGACCAAGGACTGCACTGTTTCTTCACCCCACCCATCCTTACCCTCCACCCACCTCAGTGAGCTGCCTCTTGCACTGCTGGACTGGCACAGCTCTATCAACAGGGAGGCCTGGCTCAGGAGCCCTGACTGGGATCAAGCCACCAGTATTTTCCAGCTCTTTGTCAGCCATGGAAGTCATCAAACAAAGCTTCGAAGCCTCTCCCTAATAACCATCAACATCTCACCTCTTCTTTCTCAGAGTGACACAACAAGTTGGGATCAACAGTTTGCTTTCTTCTTCTCTTACTATTCTTTCCAAAGTTCCAGATAAAATTGTATTTTCACAATGAGTTTAGTAGTTTAGAGCTAAAGGCTTATTAGTCAAACTGGAAAAGATCTAACTGAAAACACGGGTTTGACATTTTTAGCAGTTAACTCCCCAGGACATTGCTGCATTTCCATTGTTGTCAGAGTGCTGGAACAAGCTTCAAGATTGCACCATGCAAAGCTGAAACAAGGATGGGCTGAGGGCTCCTCGGGTTTTCCAAACACACGGGCCCCACACTGCGTGTGCCCAGAGACACCCACGGGAACAACAGAGCCCCCTCCCCCTGCCACAGCCACGTCAGATGAATCTGCAGGTGCTGGTCCACGGGGCACAGACTGACCCGGCTGGCACAAGAGCAGATTTAAGTGGTTCTGCAACCACAGCCATCGTGGCCATGACATTGCCAGTGGAGCCAAAATCAAATGGAAGTCACTGGAAAGGCTGCAGTGCCCCAAACCAAAGTCAGTCAGGAAGCCTTGTACCTTGTGGCACTGCTGAGGCAGCAAACCACAGCTACGAGGATTTGACAAAGTCTATCATGCATTTATTGCCCCCCCAGCACAGGGCTGGGCAGCTCATAATGTTCAAAGGAACACGTACTTTTTCCTATCACAAATAAAATGGTTTGGGTTGCGCTCCCTGCACGGTAACACTGTCTCAGTGTTTATGCTGAACATCCCTCACACGGTTTTATTACCCAAACTCCCTCCTACATGTGTGATGGTGGTCTTGGAAAGACAAGAAAGAGGCATTCAAAAATGCAGGCAGACTGCACGTACTGTTTAACAGGAACATTTTCATGTGTGTAAAATGAATAGTTAACCAAGCAATTCACAGTCAGGATAAAGCTACTCCAATACAAAAACTTTCTGTCCCTCTAAAATCTGGCTTATGTTATCACAGAAAACAAATAAAAATGGATTCCTTGTTCCTTTTCCAGACATTTCAATAAAATTTTTGACTCCCTGCAAGTCTCTGCCTGTCCTGCTGGTAATGACCTTCAGCCAGGAGACTGGGCATGGAAGAGCACGGAGTGTTTTCACAACTTTCTGCCTTCCTTTAATTCGCCATCTCCAACATCAACAGTCCCAAGTCTCTCTTGAATTATCACTCCTCAAACAGGCTCGTATTGACACTGGAGATCTTCCTCCTACTTTTCAAGTACCATTAAAGTCCTCATGAAGATGCACACAAAATGGAAATATTTATAAAACTGTGAAACTGAAATATGCTACATATGCTGAAGACCAAAGTAAAAACAGCAGATGCCATTATTATGCAAACTTATTATATATTTACATTTTATATATAATTTACATATTACACAATTCCTGGTTTTTTTTCAAATACCAACACACGTATCAAATAGCTTTTTAAACAAAAGCCTGGAAAAAGCCCGTTTGTCTTCTCTGCAACCTCATAAATTTGCAACATCTCTCATGAAGATCTGTTTTGCAACAAAGTAAGCAAAGGAGTGGATGGAAGGAAAAAACCTTTTTTGACAGGCGTCCTCTTTGCTGATCCAGTTAAAGGAAGCTGGATATTCAGACAATTGGTTAAAATGTAAACAAAAATTCCATGTTTTGCAATGGCACCAGATAAAGCTGCTGATGTGGCACCTTCCCAGCGCTAAGAATTACAAGGTTTGTGACTGGAAGCTTTTCCTGCCCCAGTGAAATTTTAGGTGCTAAGGCACAGAGCGAGCTCCTGCTGTTTGTTCAGAAAAGGTTAAGGGAACAAAGGAGAAATCAGCACGTTCCTTCATCTCTGACCTCACTCAGCCCAGGGTGACTCATGGCTGCTGACAAAGCCCGGCCTCCCGAGGAAGCCCACGGCTTCTTGGTCTCGTTTTTTTAATTCTGAAGTGAGAACAGCTGTAATTATCATGCAGCTGACACTCATCCCGCTACAACCAGTATGTGCGTAAAACAGCTAATAAAACAAATAAATTGGAGCTAGATGAGAGCTGGTTATGGGGCCGGTTCTGTGCAGCCTGCACAGCCCAGCAGCAGCTCTGGGAGGCAACCAGTTCCTCCTGGTTTCCCAGCAGCTCCCTCCCAGCCAGGAGGCGATTCCTGCAGCCGCAGGGAACCGCTCCGGACACAGACCCAGGTCACGCCGAGCCCCGAGGCGATCAGTGCGGCAGCACAGCACTGCGCAGGGGGAACAGTCATGAAGCACTACAAATACAGCTAAGCAGGGCTGGCCCACAGCACTGCGAGAATTCAAAATTCAGTGGCAATAGTCAGGTGAGAGAGTTGTCCGTACCTGTAAGTGAAACAGAAGGCATTTTCCATGGGAAAACTACAGCTCATCTAAAGCAAAACAGGAGGCAGCAAATGCAGTTCGCAGATTCAGCAAATTCAGAGGGAGAGAACAAGGATGATTTATCTCCGTGTTCTTGCTGCAGACTGTGGCCAGCTCTCACTAAAATGCAATGTGTCTAATGCTTATGCAGCATCTTCCACCCCAAACACTCCACGACACACAGCTCCACTGAAATATTGGACATTTCAGTATCAGCACAAGCAGTAAGTAATTCCCACCAAAAAATTAACACAAAAGTATCTTCCTGAACTGCTTCAGAAAGCTGTGGGCAAATAAGATATCCCACATAAGCATCAAAACAGGACTCCTTTGACCAACATTCCCTTTCTAAAAAATCTAAACAAAATCTCATTTGGGCTGACAGTTCATTTTACATAAGGGAGGTTTCAGAAGCAACTCACAAAGTCTATATATGAGAATGTGTGCCAATATTAAATTTAGATAAGTCATGAAGTCTTTCTGACAGAGTTCTGGCAGCTGCCAGTTTGTGTTTCACTGATTTTATAGGTCAAATAATAGACATTCTGATGTCAGACATTTGAGTACATGATCATTAAGCAATACTTTAGCAAATCCAAAAGAGCTTAGAAGCCACCCATATGGTCCACAGCTGATTTTAGCCACCAGTAAAGCAACTGTATGTTGCTATAAAAAGAGATGCAACTGCTGCACTCAGATGGCACCATTAATTTAGAAACTACTGAGCAGCAAGCAGGCCCAGCTATCCTGACTGCTCATCTGCAGCACAGAATGACTTGTCAAGTGAGCCACTCTGGTTACTCAGTGGCATACAAACTGGGACCACGCAGCCTTTCAGCAGCTGGTGGCCATCACTGAACTGTTCTGGTCTGTACTGCTGCTCAGTGCCTCGTGAAGAGAGAGAAAACCAACCACACACGCACATAAAGAAGTGACGGCAGGTAGGAACGAAGGGAAAAGAAAACAGGGAGATTGTGCGTGTCTCAGGGCCTCAAGAAGACAATTTCAGATGAGTCTGAAGTCTCTACAGCTGACATCCAGTACAGGGTAGCTGTCACACTGCCAGCACTGCCTGGCCCTAAGAGCAACAGAGATCAGAGAGCTGCACTGCCACAGCACACACAGAGAAGCTTTGTGGACAACAAATGGGACAAAACCACTGCCTGCTGGGCTCAGCAGCTGCGGAGGGGGTGTCTGTAGCTGCCATGTCAGATACACCCGTCGCTGTGTATGACACAGCCCAGCTCCGCACGCCTGAGCCGAACCCGGCAGCTGCTGCCCACGGCCGCTCTCCACCGCTGCTCCCTCAGCCCGGCCTTCCTCGGCCCCAGCCACCTGCACACCAGGTGTCCCTACTGCCTTTGCCACTGATCTGCCCCACAAACCCGTGAGCACAGCAGCCACTGCCCGGGGAACTGCCGGCACCTTTCAGGAGCTGCACCTTTCCCGAGTACCAGCAGAAAACATGGGATGCTGTATTTCCCACAGGTAAAGCACAGAGAACTGTATTTCCCCTACATGGTTAGGATGGGTTAAACAGAAAATAGTATCAAAATTAGGTATTTTCCAGGAATTACCTATATGCTTAATTAACATGATTATCTTCACCTGATAACCTCCTAGCAGCTATTACAAAAAGCTTATGGACAGGAACATGTGAACTTCCCAATTCCTATCTCCAACCATAACCCTTGTCCAGGTGTCTTTCTTTGCTTAGATTTTCTTTTGGAAATGATGGAAATGTGAATCATTTAAGATGTGTAATCTGCTATGCAAGAAGAATGACACAAATTGGGAGATAACTGAGACAAGCCACAAAATTGTATTTACACACGGCTCTGAATTCCTGTTGCCATTTGAAGGAGCACAAGAGCTCATTTAGAGCTGACAAATGACAATATTTTGTTTGCAGCTCCTGGGTTTTTAACAACTCAGCTGTTGCAAGAACGCTTTTTAACTCCACACAAGGACTTCTTCCATGTGAAGAAGTTTCCTAATACACAAAAAGAATTAACCAAATGAAGGATGCAAGTAGGTTCTAATACATACTGAATTTTAACAGTTAGTCTATGAGATATGTACCCCTTAAACACTCTCTACCTTATTTACATAAATATATACACAAAGGATGATGTTCAAGGCTATGAAACTACCTACAAACCCAGGGAGGAGACATATGTAGCACATCCCTGCAAATTATCCCTTAAGTAGGAGGGATGTGGGAAAACCTGGAGGAGAAAACACGCTCATGCTGTTTCTCCTGGTTGATATCTTTGACTAAATGAAATTATATGGTATTGTTACTCTTAACAGTATTGCTCTTAACAGAGCAATAGCCAAAAGCCACCTTTCTGTGGTGCCAGGAGGAGCCTGACACAACCCAGGGGCTCAGCACCAGCACATTTACACAGGCTCTGCCTTTTCTAGATCCTCAGCAAACCTACAGCTTACACACAAGCTATAAAGACTCTTACAAGATTTCCTGCAACTAATTTAATGGCTTTTTCAAACAATAAGATGAATGAGAAACAGACTTAATATTTTTTTAAAACCCCACTATGATTAGCAGAAAGATATCAATAAAATTATAATCAAAAAAATATTTTCTTCCAGCCTTACTTTTTGTGAAACAAAGACCACCAGGAAAATGAAGATCCCTTTTTTTATTCTAAAGCTCTGTGATTTTTCTGTATTTGCCTTTCACCCCTGCTAGAAGGCCAGGAAAGGCACCATGAAGTGATACATCCAATGGATAATATGCCAAGTAATGACAGGCTTATAACTCTAGTTAAAGATCTTAACTTTCATACTGAGGCCATGCAGGCTATAAAACATGAACTCACTGCTGTATCCTCTAGTTAACCAGTCTGCCAATTTCACCTCACCCTTTCTTCCTCATTTGTTTCAAAATACTTTGTAGTTGGTATTTTGGGCAGAGGGAGACCTGAAACTGTGACCCAAGACAGAGGCAAAACTGTAACCACCATGAAGTAATAGCAAAGGAGGCAAGAGGGCAATCTGGATTTTGAGATTTTAAGATCTGGGATGTCATTAAGTGGCTGAAGTACAAACACAGAGCAGATCAATGCAAACATGTTCAGAGTTAAAAGAAACATCTTTTGGTGTTAGTGGCAAACCAAAGACCAGAAAGGTTTCCTTTGCTGCAGTATACTTTTTTGACTCAACTGAAAAATTACATTCACTGCTAATTTTTAAATTTATTTTTAGTACAGAAGAGGAATTCTTTCACAGATGTACCTTGGAGATTTTGTTCAGGGTCCTGTTTTTCCTGCAAGAATAGCGTGGCTGTCCTGCAGCAGCTGAAAGAGCGCCCTGTCCGCAGCTGCAGCCGTGGCGCGATCGCCACCCTCCCCACGTCCCCTGCACAGCCTGGGCAGCCCTGGCTGTCTCGGGACAGCCTCGGGACAAAAAGGGCCTGTGCAGGAGCACAGAGGTGCTTTCAGTGCCCAGCAGGGCTCCTGCGGGCAGAGCCCGGCTCGGCCACGGATGGAGCCCGGCTGGGAGGGGAACGAGCCCCACATTCAGCCCAGCTCCAAGAATCACCAGCATCAGAATCACCAGCTCTGCTACCGTCCCCCGGAGCTGCAGGAAAATAATCTCACCGTGAGCCCTTTCAGGGGAATTCTCAGTGTAATTCTCTAAAAAGTAGCTTGTTTCCATAGAAGCCTTCAACATTCTCTTGATTGCTCCTGCAATAACTCAGGAATTCAAATAACAACTCAGTAGTTATGCTTAGGAAATAAAATAACCTACAGAAAAACACCACACACAAAAAACAAAAAAAAGTCAAAAAGCCCCACCCAAACCAGGCCTTCTCTGTCAGGGCAGACCTTCAGTTAGGAAATCAAAGAAGTTCTACTGCTCAGTAAAGAATTGGGTTAAAATCAGAAAAAATGCTTGGATGGAGTCAATCAATTTTCTTTTCTTCCATCCAACTCTTTTATAGGCAGAAATGTTGGAAGAAAAAGAAGAAAGTCAAATTTTCCTGGTCCTGCCAGGTGGCCTGACAGGCTTTTGCTCCACCTCACGTGGCAATGGCACCACCTGGGAGCCTCGGAGCCCTCGGTCACTTCGGATTTGTGCCTGCTCCCCAAGGGGGTGGCTTTTCTCAGTCACACACACCAGACCATTTGGGGTACCTTGTGAAACAAAACCACTAGAGATCCCTTTGACAGCTAGAACCCCACAGATTTAAGGTCAAATGGTATTTATTAGGGAAGACTTGTGCATTTCATCGCTGCAGGAGCTCTCTACTGGAAGGGGTGGGGTGTGTCCTGGCTGAGAAAGGACCTGGCTCTGGGGCTGATGAAATCATCTCTTCCACACCCTCAGCTCATGGCAGCCCACAACTAAACCAGAAGAAAAGTGATGACTGTTTAAGTGAAAAACAGACTATTACCTTTTTAACCAGCTCCACAGGATGTCCCACAGCAAGACATGCGTATGTGAGATTTAAAATAAACGTACTCCAGTTCTAATGCAGTTTTATCTCTAAAGAGAAGTTCTGCTGGTTGACATAGTTGGTACAGCCTGAACTTAACTGTCTAAAGGAAGCAGCTCTCTGGAGTCCCTAAGGATTAGTGGAGACAAATTATAATGAGCACATCAGTGGCATAATTGCACAGCAACCCAAGAAGCAAAGAACAGAAAGTTTCATGTTCTTTGTTGCTAACTAAAAATCTTAAAAAATAACAGTTGCAAAAAATCTGGCAGCCAATTACTGCACTGGGCTTGTTTCTAAATGCAAGATTAGGCAATGAGAATTTCCAGGAGCAGCTGCCAAGGCTGCTGGAGCTGCTGCAAGGATGGTACATCCTCCCCTTGGCCCAGACATGGATTGGCCATGGCTGACAGCCGCAGGAGAAGCTCTACAACAGCATTTATGCAATCAGTGCTTGCATGGTAGCAATTCATTTAAATTCGTGTTCAGAAACACCAGACAGGATTATACAAGTGCAATGACATTGCAGGTGATTTTTCACCAACCCCAAAGCAGGTTTTACAATCCTGCTGTTTATATGCACTGCTGGTGAGACAGAGAGATTAGAATTAATTATTCACATGTGCATATTTAAAATCTACAGGTAGTATCAGTCCACCACTCCAAGGTAATTTCCAAGGTGTCTCAGGGGGACAGACAAATGCTGGAGAGCACCTACTGTCAGAAGGGACGTGGCAGGATTTGCCTCCTGCTGCCCCAAAGCTGGGCAATTCCTCAAACCCACTTGAGCACAGGCCATCGCTGCCAGCAGCAAACCTGCCAGCTGGCCTCTTCCCTTCAGTTTCTTTTGGGCAACTTTGGCTTCGGTTTCTAGAAGTGCTCTGCAGAATGTGAATGTACAGAATCAATGTACATTTATAACAATGAGATCATTTATGCTACCACAGAATGTGTCTGTGTCTGACAGGTTGAGTATTTGCAAAGCTAATGATCCCTTCACTGCTCAGTGGTACTCTGTGCTCTCCATTCGCTCCCATCAGACATTTCAGGGCTTGGTTTATGAAAGAAATTCTCTTAAGTGTACCACACAGAACGCCATGACAGAAAAATCCTTCCTCTTTAGCAGGAATAACAGCAGCTTCCATCATGAGAAGATTGTTTTGCCTTACCTCTGAGGTGAAAGGATTAATGTAAAAACTGATCTGCTGTGTTCTCTGTACCCGCCTTCAGATTCCCTGCCCATTTTCAGCTCATCCCAGAGGTATCAGTGCTAACTGAGCTCACTAACTCTCCCAACTTTTTTTTTGCTGTTTTCATGACACCTCCTGAAATACGAAGTTAAGGAAACGCTGCAACCATTTTTACTTCCACAGAAACCAGAGACTGACAATGGAGGAAGGCAACTTAATAATTAGCACAGCTCCATGCTTTTGAGCAGAGAACTTCATATATTTGGCATGTAGTCTGCTAAGCCTGTATTTTCTCTTACGGGAATTCAGAACACCATGGCCGTACTGTCAGAAGCAGTAAAATAAAAGAGTTGGTTCCATTTGCTGTGATTACAGAGCTGGTAGGAAGGCATCCTGATTCCACAAGGCCTGTCAGTCGCTGGTTCCAACACACTGCCAGAAATCACACGCAGAAACCCAAGGGGTGCAGCAGGTCACACATTTACTGCAGCCTCAAAATTCCTCTATTCTGACATCCTCCGCTTTTACGTGTGGAAGCACTAACACTAGCCCAGCTTGTTTACGCTGATTTAAAGAAATCTTTATGGGATTACACCTCAGCATCAATATAAATAATTAATTAATGCCTAGGTCAGCCTCTGCCTGTGACTGATGGAAAGCAGTGACTGCTTCCTGCAGAGAAACCAGACTTAATTCTCCAGCCTTTTCCATCTTGTATTGATTCAACTCTTCTGATTTCAATACTTTAACCAGCCTATATTGTTTAATATCCCTTGCAGTGTAAGGAGGTGTCCCACTGCTGCCTACATTGTGTAAGACCTAGCTGTGTTCTGGCTCATTACCAGGTTTAAGCTCTACATGAAAGGAAACAACAGCAGAATTCTGTTCTGTTCTGTTCAGAATTCACGGCAGATGGACCGTGCCGGTAGTGAAGTTCAGCTGGACAGAGGGGCAGTCTGGTGGAGGGATGGTCCTCTGTACAGCAGCAGTGGCCACACACGCTGGAGCTCATCCTATTCATACTGAAAACCAGCCAGTATCATGAGAGACAATCACACGCTTTTCCTAAATAGGCTGAGGTGTTGCGCCACCATGGAAAGAAAATACAAGAATCCATTAAAAATACGGGAAGATTGTGTCACCAATCTGTAGTATTTAGCTTTCAGGCCCTCCCAGGTGCAGACCTACTTCAGTGGATCAATTTTAATGCTGTTACTGCAAAGCAAGGAGTGAAATTATCAGTAAATTGAATCTATCAAGTACTGCTTTTGATAGAACAAACGTGGTTACGTGTTTTTCAGGTCACTGGGATCACATATGGTTATTTCCTCTTTCTACTTTTAATCGGGTCTTTTTAGTTATGCTAAAGGAAAATTATTGATAAACTGATGAGAAAAACATGGCACCTTTCTTCTCTCCTTCCACATGTATATTAGAGGCAGAAAGAATAAGAGCATTGTATAAAGCCAAGCCTGGTCAGTCAGTGCTTTGCTGTGGGCAGTTCCACATTTCAGTAATGTCCAGCTTCTCCACATCGAGCACTCGCACAGCGACTTCCCCAGCAAGACTCAGCTGAGTGCACAGGTAGCTTTCGTTGTTCAAACACTGTATCTTCAGATGAATAATCTAATAAATACATTTAGATTTTAGTTGAGTTGTTTTCCCATCGGACAGATACATGATCTTTTTAGTGGTTTAACTGAACTGGATTTCTACCGTAAACCAGGATGAACTCTTTTACAGTGCTATTCAAACAAAGCATCAGAGGTATCAATCTGACCCTTCTAAGGATTACAGAGAACACTTCAGATAACCTCAAGGCATTGAATAAAAGACTTGCAGAGTTTTTCAGTTTCATTGACAAGAAAATTATAATTTTTTAACTTGCAAACTAGAGTAATTTTGATACACACAGAGTAATCCGATGCAGACATAAACTCACTCCTGTTCCTTCATCAGCTCACCCATAATTTACAGTTGTTTTTCTGCAAGTTTAGTTGGAATGATTTTAATTTTTTTCCTCCAAGCACTGGGTTTAGACCCAGGAAATATGGGTTTAGGTGCAACAAAACCTTCTTTCTCTACTCTCCTAATGAGGGTAACATCACCTTCCTTCATGGGACTCAAGCAAGAGCAAACTCTACAAGCCCCGGAGCACCCCTGGGTGTCTGCCCAGGGGAAGCCTCTCCCAGGTCTGTGCCACACCTGCACGCTGACATACAAAACCTGAGCCCATGCTGCCAGTTCTGCTGGTGACACTGGAGCACAGTGGGTCTGACATGTCAGCAGAAGACATAAAAGGTTGTATCAATTACTTTACAAAAACATAGCACCAGCCAAAATATTCACATTTCCACAGTCTGTGACTACAGCCATTACTACAGCAATTACATTTCTCTAGAAGTGATCATTTTACAGTCACAAATGCTCACTTTAAACTGCATGACCTAACTTAAATCTGCATTTTCCAAGAGCATTATTCCTACTTTTCCCACATGCATTGATACTTCAAGCCAAATTTACAAAGGTATTTAGGGACTTAGAAGTAATAACTGGTACTTTAGCAGGTAGCTCAACACCATCAAAGCAGGCATGGGAGTTGTACTTCCATGTCATTAAGTCCTTTTCCTGTATCTTTACCTGTCTGTGTATCAGAATCCATTCTGAAACAGATCTAACACATACGCTTGTGCAGAAATGTTCTTTGCAAAGCAGAATTCCCCACTACAGATGCACCACTGCAGAGCAGCTTTGAACCTCAGAATAAAAGTCACTTCTAAACTTTGAATAAAAAAATGCCTCTTTGGGGAATATTCTGCAATTGTCCATATTTAACAATGCAACTATTTTGCACGGGGGTGAAAATTACCCTTTCCTTGAAACTGGATGAGCACTAAACTTAGTTCCAGCAAAGATTATTGTCAAGCTTGTATTAGAGCTTCACACAGGATGGAGTCTCTGCAAGACGCCCAAAGGCTTCTCTGCAACAGAGTTTGTTATTCTGGTGTTTTCCCCAAAACTGGGCAGTAAAACCATCCCAGAAGATTGGTTATAAAACAACTTTACAAACCAATCTGCACTTCATGGTTACTGCTCTTTATCATTTTCCAATCAACACTAGTTGGCTTCTAATTGATTTTATATTATGTCCCTTACCAGAAGTAAGAATATTGTGTTTACTAGGGCAGCACAAAGAGGGCAGACCTATTCTTACTGCTGTATTTAATGCTGCTGCTAATCATGGAGATTAGACTGAAACAATTACAACAGCTAATTAAAGAACAATGTGGTTTTTGGCATCTTTTCTCAGACAGCACTATTGGGAATTCCTAACTCAGGCAAAGCAGGGATAATTAAAAATCGAGCTCTGGTTTCCCCTGCACTGGCAGCTGGATCATGCTGATTAAACTGCAAATAAAACACATGAAACCAACACTTCGTAGTGTATCCAATTTCACTTAAAAGGGTCTTTAAAACTGAATCATAAACAGAGAAACAGTGCACAACAAATTATTTAGCTGAAGCTGGATATAGTCTTCACTGCAGTTGCTTCACAGCTCACTGTCTCTTGCATAGAGCATGGGACACTCATTACTGCAGGGCCTGGTGAGCCACTCGAATCATCCATGGCCCTTCCAAAGGCAGCATTGTTCAAAACATCACACTAGGAGCAACGGAGCTCAGACGAACACCAGCATAAAAATTTGGAAGACCCCTGTGGAAAATGCAGACTTGCATCCAGTGACACCTCAGGTCGTTACTGAAGAGTAAGGCAGGGCTGAAACCTCTTCCAGCGAGACTCTGGAGGGTGGATGAGTTGCTGAAGAGCAGCTGTTTTATGACAGCTACAAGGTTCAAGACAAACTTGCAGCTGCCCAGTTAGGGCAAAAATGTAAGCAGAGTTAAGCCGTGCCCAAGATCATCTGGAACTCTGCTGTAAGACACCACCTCCACAAGAGCAGTCGGAGCATCCCTTTGTCCTGCTCAGGTCTCAGCATCACCTGGGGTCAACGTGCAGTTACCCAGAGAGGCTTGCACAGCTTAACTTTATAATCATGATAGCAGAAACAATAATGTTTACTCTTGGCTAGCGTTTGCCTGTATACTTCTGAGTCACACGAGCAGTAAGAACACAAGCAAACCCAAAGAGTAAGACATGAAAGGTGATGCAAAAATACCAAGCCTTAAGCTTGTTTGGGTGTTTGAAAATCTGCCTGAAGGTTGTTGCTGTGCTCTTTGGACAAGTACTTAATGCTTTGCTAAACAACAAGGGGATCCTGTTAAAATTTTTTAACTAATGCCAAGAAATTTTGTATTCATGCAGCTCTGTGGAGAAACATCACTATTAACTCACTTTCAGTGATCCCACTAACTAGGCATACCCCATATGAATTTGGTACTGGCACAGCTACACTGAGTCTGTAAACCAGCAAGAGCACCACATTCCTTCAGAAGCACAACTGTTTTTGGCTTTATATATTAAGTAAATACGTTTAACAGCAACAAATAATAATAAAAAGCAGGGAGGCTGCACTTGGCACCTGCAACACTTGCACTAAAGCAAAGTGCTTAAGGGACAGGGTGCTGATGCCAGCAGATGCAGAGGAAGGCATGTAACTAAGTTTTCTAAGACAAGGCCCTTTCATTTGAGAGTTTGGGGTACAGGACAGAAAACCTGCTAGAGAAAAGAATCAGAGACCAAAAGGGGAAATACACAAATACACATGCTTCCTACCTACCTACATATGGTGCACAGACTACACAGCAGTCCTGCTTCAGCCACATGTCATGGGAACAGTTTGGAAGGCTGGCTCAGAGTTAATTAAGAATAAAATTATGCTAAAGGTCCTTGTGGAAAAAACCCAGTTAGCACAGCAGCACTTCAGAGGAAATGCTCAGGTGCTCAAGAAACAACCAGCCTGGGCACGGAGGTGTTACAGACGTTGTGCTGGCTTTTGTTAGGAAGTCCCAGTGCAGTGCCAGTGGGCAGCATCTCCTGTGAGCCCTCCCTTGCCCTCTGCCACCAGGGAACACGCCTGGCCAGCACAGCTGGCTGGGCAGCTCTCTGCTAGCCCAGTGTCAGCTCTCAGTGCAGCGGCAGGCAGGCCCACACGTGAGCGATCACAGCCCTGCCTCAGCTCAGTGTGTGAATTTGGCGACATTTTCAAAGCTCACAGAGGACGTTCAGACCCTAAACTCTGGAGATCTCAGAGATTCCACTGAGGCTTCACATCTGTTTCACCCAGAGTCAGCCTGAACTGCCACCTTTTATTCTCTTCATTACTTCAGACAGAGTAATTTTTGCATTTCCCTCCATTTCATCAACCTTATTTACCTAAGACAAACTTCAAAAATAATTTTAGCAGCCTGCACTGCCTGGAAATCGGCAGCAGCAAGCAGTAAAAGAAGACATCACCCTCAGAAAGGGCTGCAAGGAGAAGTGGCTGTTGGACACCAGTAACAGGAGAAAAGAACCAAAAAGCCAAGTAAAGAAACTTAGTGGCCTGGCTGGCGACTTGCAGCGTGGTCTTGAAGGTTTCTCCCGCACCTGATCAAACAGTGACTGACAATGACTGTGCTGATTCTTTTTTGTCCACTTTCTTGCTTAGATGCACATATGCTTCATTACAGGGACACAAGATACTCTTTATTTTAAGCTATTTGTTACCTCTTACTGCTTTTGTTATTCTCTGGTAATACACAACAGAAGTTTATTCTGGAGAAGCAGCTTTCATATTTTTCTCTGAAATTACAAGTTTGTTCTCAATCCCTGAGATGGTATCTCATGCTTAAATGAAATTTTGGCGAAGAAAAGCAAAGCACTTCACAGCTATCCCTCTACATCTAGTACCATTATGTCTTTATATACCTGTGTAAAAGCAAGCTATGCAAATTTTCCTAAAAATAATGATGCAAGTGTAATTGTTCTTTCTAGGCTATGTTCCAAAACCAATTTTAAACTTGAAAAAAACATGAAAGTGGAATAGCTGAGAAAAAAAATACTTCGTTTTTTACTTAATAATAAATGCTTGAAAGGATCACAGCATTTTATAAGGTCATATGTAACACCAGCTATGACACCACAGTAATGCATTATTCAGTGCCAGCGAAGAATATAAATCCTTGTAATGTACATGGGTAAGATGTGGTTTAATTCTTATTATCCTTTGGCTTTGACTCAAAGTTCCTGCTGAGCACTGTAATGTTTAGACGATGCAAATTCCCCGAGATGCTTTAATTAAAGCTGCAGTGTAAGACTTGGCCTCTGGCTATGGGTCGCAGCAGCCGGCGCTGCCCTTTGCCGAGGCACTGCTCCAGGACCCCAGAGCCGTGGGCATTCCTGGCGCTGCTCGGGCTGAGGCACACTGCTGCTGTGGGCAGACACTCCACCTTTGCTACTGCGTGGCTGCGGTTTATCAGAAAGAGATGACAGCTTGGAGACTGAGAAAATGAAATTCCTGCTCTAATCTCTCCTTTTTTAACAAGGAATTTCTCTGGGGGAGTACGAGATGTTTAAGACCAGGAGTTTGCAGCAGACATGCTACTTCTCGATAGCACACATTTCACTATGCTCCGAACACGGGTAAAGAAAAGACCTCTGGAATTTGTATTACCTGGTGACCGCCATAATTCGCTCCTGCTCAGCAGCAGGTCAGCAGGGAGAACCCCCCAAACTCTAGGATGTCTCTGGTATGTGCACGCATAACACAGCACTGGGCTTAAGGAGTATCTTCTGCTCACCTTTCATGAAAATATCAGAAGATCTGGTTTTGTTTTGAAGTGAAAAACCACCTCAAATCTCTAAACCCTGTAACTGCTAAGAAAAGCTTTTCCTACTCAGCTCTGTGGGACTCTCATTCACAGGCAAGGACAGCTGGATGCCTTCAAGCACTCTGGCAAACATCCTTCAGCATTTTTAGGAATTTCACTCTATCTTTGCACAGCATTTGCACTCCTGTGATTGTGACCAGCCTAATGGATCCTTCTTTCCTACCGAATGCTGAAGCAGGCATTTTAAATGCAGTTGTTCGCATGTGTTGACTCAAGTGCACACATCCTGGAAATTCACTGCCTTTCAGCATTACTGCCAATGAATAATTAAAAAGCCTATTAAGACAGCAAAAGCCAATTCACTGAAATTATAAGCAAATATTTTTGCATCAGGGCCCAGACTTGGGGAAACACTTAAACAGCACCTTCAATCCAAAGCATGTGAGCATTCACATTGATGCAACTGCCTGACTTGGAAGTCCTGTGTTTTACTGAGTAAGGGCTATTACTCAGCTCTGCAAATTACTTGCTCTTGTGGAAATATACAGTTATTCAAGATTTCAAAATATCTAGCAAAAACAACAGTTTCATAACTAAAAAGACAAGTCTGATTTCAGCCTAAGTCCTATAATTTTGAATCTGGATAGAAAAAACAAATAGTACTGACAGAATTTAGCCTCCACTGTATTTTTTCAGACAACAAAATACTTAAGTTATTCAGATATACACAATATCACAAAGGCAGACAATATTGGAAATAAGGACATCACAAAAGTGTTCTACTCCAGGCAGCATATTTACAAATGTTACTGGAACAAAATCAACTGCCACAGAGGGAATACAGACATTAGGCACAAGGAATCTCAGTTTGAAAAACATTCAGAAAATGGGACACATCAAAAGTTAAATTCTAATTAAGAACATGAAACCTAGGAGGAAAAGCATATGCTGTCAGAGCCACAGCAGTTACATCAGCAGGTGACAAGGGAGAGAAGGAAAATCTGAAGAGGAACAGGGACACTTAGAAAAACAGTAAGCACTTAGAGAAACAATAAACACTCTTTTGGGAACAGAGCACCTCTGCCAGACAGCGCATGTGTCTGGCAGCACACCTTGCCAGACAGGCGAGCCCTGCTGACCCTCCACAGTTTCAGTTTCCCAGGATGACCTTCCCCAGCTTTCTATTGCTGCATTTTCATGACCAGCTGAGATCATGGGGGTGAGGGGCAGGAGAGGATTTGATGATCCCAATGAAAATGAAAATTACCAGCTGGGACACCACTGGTCCTTCACTGACTGCAATGCCCACACTCCCATTCAACAAATGGATGGCTGACATTTTCTGAATTATGCCAATATTTGCATTGGTGTTGGAGGGAGCACACAGGCTCAGATGGCTGTTGCAGGAGCATCTTCAAGGAAATCATGCTTTTGAAAATACACAACCTAATCCTGGAGCTGAATGGATTAGCTCAAGATGTAGGACTGTCTACTGTGGAAAGTCATTTAAGCTAAAACAGAGCAAGAATTCACCTTGGACCAACAATTCCTGATTAACTTCCTTTGCTGGCAGACTTAGTGTAAACTAGGCACTATGCCAAAGCCTCCCAATCCACTCTGGAGCAAATGCCATTTGAAGTGATGCTCTCATATTTTAACAGCATGGACTTCAGAGGGAATTGTCAGGTAATGGTCAGAGGTGGCACAGACCTATGCATCAGTCACGATGCTGGCACTTTGTGTAACAATAAATCAAAACAGGTCTTTACTAACTTCTTTCACTGCACAGTAAAGGAACAGCTTCCAAACCGGTGTGTGCATCGTGGTGAATGATCTACAAGGGAAATCTGTTACTTCTAAGCTGGAACCACAATTTACCCAAAGCATCAATGTTTAATACAAGCTGGAACAGTGGGATGTTTATATTAAAGATATTTTTAAATATAGTACATACCCAGACACAATCTCTAAATGTCTTTAACATGAATGAGATCTGCAGACCCCTGGATTCCCAGGCACCACACCGCCTCCACCAGCTCTGCAAAAGCTACTCAGCTTTTCCTGTGACCTCAGGCATCCTACAGGCAATGGACATGGCCTGGATTTCCACCCTCTGGCACCACAAGAAACAGATACATGCCAGAAACCTGCTTGCTGTGTAGATGGAAGCCAGTCACTCCATCAAATCTGCAGGCTACTCACACATATCTCTTGTAGGGAGCTCCTCATGGTCACTGCTGCAGAGTACGATCCCCAACAAGAGTTTCATTTGCGTTCTAGCTTCTCTGAAGCTTTTGGGCTTTCCAAGTCCATCAGTTTGCCTCAGGCCAGCTGGAGCCATGCTGGGATTTGCAGCCTTCCTGCAGGAAAGCCAGAGGAGCTCTGCCCAGCAAACATGCACCCACTGAAACCACACCGACCTCCCCAGCTGCAGCCAGGGCAGCTCCTCCTGCACGGCACACCCTGCATCTGTCGGGGACCTTTTAAATAAAAATGCTGAACTAAATAATTTCCTTGTGAATGGCCAAGTTTTACGTGTGCTAAATCCGCCACACAAACCCCAGTTCACCGACAGGAGCAGCGCTGGCACATCACCAGCACCTTCTGTGCCGGGCTACCCAGCTGCCGGGGGAGACAGAAGGGACTCCTGCACGGGGCGACACAAGAAATCGGGAGCAGGGACCATGTTTTAACTTAGGCTCCGCATCGGAATTTAAAGACGAGATAAAAAACATCAACAGTTTTACGTGTGTCAGTTTTGAAAGGCTGGGCTATAAAGAACAAAAAGTTATTCAACAAGAGGAAAAAAAATGAATGTGAAGAATATGTCCGTTTGATGTCTAAAGTAAAAAGGTAATGACCTCCATTTGCACAACATTTCCGTGTTTTCACAGGCAAAGGAACAGGCAGCACACCTTGAGAAAAGGCTGATTTGGCGCCTCGTTTGTTATTTAAATTGTCTTTTGCTTTTTTGCCCTTAAAAAAACAACAAACCAGCTATTAGTCAAGACGAACTTTTTGACCTCTGTAAGACACCGCCGTGCTCAGCGAGCAAGCACCGTGATAACAGTGCCAACACAAGTTCAAAGCTGAGCTGCCAGAAAGGTGCTCTGTGAGCAGCGATCAAACCTTGCATGCTTCCTGCTAAGAAACCAAACACTGTTGAAGACCACAACCAAATTAGCATCGAGATAATTTGTAAATAATTAACTTAGTGTCATTTTATAGGCACTAAGTGCTTGCTCTTCTAATATCATGATTTAATTATCAGCATTTATTAAAAATATTTTGTTTGCTGTATGTAAACTCAAACATTAGAAGACAGTCAAAAGCAATTAGAAGTGTAGGTAACATTTACTACACAGGATAATGCACAATTAAATGCTAAAACACACAGGAACAAAGAAGAAATAATAATAATAATAATAATAATAATAATAATAATAATAATAATAATAATTCTTTCTGGTTCCTGTGGAGTCATGGAATTACACATATAATAAATTGTATTGTGCCTAGGCAGCAAGATGAAAACTATTTTAGGCTTACAATTGTTTTAAAGCTGATGCTCTAAGTAGAGCAAGGAGCTCATCAAACCTGCTTGTAGCAAAACCTTTCTTGGAAGCTCCACTTCAAGCCTGGCCTTACTGTAATGCACACAAATTGCCAACCCATTACCAGTGGCAGCACCTGGCACTTGCTACCTAACAGAAGCCAGCACCACATTAATTAATTCCCACGGAAACATGTTTTCAGACAAATTCTACCCCTTCCACAACTGTCCAGCTAGCAGCTTTGGGAGTGACAAGTGACAGACTGCCCAGTGCCTCAGCATCGTCATCAGCTGTGGCAATAAACTCTGTCGTAAGGCAAGACAATCAAACATTGGTGTCTTTTTCTTTTAAATCTTGCTTTGGCTTCAGCACTACAATCCACCCAGTCGCAGTCATTTTCCCAAGCAGAAGCCAGAACACAGGAGCAGCTAACACAGACCTCCATGTCTCCACGGGCTTTACCAGCTACTGATGCACTTTTACTGCCGGCCTACAGCCCCGTTGATTCCTCACCGAGTGATGCTGGGGAACGCCGGCAGGGAGCCAGACTCCAGGGGCTGCACAGCTACCTCAGCAAGGCTGCAGCGCGGGGCACTCAGAGGGGGAGGACGGTGAATGTGAACAACGCCCGAGACCTGCGCAGCAGCCCAGGCAGGGGAGCAGAAGAACCCTCCACACAACCCAGCCCACTCCGTGCACGGGGAACAGCAGCTCCAGGAGCAGGTGCTCCTTGTGCTGGGGGCTCCAGCACACAAGGGAGTGGGCAATTTCCGAAACAGACACAACTCTCAGCGTGACACATGGAAGTGGGCACGGCCACTTCAAAGCTGCCCTGGCTACAAAATTATTGTAACTAGATCTGGAAACTGCTGCATTCGAAACACAGCTGTGCACGTCTATATGTATCCAATTATTATCTGACTGTTTTAAGAAATTCTTTGTGCATTTTTATTTTCTGTGCTATGCTGCTCCATCCCAGAAATGGAATTAACACGTTTATCACTTTGCTATACAAAAGCTATTTATGCCATTGAGGTCTATTCCCAGCATAACCTGAGAAAGAGAAAATTTCAGGGGGGTGTTGGGGGAAAAAGGCAGCGTCACAAGTAAGCCTTCATTATTACCGTATGTTTCTAGTTCTACATCATGCACAGATCAGTACTTTATTATATGCACTGCGTTTTGATACCACTTTACAGTGCCACTGTGTATAACAAACTCTGTGTGATCCTTCCTTGCCAGTTTTGACTCACAAGGACTTGGCTCTGAAGAAAGGTCCATAAAACAGATGTAGTAAGCTTCTTGAAACAAATAACAAAACAGTCACAAACTTTCCCCAGAGAAAGGCCAGCAGAAGACAAAGGTAGAAATATTTATGCAGTCACTCAGGGGCATTGGAAATGTGTCCTGAATAAACACTCATCTTCAGTATGCAAGTTCCATAGCCCTTGCTGTCTCCCAAAGATCAGCGAGAATGGAAATCAATGATGCTGCCTTGTTAGAAAACACAAATCAAAGCATCAGTGACTTTGTAAAATCCCTTCTGTCACTCTGACCTTCTGGTGCCAGGCAGCTCCACAGATTCATTACTGCTCATTGTAATGTCTAAAGAAAAAAACCAGCAGCACAAGTGTTTGAGAGTCACACACCAGCAGCAGAGATTGGGAAATGCTGGGAATCAGAGTGTACAGAAAGAGACGAGAACACCATGAAAGGATGCTCACTCTGCCTGGAGGACTGTGTCCTCTCTTGCAACACATACAAGTCAATTCTGCTGTTGTCCAGCTTCACGCCAGGCCCTTCCTCACCATCTGCACCTACTGTTTCCTGTCAGGTTCTCGCCTTGCCCAGCCAGTCATGCCAGGAGCTACTGCTATGGCTGCTACACCTGCACCCTCTCCAGGGACACCAACAGGGGTAAATACCGTAAACACGGTAGGCAGCACCAGCCCAGCCCTCTCTTTCAGAGGATCTCTTGTCAGAAAGAAGTGGGATGGGGGTAGTACTAACCTGAGTCTCCAGGCTGGTGTAGGGACTAGGAGGTTCCATCTACAAAGAGAGCAGACAGAAACAGCCATTACTCTGGAATAGTGGAAAGAAGTGTTCTGAGCTGTTAGTGGTCTCAAGTAGTGATATCAGGGACAAACACACCTGCTTGAACAAGGATGGCAGGATTATTTTTTTATTTTCTTTTAAGATTTACCACTTTTCCAGACATCTGGAAACCACACAGAACTTACAGAATCTCTACAATATTTGGATGAGCAAAAAAAGTTGCAGTAACGGAGTATAACAAAAGGCCACGTGCAGGCCCTCACATCTTTGATTTGATACTCTTTTACAGTTCTTAGATTACAACTGACTGGTTTTAGATCAGATCAACATTTGACTGGTGCTCCTGTAATTTCAAGGCATTAGGACTTTTTCAGAAAGCTGATCAAGACTTGATGGTGAAAGGGTTGGCCACATCCTTGGCAAAATTTTTCCTCCCAACAGCTGCAGTTAGCTGTGGCTATTTTGTTTTCCATTAAATTTCTTCCTAATGAATGCTCCTCTCCAGCTCTGCACATTATAATGCACGTGCACCATACATTTTCTGCAGTCTGGCATCTTCCTTGGTGTCAAAATCTGAACTCTTAGCTTAGCTTGGCCAGAGGATTCAAACCTCATTAAAGAACTTCTAAACACAAAAGCACAAAATCATCTATTTAGCCTGTTAATTAAAAGGTTAGCAAGAGATAACATCCCTGTAGGAAATCCCATCATTAGTGTTCTGGGATTAGCACTCAAGCAAAATCTTTAAAAGCACATCTTTTAAAGTATAAGGAACATTTAAAACCTCAGTCCTGCTGGTCCAGGTATTACTCTGCAAGGTCTCGCTCTCCACATCCTGTTTAATTGGAAAGCCTAACAGAGCAGAACCAGGTCAATGGTGCTCTCTCTTAAATCCATCACGTCTGTCTCAAATAGACACTTTTAGCTTAGAAAATTCTTGTCTATGAGATTATCAGGTTCCTGAGACTAATTTTGAGTTTTGAGCCATTGTGATTCTCACTTTGGCTAAATCACAGAATAGAATGAAAAAAAAAGTGGGCTTCCTCCAAGAAACAACATATTCCTTCTACTTTTCATTATGCCTATAAAGCAGCTTTTGTTTTAACAATCACCATAAATATACTAATGAAGAAACAAGCTATCAACCCAGAAAAAAAAGGTTAAGGAGGAAATTGGCCTTGAAAGCCTTGACACACCTTTCCTCCACTCAGCAAGTCATGGGTCAGGCAGCACGGTGTGCACAGGTGAAAAAGCCCATGATTACCTCTGTCCCACTGCTAACTTAGAACAGGCTGAGGAAAGGTTACCTTTAACACCAGCGTACCATCATGACACAGATGTAGTAGATATTATCTGACAACTGGCAAAATGACACCAAGACTGGAAGGAAACTGAGAAACCTCAATGAAATCCAAATATCATGTCATCAGCTAAGCTAGAGGAGGGAAAAAAATCATCTGAAGGTGAGAGGACTCTTGTCCTTGGACAGCCTTACTCTAAAACAAATGATGGCAACACTCACAGCTCTTCTCGTATAGACTTAGCAGGGATAAACTCATCCACGTTGCAGCTGGACTCCTGAGCAATGCTAGTGTGGTCACAGCGTTGTCCTCCGTTGTCCCACACATTTATATCAGAGCAGGAGGCTCACAGCACTAGCAGGGGTGTGGGGCAGATAGAGGGTGTTTAAATACAACGAGCAAAATACTGCTGTAACAAAGAGCAGCTCAGCTGCACAGGCTCCCCTTTGGGAGATCATCTGGATTTTCTCAGTCAGTGCCAATTTGATTGCAGACAAAAGCTTTTTCAACATGTACTGTTCCCTTCCAAATGACAATATTTCCATAAGAGGAAGTAGCTACTGTATGTATAAAACATCCTGGGAAGATCAGGGGACTCCTGTAATAGATAAGGCTTCAGACTACCTAAAAGCTAGACAAACTCAGTCCAGTATTTCCTGAATAGAACGGATTTCTTATGGTAATTACTAATTTCCAAAGCTTCCTAGCCCAATGAAAGCTGTAAATATAAACCAGGTTTTGAATGGCATTATTGCACCATGTGGAACATGATGTATCAGCACGGGCCTGTGACCTACAGTTTTTCCTGTTTATTTTCCCCCTCATTTCGGCTGTGCTGAGTTGTATTCACTGGTGCTGCCACCACTGTGCAGCACTGCAAGGGGACTCTTCTGCCCCATCCTCAGAACACACAACTCAAATGTCACCTCCACTTACAAATTAGCTGAGAAGAAAATGAAGCTTGGCTTTCATGGGCAAGAGTATGAACAAACCAGGTAAGCTCCTTCCCCAGTTCACACTTTTTTGCACAATTGCTAGAGGTGGTGATAGGAAAAATCCCAAACCTTTCTCCCAGCTGCAGTTCACACAGTACAACATTGCTGCCTCAGCCTGCACTCCACTGACTGTGAAGCTTGGCTGGGTTGTCTCTGGATGCCACCTTTGCCTTGCACAGACGTGTTTTCTTTCACCCCATTCCCGACTGCCCACTCTGCTTTCCTGTTCACTCGTGCAGTTACAGGTACCACACTCAGCACAGCTCTTGGAGCTGACCTCAGGGTCCCCAAAACACGGCTGCAGCAAATCCATCCCAATTCTCCTCTTTAAGCAAGGCAATAAGGAAGCTGAGGAGGGCAAAGAAGGTGGGAGGACATCAATATAGTCAAATTTGATTTTCAACTGCAAAAAATAGTTTTAAAATTCAAGCTCAAAGTCAGCAACTTAAAAGAAAGACTCACTCTAACTGCAGGAAGAGGCATGTTCTTAAAATCATCTGCCTATCACTAGTGCCAAGTGAATGTCACATTTGGGTAAATCCCAGAGCTCTCCTCCAGCTCCTGTGCACGGTTATGGATGACAATGTGCACAGCAATAGCCCACATGTGAGGGATGGGGGTACATGCTGTATTTTTAAAGGTACAACCTCTGCTTTGTCCAACCTGCCTGCCCTCATTGATTATCAGCTACTAACGAAAGGTAGGAGAGCAAATTATCACATTGAAACACTTAGGAAAAACCAGCGGAATAACTGGCAGCATTCCAAGCAAAGTTTTGGTTGGTCTGTGTATGTTTCACTTTAATTCTAGCAGGTTTCAGCAGCCTGACACAGAACCACAAGAGTTGTGATAACTGAACCCCAGGGGACATCAGCAATCATCCCATCTGAAATTCCAGACTGCCATTTTTCAAGTGCTATGAATCATTAATCTCCAGTGCTTGTGATCACATGAAACGTGTAGTGGGACTGGAGTGTAAACACTATGACAGTGCTGTATAAACAGCCTGACACACTGATCACCTTTAAAGGCTGACCAGGGTAAGACTGTTTACTATTGAAAGGTGACACCGAGAACAGCAACTCTGCTCCGGGGTTTGGCTCCTGTGTTTTTCATGATGGGTTCATGTCTCACTCCCACAAAGGAAACAGACATGTTTTCAAATACTTTGCAACCTTCCCAAAACAAAACTAAAGGACAGGAAGGCTCGGAGGAACTGAGGTACAGACGAATAAACCAAGTATTCCAAAGTCACACGGGAAATATGAAAGAAACCTGCAAAGTCTAGGGCCTTGACCACAAGACACGTCTCTCCCCTATGCCACAAAAGATGTTTTTCCAGTGGTTTCAAGAGACACCAGGTTTGAATATGGTAACTTCATCTATGCTTCAATCTAATCCACGACCTGAGCCTGACTGCAGGAAAGCCCAGGGCTCAGACTCCAAGAGCTGTTGGCTGCACTGGACTTGTGCCTGCAGGCAAACCTCCTGCTCACTTTCCCTCCCATCACCTCTGCACTGCTCACCTTTAGCTCCCGCACAGCTCGGTTCAGCGTTGGTCAGTGGGCCAGGAACTTCAAATGATTATTTTATACTTGATGGACAATTTTCACTCATTTCTAGTCACCTCTCTCCACCCCTGGAGGCAGCACGGATCTGTGTGTGGCTCGGCAGAAGGCAGTGGCCCCCGGCAGCAGTGCCAGGCACAGGTGCCCTCACCCCAGAGCCTCAGCACTTGCACTGCAGCAGGTTTTCCATGTTTTGTGCAGCTGGACCCTGAGACACACAGGGGCACTGGCTCGTAAAGTTCTTTTATAGTTTTATTGATTTGTTCTATGTCACTTTACAGCTGACTCAGTTCTTTCAGTCAGCTCGTGCCACGAAGCAGGAGAGCTGTGCCGGCGCGGCAGAGGTGCCCAGCAAAGCCAGGAGCGGGAGGACAGGAGGGAAGGAAGAGCCAGCAGTAAGGGACAGCGTGGGAAGGCAAGCAGCAGTAACAAATGCCAGCACCACCAAGCACTCCTTCCCATGAAACCACAGGTTCAGACAGAGATACAAAACATTCCCCTAGCAGTGACATTTCACATGTACTCTCCAGTCGCTCTGCTGCCTGCCAGGCAGGACCACATAACAGCAGCTCCCTGTGCGGGCGCGCTGCTTTTACAACTTGCAGCTGAGGGTTACAGCTATCCCAGGGCACCGTCGCTTCGTCTCTGCTGCTGACTCATTTTATGAGCCAGAGGTCTGCTAGCCTGCCAGCCTGTGGTTTTTATCCTACACTCGAGTTTGGCTCAAAACCTTTGTACATTCATAGAAACAAAACGTAAAACAAACCAACAGGATTTGAAGGGACTGCCTGGACTGCCATTTCCCCACGTTTCTGCCACCTCTCCACTAGTGAGGGGGAACACAAGGCAGGTAACCTCCCACACATCCTAAGGATGGTGGTGACTTGAGTGCCCTGGAGCAGCAGCCGGGGCACCAAGGCCCGGAGTTTCCTTGCAGACATGTCCCTGCAATGAAACCCAGCCTCTAATTACAGGAAGTGTTCAGTAACCTTAATTGTAACCCTTAGCTACAAGTCACATTAACAGCTGCCTCTGCACCACCAGCTATCTCACACGCTGACTTATTTGGGGAAGAGTGACTTCCCAGCAGTGCCAGTCCTGCCAGCCCGGGCAGGAGCTGCTGGGCAAGGTACAGGAAATTCTGAAGTCACCCAGAAAAGGGTCCTGCAGATCTGACTTTTAGCACATTGCCCACCATCAGAAGCTGCACCAATGTCTGTGAAGAGTGAGCATTACCAGGGTGGTCTGCGTGGCACTAACCCAATTTTTTTTATTTTTATTTTTTCCCACTGGATCTTAGGCTAACTTCAAAGGCTCCATAAGAATGTTTGCATGAAGAAGCAAAAATGGAAAGGACCTGCTAGTAGTACTGCACCCAAGACCCTCCTCTGCAGAGGATCCTTTCAAGCAAATACACCAATTCCAAGAAATATCAGCTTGTCATGACAGGCCACATAAATCATAATTTTTTGTGCTGGGCATTTTAACACACATCCAGGAGGGTCTGGTACACAGGTGCAAAAGCTATTATTTGACTTATTTTTAACTCCTCCAAAAGGCAGTTAGAAGAAAGGAAAAGGATTATAGAGAATGTTTCCTACAATGCACTAAGAACAATTATTCAATGAAAGACTGATCTTGAAATGCCAAGACTGGAAATTAGCACATTTGCACCATTTTTCCCCCCCACTAACATTGTTCAAATGAATAGTGGTTCTCAGGAAGAAATTGCTGTGTTAACAATATACCAATCTTTGTACCACTTAGTAAAGCTGCAATGGCCTGGAAACACATTTAGTGAAGACAGGATTGCAGCCAGTGCAGCCAGCTCTGGGCAAGCAGGGTCAGAAGCCAAGTCCGAGGCACGTACAGCTTCACCTTACACCAACAAACACTGCAGAGAAGGGAGCCAGCCCGTCTGCTCTGCAAGCCACTCAGCCACACTTCACATGCCCAAGAGCCACAGACACCACTGAACAGACCGAAGGGAGCAGAGGGCAGATGGAGCAGGCATGCAGGACAAAAGCTTCCAAGAAGGAGGAACTGAAGGATGCAGTCAGCACGAGGCAACCCTCTGGGACTGAGCCCTGCTTGCTGGCTCCCTTCCTCCAGCAGCAAGGACTCGTGTCCCCAGTCCCACTGCAGCCCTGGGGCAGGACAGCAGCAGCTTCTCAGCCGCCTGCCAGCAGCGGTGCAGCCCCGAGCCCAGTCTCGGCCCACGCTCAGACCCCTGTGTGGCACCGACAGACAACCCCAGGAGAGGAGAGAACTCGGAGCAGCCCGGGTGAGAAGGACGCAGCCACCTCCCAGGGGCTCCTCTCTGAAGCAGAGCAGCGACAAGACGCGGAGGTGGAGCAAGCCCAGCCAGAGGTGCCGGGTGGTCCCGCAGCTCCTGCGAGCTCTCGGGCCACCAGAGTGTGCAGAGGCTGCTCCAAACCACTGAGCTGCCATCAGTGCACTCGCTGCCAACAGCCTCACCAACCTGCTCTTCAGGAGCAACGTGAGCCCACGTGGCTTCTGCCAGCCCCTAATTTTGACAAATGAAGTGTTTGTGTGGCCAAATTGCAGAACTGATCCTAACTAAAAACAAACCACTGGGTGAAAATGTATTTACACAAGATCATTTTCTCATCTAGTTTGCTGAGAAGCTGCAAAGAATGGGAGGGCATCTTAAACCAGGATACCCCCCAAAATTTAAGATGCAGACTTTCACAATCAGCTCCGTAAAAGTATTGTCTTGGCCAACACCCCTAAGTATACAACACAGGCTCTAGACAATCAAACACTCCCTCACACACAGGGCTATCCCACCACCTCTCCTCCCTTGCCTATCCCAACTCTGGGTACTTCACCACCAGAAACAACTGCAGTCTTTAATAGCTGATGGCTTTGGTACAAACTGTTCTAATCCTTGGCTAGGAAAATAAATCTGTATAGCTCCTTCAAAGCCAAAAATCTGAGGGTCTGTGTCTTCTCCCAAATGAACAATCACATGCTTATCATCCAGCAGTGGAAGAGCAGCTCAGTTAAATCTAAGACCTGCTAATTCCTAGCTTTTCAGTAGAGATAAAACTGTTCTTTTGTCTGCAGGAGCTGTACAGAGACTGTAGTCATTTACAGAACCTAAACAGCAGCAACAGCTACTACTCCTTACCTTGCAATAGCAGTCAGTGCCCAGAAACAGCCCAGAACTCCCTCATACCTCCATAAAAACCATTACCCAAAATAAATCCACACCATCTAACTGAACATTTAAGCCATACACTGAATCTTCTGTCTATTAAATACTGTTCCAGTTACAAACAGAGCTGGAATCATTCCTATCTTTGGTGTCTTTTACCACCTGAAAAGTATCTGCTGCAGCCAGCTCAGCACAAACCCATGAACGTAGCCAGGGCCAGCGACTGCAGCACATTGATAGCAGCAGGGAGCTTTCCCAGGTGTCTGTAAAATATGTCTGGCCACTGAGATGCTGCTGTCCAAGCACTGCTTTGACATTTGGAATATGTCAGCTGCCCAGGCCAGACATGCTGTCTCACAGGTACGAGCGACAGACAGTTAATGCTTTAACTCATTAACTCCAGGCACACTTATCTTCCAGCCTTGGCACCTCAATGCAGCACAGCTGCTCCAACACCACTTTCCGAATCTGTGCTTAGGAATGATACATCTGACCGACTCACAGCAAGGGCCAACTGTCCTGCTTTCCTTAATAATTCATTAAGAGCTGGCAGGAGCCATGGCTTTGCTGCACTGTTCAGCTGTTCCAACAAACTGCACAGTTTGTTTCAGGCGGCAAACGAATTTCAGCACGAAATGCAAATGTGTAAAAAGACAAGGAACTCTAATCTAATGGATCAATAGAATTGGGTTGTTTAGAGATGCCAAAGTGTACCGGATGCTACCGACAAAGATCTTTTTCCCCCATGCCCCAGCTCATCGCTGAAAGCCCCACACGCCCTCGCTGCTGTGAACCACAACAGTTTCATGCCCACTTCCCCAGCGGATGCTGCTATGGAAGCCTGCAAGAGGGCACCCCAGGAGGTACAGCCTGGGTATGATTTTGAGTGTAATTACACTCATGGATGTGGGTTATTTGTAGTTCCAGTGATGGAAAGGAGAAAAAAAAAAAGTGACACATCCTTATGCAACATTTTAATAGAGCTGGAGGAGTCTATATTTATAGAGTTACCAAGTGTCTTAAACAGCTACATAAAAAAGCACATGGAAGGAGACACTAATTCACTTGAGAGCATAAGCTTTGCATTTATAGGGAAAAAATGTCCCGTCTGACAACCACTCCAGTTGTCATCTGTTACGAGAACAATCTGTCTGAATATTATCTGAAACAGGACACGGTGTAAAAAATCAGCAGGAAGGCCCTGACCAAATTCAAAGATCAGGCTCATTTGAAGTTTCCAGACAAGTAAGTTACCAGAAGAAAATTAAAGCCTGCACAGTAAGGAACATGTTCCAAAGTTAAAGGAGCAGCTGAAGAGAACAGGGCAGGGCCAGCTTCAAAGCTGAGTGGGGCACTGCTAGGCTGTGAGCAGAAGTCAGCCAGTCGGCACAAGGGCTGCACTCAGAGCTATCACAGGTAATCGAGCTGGAAATCCATGTCAAAGCACTTGGAAAAGAGAGAGATATGCTGGGGGGCCAGCTTAAGTGGTGTTGGCATAACCCCAATAACAACAACAAAAAGGAAGCACATTTTCACCAGATTTTGCACTGCACACAGAAAAAGACACTCGTGCAGTCCCTGCTCTCAAAGCAGAGCAAAGCACGGCTGTTCAGCGGCAGCCACGCTGGGGAGTCATCAAATGCTGCCCTGAGCAGTAGCTTCAGGTCTTCACCCTCCTGAACCCTTCTGCAACCACCCAGGGCCTTTCCGGAGAGGGGCACAGCCTGGCACAGAGCCGGGGCCGTGCCCTGAGCCCTTCCATCCTGCTGTTCTCATGAGAAGGATCCTTCAAAAGAATAAACTGAGGACACCAAGAGGCTAGGAACACAGCCCTGGGTCTTTCCAGAGGGAAAGGGAAAAGGCAAGGGAAAATCAGCTTTGTTAAGAAAATCCAGCTAAAAATCTTGCGGGTAATAGAACAAGAAGAAGCCTGTATACAGAATAAAGCCTGCCAGACAAATTTAATTGCTTTATTTGTTCTTTGATAGAGTTACAGAGGGAGTGGATACACAGCAGAGGTCATATTTTCTGGATTTTAGGACAGCATCAGTGTCTCATGAAATCCTAATTGAAAAATTAATTCAAAAAGACTTGGGAAGGGGCAAGCGCAGCACTGGAATTGAGAACTGGCTGCAGGACTGTAAACAAATGGTAATGATAAACAGCACTGTATTGAGCTGAGGGGAGGTCATATTGAACAAATTCATTAATGACCTGAAACAAGGATTAAAGAGCACACCAACAAAATCTGATGATTGCATTAAAGCTCGATTGTGTCTGATGGGTGCAAGGCTGCCATGAGGTGAAGAGGACACGTCCAGCACCAGGAGCCTGCTCCCAGATCCGTGGCAGGCAGGTCTGACATGCTCCAGCCACAGCTGCCTGTCATCCCTCAGTCACACAGCCCTCACCCCAATCACACAGCCCCACGCCCTGCACATCTCCTCCCCCTCGCTGGCCACCCTGAAAATAAACACAACTTTGGGTTGCCCAAGAGTGAACAGATGTGGGGCAGCAACGCAGCCCTTGGCACATGCCAGGAATGCAGGACTGCACCGACAAGAGGAAGGCTGAGACCTCCCATTCAAGCACAGCCAGGAAAAAAAAAATCCCACCGCTAAAAATAACACAATGCCTTAAATCTAACCAAGCTGTGTTTTCGTGATCTCCCTGATACAGCTTAAAAATTTGTGGGTTCATGGATTAAAGTCCCTGATAAATCCATTTAGGACCAGACACTTCCTCTGCATGAACTTACTACATTCCAATCTTTATGACAGGGGAGGAGAAAAGAAACAAAAAAACAAAAACTCCAAACAGACAAACAGCAGACATGACAAAAATACCCCGACCAAACAAACAACTTTTTGAAAAATTTTGGATGAATTTTTTCAACACAGAATTTGGTAAGACTGATCTTTGAAGGATGAAATAGATAATTTACTATTTTTTTAAGTACAGCTGCCAATTTTCAGCTTTGGAAGTACTGAGGGTTTAGCACTAGACTTTGAGTTCTATCAATAAGCTACAGGAAAAGATAAAGAATATGCAGGTAGAACAGCAGTTTTGGCTCCCTTCTGCAGTTTTCATGCCAGAACTAAAATATATTTTTCCCAAATAACAGAACCTATCCATCATTTTTATTATCAGCCTGGATGCAGATCCAAGTTTCATCACTTGTAAGTTAGAAAAACTCTCATTAGCATCTGTGTGTGTAGGGAGCCCATAAGAACACCTCATTAACTCATTAAAGAGGATTCTCACAGAGATTAGCTTCGTCAAGCCTTCATTTAGCTACCAATCCATTCATGTGATGCTATTAAGCCCCTCATAAACAGCCAAGTACTCAGTAAGACACTGTAGGAGCTCACGTTTGAATCCCCACGCTGCTGCACACTGCTACTGTATTTGTGCTGCACCACTGTGACACTCACTGCAGCCCCAAAGCACCATTTATTTCCAACACGACTGACGGGCTGAGGCCCACTTTGTACTAAGATGGGACACAATAACAGCACCCAATCCCCAGGATTTCAAACCATTCTTACTCAAACCTTGCTCCACATCACACATTTGATGGTATGACCAGAAACCTGCACAGGCGAAAGAAAGGGCTACAGTAATACCCATTGCAAAGCAACTGCTGCTCATTGCCTGAACAGGGAAGCAGTCAGTGAGGAACCTCTCATCCCCATCCTTAATGCCCAGGTTTTTCTTCTTTTCCTTCCCTCTAACCCCTCTTCTGTGCGTTGCTGCTGTCACACCATCTGCAATCTATTTTCAATAAGCCACCTCTGCATAAACAGCACATCTGCCTCTGCCGGGAGAGGCCCCCTCTCTCTCCTGGAACTTCCAGCACTGCTTTGGCTCACAACAGTCACCACGATGACCGAGAGACAAAATCTGCCACTTCTACATATCAGACAGGTATTGTGTGCTGGTAAACAGCAATTGTCATCCAGATGGCCCCACAGCAGCTTCATTTTGCACTGGCCTTCAGGTGCCACGGTGGCAATTGCTCATGTAAGAACATGAACACGAGTCCTTCAATTCCTGCCAAAGCATCTCCAGTCCCTGCACTGCAGTCAGTGCTGCTTCCACACATGGAGGTGTCAGAGGATTTCAGCCCATCTAAATTCATAACCTTAACACAGATGCACAATTTTATTTTCAACCTGAATAATTCAAAGAACATTAATTCACTCCCATCTGCTTAAACGAAACAGATTTGTAAGATCCTAATCAGCTTGTATGTCCGTAGACCCTTTTTACCAAGAGCACTGGGTTGGATTTGGCTGTGCATAAAAGGCCCCACAAATCTTTACTGCAACTCACTCAGTACCATCTCACAAACACTCAGCTCAGACCTAGCAACTGCTCTGTTACATCCAATCCACTCTGGAAAGCATAAAATGATCTCTGCTACTGCAGGGTAAACCTGGCAGCTTGCAGGATGTGCAGGGGAGGCCGAGCTGCCTGCCTGATCCCAGGCAGCTGCCTGGGTCTGAAGCTGTGCCATAAGTGGCTTTCCAGATTTCAGGAACTCAGACAAAAGATGTTATTAATGGCACTTGGGGCTGGAGGGGGGAATCCTTGAATGTAAAGTCTCAAGTCACTGCACATTGATGAAGAGGAATAAATAATAAGAAAAAGTTGCCCACAGTAAAGGATTTTGTGAAAGCGAACTCCACAGCTTTGATATTATCACAAGCACCCTAGGAATCTGGAGAATGAGACAGGAGAAACTGTGGGGAGACTGAAGTTAAAAACTGCACACTGCATGGCTCATTTTCCTGTAATTCCTTTTATTCATTGCTATAATCAACTTGACATGGAAAGCTGTTCCCAATTTACTGACAGCTTTTCAGCTGACATCTAGTTCTCAAGGTATTTTTTTTTTTAAACCTAAATAGCTAATTATTCATCGCCTTAAACCAGGATATATAACAATGTCAGGAAATCATCTGTTCAAGTTATATCAAAAAGCCTTTGGGGATTAGTTCATCTCTTTTGTATGCTGCAGAAAACACTCACTTGTAAACAATTAAATCATCATTTGAAATCTGTCTACACTTTTTGCATCTCTGAATGCAGCCTGAAAAACCATATAAACAAGTACCTTATTGTTGCATCTAGAACCCAGGGCCGAAAGGTTTTCCTCCATAGTATCTTATTTGCTGGAGGCTCAAGGCTGAATTTACAGGCTAATACAGGCTCTCTGTACAACCTGTAATAAAACATCTAAATAAATGCAATAGCTGCTTAAGGAGAGCAGAGTTACACTACTCTCAGGTTATGCTGAGAGCAGAAGACATGCCACAAGGATGTATTTTGGCACAAAGGCATATAACAGTCATGGCTGAGACAAAACCAGGCATTTAAATTTAGCCTTAAAGGCTCAGCCTTTGGCCTGACTCTACAGTAATCAGACCTCAGAGTACCCTGCTTCAAGATGCAAAGCTCTTGCATAGCACACATTAGAAGAGACCGAGGGACATCACTGGAGCAGAAGCATTTAAAACTGGTTTTAGATTCCTATTTGAAATCAGTCTATTTCTTTTTGGTCTCCTACTGACTCCTTGACCCCATTTTTAAGGGCTGTAGCCTTGTGGAATACGAACACAATGCAAGCAGAGCATTGCAAAGGAAGCAGCTCCTTTCTAAGCCTGTCTTGGGCGAGCACTGTAGCAGAAAGTTCCCGAGCCTGGACAGCGCTCGTTTGCACATCTCACCACAGCTGTGCAGATGCAGGCTGAGAGCTCCCACCACCACCCCTGAAAGAGAGCAGCAGTATCCCACTACCCACAGTGTTCCTTAGTTCTGAAAATTTGCTTGGACAAATATATATTTTCCAAATACACTGGTCACTCGAGGTTTTTGTTACAGAGTTACCCCTATGCTCAAGAATTTAACTCTCTATTCTACTTCTCTGAATCAAAAACCTGTACGGTATTGAGATGAAAGGCAAACTTTCATCTTCTGTTACTGCTTCACCACTAACTGTGTGATTTTGTGGCTTTAGCATCTTGATAAATGTTTTGACTAATTCATTTGAATCACTGCAGCCGTATCCTTTTTATGATATAATTGCTGACCCCATCAAGAGAACAAAACAAAACAAATTATCTTCCTTAGGGGATGAAAGCCAAGTAGGTCCTTGTCAAACTACAACTTCCTTTCAGTTAGTGGAAGAAAACACACAGCATTCACGAGAGCACATCATTGTTCCAGGGAGGAATTCCTCCATCGCCAAGGGATCTGCTGAGATGGGATTGCAGAACGTGTCGGCACAGAGCCCTCCCTTCTCTGCACTCAGGGTGCCTCTGGCCACAAACGTGGGCCGTGGGCACTTCTGCCAGCAAGTCAGTGCTGAGATCCGGGACAGTGAGTTACTATGGTGGAAATTAAAAATATGACAAGACAGGAATGACTTTTACAGATTTCAAGGGTGTTTCCCAACATCTTGAGTGCCCAGCTGCACAGAAAAACTCCCCTGGAACTAAAGGCAGAATGGATGAAGCCAGTTCATCCCAAACGCCCAGAGGAGAGGTTTGGGTTTATTGTTTGTTTCTTTATGATTGTTTGTAGGTTTTGTTTGTTTGCTTATTTGATTTTAAACTAAAACTGAGAAGTACATACTTCAGTTTCTGACATGATACCTTCAAGTAAATCAACATGGAAAATGTAAACTAGTGGGAAGTTGCAGGCAGGTTCTCACCCAAGCATAAGGAAAAGTTTCCTACTTGCTGGAACAAACCAGCACTTCTGAGAAGAGTGCAGACTGATCATCCAGGCTTAGTAAAAATAATAACAATAATAAAAAATTGCTACATGTACAACATCTCTTTTCTTGAGGATACCACCACTGATCTAAAGCGTAAATAAACACTGTTGCTCTGTCAGAGGCAGATAATTTACTGAACATTACATTGCTAATGGCAATATTATACAAGACACAAGTGTTTCAGACGAAAAAAAATTAAAATCTGAAGAAAGTATTTCTCATTCTAACAATTCTGCAGCTGACAGGTGACTGCTGGGCAGCAGATAGGAAATTCAGCTTTATCTAAGAGGAAACACACTCCAGCTCATTCTTTTGGTAGCTTCCGAGAGCAACAGTTCCTTTAAGTAAAGTCAATGCACATCAAACACCTCTCAAACTATAAATAACAAGATTCCTGTATTTGAAAAATAACACAGTATTTCAACATTATCTCCCTCCTAGAGTAATTATATTTTTAGATAGGTAACAAGTTTTAAAATACAAAATTTCCACAGCAAAATCTGTCAATGTAATCAACAGTGTTCAGTTCTTTCTAAGGCAATGGCTTTATTTGCTTTAAAGAGTCTACTAATAAACCTTTAAAAGAAAACATTTAATGTATTGGTACTATTTTGATTGAAAATAAACTGAACATTTCAAGGGAAATAAACCATAAGCCTACTTGAATATGACACTGCTCCTGCCCTATCGTGCATGTATGTATGAGCTGACACTGCTCATGCCTATCATGTAGCGTATCTGTATCATATCAGAATTTGACTTTGGGTATGTTTTTAATCTGAATTAAAAAAGAGCAAGTCACCAGATCCAACTCTGGAAAGGGTGTAAGGGCTAGGTTTGTAAGAAAAGGATCATCAAAATAGCAACCACTGGCTTTTTAAACAGCTCTCTTCGAAAGCAACCAAACACATCCTCTCCGTTCCTTCATGCCTTACTGGCCAGGAGAAAGCCTGTCCCCCCTCAAGCAGAGCTCGTACGATCTGAAGACAGGGCTTTCTCAGTAAGCAAGAAATACCACTGTTCTAAGCTAAGCAGAAATTTAATTAATGATCAGTTTTAATGGACTGAAGGTTAAGAAACTTCATGACCTTCTTCAGCATGTGCTAATCAGGATCTTTAAATAGTAATGCATGGGCCTGATGCTCAAGTTCTGCTAAAAAAGACAGCTCATTTCCGAAAAAGGAAGCAAGGAAATGAGCCTGTGAATTTTTGATTGCTAGCTGAGGAAAAGTAATACACAAAGCCTGAAAAAGGAGGAGTTACAATGCTGAAGTGAGATGACTCAGAGTAGTGCAATTAAGAGCTAAAACCTGCAGACAGCCCTCAGGAGGACAGGAGCAGAGGCCAGCGTGGTCTGGCTCACATCAATCCTGGCTGTGATTTTCTGGAAGTAATGAAACATCCAGATGAGAAGATCACTGATGAAGAGATAAAAATACCATAAAGTAAGGTTTGAAACATGTAATTAATAAGTACTTCACTGCAGAGGAAAGGAAGCATTACTCTTCACGAGCACTGGGACTCATTCATTCAAACACTGATGTGCTCAGCACTACCCCGATACAACCAAAATGCCTCTTTACCACTAAGAGGTTTTAATCCTTCACTCCGTTTATACTCACAGATATGAAAGTCTCCATTTCAGAGCACTACTCTGCAGTAAGTGACCATTAAAGATGTCCACACCCTTCCCACCTGGAGACACACTGCAGCGTTTTTTTGACCAATGCTCTCACAAAACTTCAGATGGACTGGATTATTTTCCTTCCTATTCTGCATCACAACGGCTTTGAAAACCTTTCTCTGAATTTACCAGAGCAAGCCCTTTATGCCTTCAATAACTTTGTTAAGGCTGTAAGAAAGACTTAAGCCTAAATTTCTCATGAAAAGTTAAAAATGAAATTTTAAGAGAGACTTCTACATTTAGTAACGTGAGTTGATCACCTACTCTGGAGCCAAAAAAGTGTATTTATAAAAATGCTTAACACTTTATAAATGGCTTTAACTATTCAGTAACTTTGCTTTTTGTATTAACTTCTCCAAAATCCACTTTCTTACTGCATGGGACGTAAGAGCAATTAGAATGCTCTTTCCTGGGAGGAAAACAATGCCATATAAATCAGACTTTTACTGAACAGGGAGATTATTACATCACTTTACAGCAAGCTACTACAAACTAATTCCTTCCAATTTAAAGTCAAGTATGCCAGCTGATGGTGTCCAAGGAAAAGAACAAGTATCAGGCAATGAATAAACTCTAATGGCAATTCAAGAACAGGTCTTGAAGGCAAACCCTTTGGTCCTGCACAATCAGTCCTCGTCAATGGCACGGCAGAGAGCCCTGAGAACGCAAGCACTGGCTGTGCCGGCGCCCGTAACATCAGCACCAGGGCTCTAGCTTTGTTACTCCCCGGGGAGCAGCAAGTTTCTCCGTGCAGCAGCAAGGCGGTGTGTCCTTCCCCAGGCGCCGTGCAGCCGAGCCGTGCAGGCTGGGGACAGCCAGCAGGCACCCGGAGCTCGGGCAGCGACCCGGGCCGGCGCACAGACCGGGCTCCCTGCCGGGCGGCTCAGCCGCGGCACCGGGGACACCGAACACGCGGGATCGGCACACGGGGGGCGGCCAGATCAAACAAATGGTGATGATGAGGCTTTAAAAGCAGTCCTGAATGTTACGGGGCCTTGCTTTTCTTTTCCTTGGACAGAAAAATTACTTGACTAAACCCCAAAGAAAGCCGGGACTGACTCTTGAAATCAGCAGTTACCCACCAGAGCCAGCCCTCAAAACGCAGCTGAGACGGGGCTAACCTGAGACACCAGCTGAACATCTGCCACGTTGTCTCTGCTTACACACCATTTGGCTGTAGTTCTTGCAAAATACTAGCCTAAATTTTTCTCTTTTCACTACACGAAACAACGGAGGTATTTGCTTTTCAGTTTTTAGGAGGCCACCAACATTTTTAGTGCATCCATAACATTTTGAATAGTAATTTCCAAGTTCTTTGTAGAGGACACACAGACACAAACAGCCCACTGAAATTCACAATATGAAACAGACGCATATACAATGTACACCAGATCTAAAATTTTGCACCACAGCATATTTAAATATTTCTGAGCTGACATCAGACACCGCTTAAATTCCATGCAGATAATGGATTGTTAGTAGCACCCACAGCTCAAAGCTCTGGGCAACTTCTGCATCAACAACAAGTTGCAAAGAGCAGTGGAAGGTAACTAGAGACGCTGAGGGCAGGAGTGGAAGCAATCTGCACTAATGCAGGAGCGTGGGGAAGGAGAGCCATTCCGCACTGCTCCGCTCCCAAAGGAACCAAAGGCAAGGCCAGTCTAGTCAGCAGACCAAGAGTTACCCCATCCTGCTTGGTCTAGTGCTTAAAAATATAAACAAATGCAACACAAAACAGTGGTGTTAGGCAAGCAACCTAATTTGCAAGTGTTTTTTACTGTCAGCTGTGAATATCAGTATGAGCAGGAGTCTGAAGTATGCCATCACAGAGGATTCTGAAAGTGATAAAAGATCTCCAGCTAAAAAGCAGCAAAGCCCTCCTACACCCCAATATGTAATGCAAAAACTCTTTACTTTGCTTCATACAAAAATAACAGAGCTAAGTTGATCACTCACAGACTATCAATTACCATGTTCTTATTCATACCCTCCCCACAACAGCCAACAGCTGGAAGCCAGTGGTACCACTTGTCACAGACGACCTGGCACACCATGGCCACGTTAACCATGGAGCCAGCTCAGGGTCACACACATGCTCCTTAAAATATTCCATATACTGTCATTAAAAGCTGCGGCCAAGAGCAATTTGAATTGTGTAGCTTACAAAATCACAACTGCCTGCCCACGAATCAGAAAATAACAAGGATAAGCAACTTATTAATAACTTAAACCAACCTCCACAGAGTGCTTAGCAAGAGAGGACTTGTTTGGGATTTCTGCAGGGTGTATTTAAGTATTTCTGCCTGACGTAGCTTTTATGTCAGGGAGGTAATACAGCAGAGCTCACTGAGTTTAATTTATGCTCACTATGCAAACCACAGCCAGCTGTGAATTTAGTAAAATCCTTATTGCAATAACCATATCACTCCAAGCATGAAAGTTGTACTTCTACTTTCAAGCTTAGTCAGCTGATCTGAAATAAAGGAGGGGAGGGTTAAGATAATAGTGTTAATAGTGATTATTAGGTGATCAAGCTGAAAACGTGAGCAGGTCTGCTCCTCTTTGCAGCTGTCCCCAGCAGCCTCTCCTGCAGAAGAGCCCATGCCATGGGCTGGGGGCTCTGATCCCAGCCAGGCTGGGACACCAGGCCTGGCAACCCAGAGAGAGAAACACGACTGGGTTTTGGTAAAGATGAGTGATGCACACACACAAAATGAACCACTGACCGTGTTCAAACCCTTGGACACACCCTTCCATCACCATTTTAGAGCCAGCCAGCAGCTCCAGTTTTCCATTCACTTGGCAAACAACTGGGAATTTTTCAAAACTGCTGAGACTACCTGCAATGGCTAAAGGTAGTATTATCTGTGGATAATGTGGAGAGAGATATGTCTTCTTTGATGGAAAGAAAACATGGATCCAGACAAATGAGGGCAGATTCAGGCAGCCAAGAGATGAGGTCTTGATTTCTTATTGCAGATCTGCCACCAAGCCTTTGTGAGGCTTCGGGCGTACCTTTCGTTTCCTCATCAGACGTGGCAGCATATTCATACACATTTACAAGGCATTACACTTGTACTGAGGTCAAAGAAAATCACAAATCTTTTTACCAGATCATTTTACAGATTTCCAGCGTTACTATGAAGTGGATTACTCTAACCTAATCTAATCTAAATTTGATGGGAAAAACCCCCCAGGTATTTCAAATTCACACTACAGCCCAACCTCAGCAAAATATCATAGGGGTACCTCCTTTGCCTGAGGGCTCTCGCCCTTTCAGAGTTCAAACCCTTACCACAAAAATAGGTGTGACAGCATTTCAGAAAAGGCTGCAACCCCATTTTCTTGTCAAGTTGCAATCTGTTGTCTGCAACAGAGCAACTGAAATGACAAACATTACTTTTGTGATAATCTCTGCAAGAAGATTTATCTCCTTTTTCAAAATCATGTAATATGGCTTTACCCTAAAGGGATGACACTGAAATTAATATAATCATAACTCCTCATTGGCCTATTAAATCAAAACTGTAGGGAGATAAAAGTTAGCAATAAAAAATTAACTTAATTCCTACCTAAAGCTGGGTAGGAATTTCACTGTATTAACTGAAGTCAGTTTTCAGCCATCCCTTGCTCTCTGCCACAGTAAACTGCATCCTACTGGAACAACGTGGAAATGAACCGAGCTCTAGCACTGCTGCCTCGGACATGTGCCAGCCCCAGCTCTCTGCAGCTGACACCCACCCCAGGGTGCCTGGCCCACGTTCTCATCGCCTGCCTGGCCCCAGGAAGCACAGCCACCCAGGGCACCACAACACTGACACCTATCCCAAACCCAAGGCGTAAATCAGGCATCCACCCCAGATCCCATGCACGGCAGCACTTCCTGAGCAAACGTGCAACACATCAGACTCGTTGCTGTTTAAATGCTGTGTTTGTCAAATGGAGCAATGAAACTTCCTGCAGGTAATGCTGGCAGGCCACCAAGTGGGAAAATGCATGAGGGAAAGAAGGGCATCCCAGCACGATGTAAGTGGGAAGCAGTGGTGATCCCAATGAAGGGATCTGTCCTGAAGGGATCTGACTGATGGACACGCAGTGGAGGTTTTTGAAAGGAGCCAACTTCACTCAAAACTGATGGCATCTGTACGCCTAAGTGTCAAACACTCTTCCAAATTACCAGTGTCAACAAATATTCAACTGGGACTTAACTAAAAAGTGGCAAATGCCCTCTGGATGGTGCTAGAGATCTGCACTCTACTGAAGTTCTTGAAAACTGTGGGTAATTGCACCCATAATGAAGTGAGTTCCACATATGTACCCCAAAAATCCCAAAGCTCAGCTTGGGAGCAGTTGTCACTTTAAATCTTGTATCTTGACTGCCTAGCATCACATTTCAACAGAAAATCAATTGGAGACAACAGAAGAGTGAGAGAATAAAACAAAATAAAATATACTATTTGCTTCTCACATGTGGTATGGGTTCATCCCTGTCAATAAAAGCAGCCGAGATGCTCCTAATTCTGTCTGCGTAACCACTGACCTTTAAAAGAAAAGGCCACTTCATTTCAGAACACTCAAAATTCCTGAAAAATAAAATAAAATAAATTTGTTCTGTCAACAGAGGACACGTCATCACAACAAGCAGATATATAATGCCATAGGCATCAGCAGCAGCGGAAGCAAATTGTTTTCAGCACTACACAAACTACACAGATTATCTGAGCAATTATTTATGCAAAGCTGTGAGGTGCTGAATGTACACCACGGGTGATGTGCTGAGCTGGCCACCTTCAGCCACTACAGGAATGTAAACTAGCCCTCAGCGAAACCCAACACGCAGAGCAACCCTACTCATGTTTACAGGAGCAGGAGACATTCCTACGGCCCCCCGGCCTCACTGCAGCACACATCTCTACAACAACAACAGCTTTCTCACAACGATGTAGCCCAGTACAATGACATATGTTAAATATAGCCACGAGAGAGCTGGGAGCAGAAATCCATGAATAGCTGTATTGATTGCAGTAAAGAAAACCTGGACGTATTTGGAGTGGAGACATTTCCTGATGAAATTCTTTCCATTTGGTAAAAACACAGACATTGTCTTACACCTTGCCACACACTAAAACTGTAAAACAAAACTCCAGACGCTACTGTCAGAGTTCAAGTAAGTATCTGCTCAACTATTGTTGCAGACAGGGACAGAAAATGGATCTTGCAGCACAAAGAAAATCTGATGCTTTGAAATTAACCATAATTCTTAATATCAAACAGAAGTTGAAAAATCTGCATTTAGTTCTATGAAAATTCTAGATTAAATTTCTTGAACATTTTCTATGTTTTCACTTTAGGACATAAAGACTTTATCTAATGCCCACATTATCCCACATGTACAGTCATTACCAGGTACTGTATATTCAGACTATACTGTAAGTGATGGGGTAGAACAGAAGATGACAACAATGCCAGGAGGGTGGCAGTGCAGTAGTGCCTCTTCTGGTCTCGAGTTCTTTAAAATCTCACTGTGAGTTTTCACACACGAACGTGTGCTATTCTCAGCAAAACAGCATCTTCCAATGTTAACTGCTCTGTTAATAAATAAGTCAGATATTCTACAGTGACTGCCCAGTCTGTATGTGAAATTCCTCACGACTCTGGCCGAGACACAGGCTAAGGCTGATTTTACTGCCCTGAAAATTCAGGCAGTTACTTTATGCAAGTATTACCGGTTTCAAGAATTCGCTCTATTTGCCAACAAACGTTAGGACATTTCCCTCCGAAAGGCAGAAGCAGCACTTTTGAGAGCGACCTTTTAGAGGTCCACGACAGTGACTTGCCCGGCACATTAACCCTTAACACTCCCAACCTTGTGTGCTGGGTGTCCAAGTTTCCCCCGCTACAGAAGGTGACAGGAGCCGGAGCTGGGCCATTTTGGGCCATTTTGTGGCCAGCACGCAGCACGCAGAGCAAAGAGGAACTGGCTCAGCCATGGCCTGGCCTCAGGGGCAGGGTGCCACGAGCACCCAGCAAAGCTGGGCTGAGGCTCCTCGAGAAACCCCAAAGAGGAAGCGCTGCAGCAGTGAGAGTGCAGCACACACGGCTGGGATTCACGGGGGGAAAGAGAAAAACTAAAACCAAGAGTGGTTAGAAGATGAGGAACAGTGATAACAGCCAGGAAAGAGGAGGAAGAGGTAGAGATATGACATAAGATAGTAAGTTTAAAAGTGGGAAGCTGAGAAAGATTTTTACAGGAAGCACAGATGGGAGCTCATCTTCTTGAGCAGCTACCTGTCTGCAGGGCCTGGCAGAACACAGTGAGGCACCCAACACTGGCATCATCTCCATGACAGGCACTTCAGCAAAAATAAAATCTTTCTCTTCCTGAAAACTTAAGCTCTGCCCTGAAACATAATCCTGTGCTGTCTGCTTTTCTGCTCGTCTCCTTCCATCAATCATTTCAAGCACTAGGAAACCCACAGTCCTTGCTGCACCCAACACAGTTTTCATTAACGATACCTCTGCTACCTTATCCAAAAGATCGGAATCTCAAAATCTGCATTGTAGGACACATCTCATCTCCCTTTTAAAAAAAAGGCCTACAAACATAATGAGCATGCAATAACCTATATTGCTGCTTTGTTTATCAAACTTCCTCAGGGAATCCTCTGCATAACATTTAGAATCCCTCCGCACAAGACTTTCAGCCATGCATGAATTAGATTTGCAGTGAAAAACTGTATGAGAAACCCATCCTTTTCTCAACAGGCAGGTGAAACAGCAATGTTCTAGCACAGAACAGCTCCCCTATACCCAATAAAACTCTTGCCTTGTCATTTACTCACATTTAAGTGTTCATCTTTCTGTTACCTAAGCAGCAGCATGGAAGGCTTCTGTCACACCAACCCATGCTGTGTGAAACAGAGGCTTTAAGCAGGTAAGCAATGTTGAAAGTATTTCCAAATAACAAAGTAAGGAGCAAGAGTAGTACATCCTAATTTGGGGCTCGGGATCATCACGTTACACACAAGCCTGCTGCAACTGAGACATCAGCACCAACACAGTGATAGCTCAGACCAGCTCACTGCTGTAAGACAGAAAGTGCTTGCAATGACCAGAGTACGTGCGCAGCAGAGTACAAATGAAACCCGCAGGTGTGCAGGACGCACAACCTGTTAACTTCAGATGAGACTGGCAAAAAAAACACACAGATGGAGACAGAAGCTACCCACATTGTTATCAAAGCCCAGTTAATTTATTTTTCCGTTCATTATGCCTAGAATATTTGGGCAGAAAAAAGCAAATTTATTTGTTTTTCCAAAGCTTCTGTTCTCTCTGCTCACACACACGCACGTGAGGCAGCGTTCAACGCCCGCTCCTCCCTGGAAGCGCGCGCTCCGAGGAGCCCCTGCCTGAGCAGGGCTGCTGAGGGATGCGATGCTCAGCTGCCCTGACCCTCCGGGCCGGGCGTCCCGCTCCTGCTGCTGCAGCTCCTGGCAGCAGCAGCTCTGGGGGCCCCGGGAGCCCACTGGCACAGCCTGCCCAAGGCAGGTGCACGCAGGTGGAATGCTGATGGCTCCCCACCACGCCTCAGCAGTGCCAGGCTTTGCAATGCACAATTTTAACAAGGCTGGCTGCTTTTGAGACACTGTGAATGAGCCAATACTTGTAACTCTGGGTTTAGACGATGACTGAAGTGTCACATCCCAAGCAGTGCCTGCAAAGGACTGTCCGAATGCAGATCGGGCCACAGAAGCCAGAGATCCGGAGGGGGGAAAGCTGTGCAGCTCCATCACACAAACCCGTCTGACAGGAGCCTGAAATAAAGCCTAACACAAGTTTCTCCCTGACAGAGTCCACACCAGCCCTCTTGCTCTCCAGAGAAACAAAACAGGCATTTTTGTATGGAAACACTCTGCTCCTTTGGCTCCTGAAAACTTTGAAATCACACACACTTATTAGTTATTCCATGCAGGCATGTGAACCTTTGCACTTGGATGTTGAAGGAAAAATTTACCCTTGACATAAAAATCAATCACATTAACAGTGCAACTTTCCAAACTCCTGCAGGTTCACTCCAAAGAGAACACTAATTCTTTTCTTAACTTTGAATGAGTCAGATAAAGTGTCTTCTTGGGGCTTTGTTTGTAGGAATTAAGCATTTATGTGAGATCCCTGAGAATTTTATGTAACAGCATTTAGCAGAAAATTAATGTTCCCAACCAATTTTTATTTGAATTTGTATTCAAAACCACAGCATTTTCTCATAGTATTGCATTGTAGCAACTGTTTCAGAGCTCCCAAACTTGTTCTCTTCCAAACTAGGAATATTTGGCAAATCAATCAGAACTTTTGAGGTATTTAAAACAAAAGGATAAAAGGCAACGGGAAAAGTTTGACAAGCTGGTGAATAATCAGAAAGCTAAAGGAAGAACATCTTAGCAGAAAATGTTACAAAGAAGTAATTTATTCCCCACAGAGTAATATGCCTCTGTGAGATAAAATTCAATTTTTAAAAGGTTTACCATCCCTGCAGTTCATGGCTTGGTTTAACTACCACAGTTAGGAAACCGCAGCATTTTGTTGCCAACATGACTCTGCATTTCTGAAAGCAGCAAACAGCAACATGTACCAACCCATGTCTGTAAATCAATCAGCTGGGAGACAAGAAGGGCTAAATGAATCAAAACTCCTAGTAAATAGTATGCTGTAGAATATCTCTTCAAAGATGGATGCAGAGTAACAGAGCTCTGAAGACAAACTGGTAGGGCAACGTAAAGGTAAACCCCACTAAGCACAAATTCAGGAGGTAACAATAAAGCTCTGAGAGTCTTGCAGCCAAATCCAAGAGGTTTGAATAGAAAGCGAGCAGCCTGCCTCTGATGTTAGCTCCATAAAAGGAGCTAGGACCAATTACCTTTGTTAAAATAGCAGACTAGTCATTTGGAAGAGGCACTTTCCTGAACCATTTAGATGCAGGGAGGAAGAGGAGAAAAAATGAAAATCTGGAAGTGTTTGGAAAGCTGCAGCTAAACATTTCTTCTGTAACAAACTGCAGTTTCCTGAAGTCAAACAGATATTTATGCACAAAGCTGCCCTCAAACCAGAAGCACATTCTCCTCTCTGGGTTTGTTTGCTTTGCCTTTTTTACAATACCGACCATCGTTACACGTTACACAAAAGCCTCTGAACAACCCCACGGGGAGTGGGGGCCTCTCTGTGCTGAACATATAGCAAAGTAACATTCCTGCTTCAAAGAAAACTTACAAGATCCAAAGAGACAAAAGACTCAATCCAGAAAGAAAATGAGGCACAGAGGCCACCAAAGGCCACAAAAAAAGGTCAGCAAGAATAAAACTTCCGAGTTCTGTCCCCTTGTATCCAGTATTACCCCTGCAAAGTCAAGAGGTCTCCCAGCACCGACTGATCCTTTCTCCCACTCCCAGTAATAAACTGCAACATCCTCTGAAGCCAGGAGACACAGGACAAGGAGAGAAGCTACCCTTGCACTGTGCAGAACAAAGCTCATCCGTACAGGGTCTGCCTCACAAGGCTGAAGTGTAGAGTTCACTTCTCTACAGGAACCAAGACAAAGATCACTCTACTTTAATTTAACTGAGGCAAAGTTACTGCAGAGGTGCAGTACTGGACAACTTCACTGAGACCTGAACTGCAACTAGTAACATTAATTTGAAATTCTTGCTAGAACCCAGAAATTCAAGGTTTATTAAATTATCAATGCTTTAGTAATCAAAAAATAATTCAGGCTATGAATTAATTTGAAATTATAAAACTACAGACTCTTCACACAGCATTAATTTATCCATCTTTGGCTGCTTTATCATGAATAGTGATTGGTTCATTATATATTCTTACCCTAAGATACATTCTAAATGTGGTTTAAAATTCTAAAGACGGCATTACCAACTGAAATGTGGCAGCAAGAACTAATTTAAATAGAGAACAAATAATGAATACAGTGATAGTTTCTGAAAAACTTTCAGATGACAAAGAAAAACTAACAAGGTCAGCACCTCACTTGCTATGTCATCTTGTTTTTCTCCAAGTTTACTGCAGGACTTAATCTGGAGCATAAAGTAACGTGCTTTTCTAACTGCAAACACATTCTGCTTTCTGAGACAAGGCTCAGAGGCCATTGCACGTTACATTTTGCTGTCCTATCTGTCCTTTGAATTTTTTCAAGCTAGAAAGATGCCAACAGGCAACTGGAAATACAGGCGCCAAAAAAGTAACTAAGAGTTTTTTTGTGCATCAGCTCCCGTACGGTTTTAACTGGCATCAGCCCCTCCACCCGAGGTGGCACTTCTGGTAAGCAACCTCAGCCGAGGTGACAAAGTTCTGCCCAGGACCACTCAACCATAGGATGCTGCAATCACTCCTTACCAAGAGCACACTCAATCCTTTCTTCATGCAGACATGCCCTGTCTGCTACTGAGAACCGACTCATACATGCAGGGAAAACACTTCTTCAGATCTCCTAAAAGTAGAGGAACAAAAGCAAGCCAAGAAAGGAGGACCAGCTATTTATTTGACAGAGAGATTTTTAATACAGCTTTTAAAACAAAGCTATCATCCTGGTGATACAAAGAAGTGCTACCAAACTTATTCCAGATTTTAGAACCTCAGAGGAAACTCTCAACAAATTCATTGCAACAATAAAAATGGGTAATTTATTTTAAATATTTATTTATAATCTTTCAGGCAATGCCCAATCATGGCAGGATGCTGCTGCTCACTTTCTGACAACTTTCTCCAGCAGTGTCCTGTCAACAGCTCCAGAACAGAATTGCTCATTACTGCCCTGCAGACTCATAATTCCTCACCTCTTTATCATCTATTTTGCTGATAACTTCCAGCAGACCAGTAAAAGTTCATTCTCCTTTGCAGAAACTGAAGTGTTTATCCTCCAGACTCCTGATGACACAAACATAAACACCGGGGGGGGCGGGGAAATACAGAAATTGGCAAGAGATGAGCAGGATCCCACTACGACCTCTATAACCAAGGAGACTGCAAATAAATACAAGATATCCCACTTTTACACTGTTAGAAAGGTCACCAGATTACCAACATTTGTTTTAGATAAAGACAGACTACTTCCCTTTCCAAATCTTTACTTTATTGTGCTTTCTCTTTCAGCTATAAAAGAAAAATTTGTGCCAATTACGTACTTTGTCATGGAGTGAACATGAAACAAAACTTAGCTGGCAGTTTTTGTTATAAATACCAAGGAAAAAGGTCTCAAAAAGGAAAAGTAGCAGGAAGACACCACTTCTCAACTAACAGAAGAAAATTTAAAGTTCCTTTCAAAAAAACCTGAAGGCTTTACACAGCTTTAACCTGAAATCAAACGTGACAAGAGCTTTTGGATGTGCTGCAAGAGACTAACAGCAACAATTTTGTTAAGAATAAAAAGCTGGTTTGTCACAGCGGCACAACTCCGCACACAGCCTACATCTCCAAACACCTGAGCTGCGTGTGAATACAAATTTCATCTTGTTATTTGTTGAAGTTCTTTTTCCTCAAGATTCACTCTCCACAGATTTAGTGTCCTTTTCTTCCTCTGTGCAACAAAACAATGTTCACTGGGAATCTAAAGCTGCTTCACGCAGCATCAAAGTCGTACATCAATCTTTTTATCCAGCAACTGGGATGGGCTGACACCCTACCGCCTTTCAGGGAGAGCATTCACCCTTTGATCTCGGATTTTCACATAGCAAGAAATCTCCTCCACCATACACACAAGCGTATCTGTGTACGTATATGCATATATGCACATATGCAGGTTTGAGCAAGGGTGGCTGATCTGTCAGCAAACGGGGCACAGGGGAAAGCATTTATTCTGAGTGCATTTGTTTATACCCTACTTGAGACAAGTGCGTTTCATAAGCAGGGAGAAAAATCCATAAATGCTTTGCATTGGCAAAAGAAGCCTAAACATCAGCTCAGTACGATCTGCCACGGTATAAATGTCACAGCACAGCCCACTGCACTGCCTTAGCTCAGGGTACAGCTTGTACTGCCTCTTTGGCGATGTGAACCAAAACCGAACTTGATTTTGAGCAACAAATGTTAAAGGAAACATCAACCTGAGCTTAGAGAACAGAATGTCAACTTGGTGAAAGGCTCCAGGTGACTTTGACTGCAGTCAGTCACTACCAATCACTGCTAAATATTTCAGGTCTTACAGCTGTGCCAGGACTTTGTAACTCAAAGGACAAATGCTGGAGCAAACAAGCCTTAAGGTGAAATCTTAACTCCTCTAAAGTAATAGGTTGGACTTGATGATCTCAAAGGTCTTTTCCAACCTAGTTAATTCTGTGATTCCGTAATTGGGAATTTTTCCACCAGCTTCAGAGGAGTTGAGAATTCGCTACATATTGGAAGCTACATATTAAAGGGTAACAGACATTGCCATTTCATTTTAACTCATAAGTGATCTTGAAAAGATAGAAATCAGAAATATCAAGCACTGCGTCCCTGAGCCCAGCTAATAGAAACATTAGCACCACGTAAAGCTCCTGCAGAGTGATGTGGATGAATCACACACAACTGTGAAGGACTGTATCAAGAACAGTACTTCACCTAAAGCCTCCAGCTACTTGTCTGCCCTTTGATATTCCAACAGACCACAAGCACAGACATGTCCCACTAAGGCCAGAACATTACCCTGTGATACCTGTACTAACTTCCAGTTCCCCTAGAGACTCTAGTCTTCATTTAAGAGAATTCAACATCAGAAAATTCAGTTTTCCTAAGAAATTCCTTCCACATTTAATGGCTTTTACAGTTAATACATAATATTTCAAATGTTTGCAACCTTCCCATTATGCCATTTCATACTGTGCCACCATTGTAGGGCACAAACTGCAGTGCTCTTTGAGATGATGCTGATAAGCACTCATCCATATTATTCACTGTCTGAAAGGACTGTGAGTTCATATCAAACACGAAGCATTTGCCAGGGTCCCTTGCTGCACAAATAAAAGCTACATGCTAGAAACACGTTTCCAGAGGCAATATGCTAAGCACCAGCTACAAAGACACTCTACAGAGTATGCAAGTGCATAATGTGAATTTCTACAACCACTTTCTTTTGCTATTGATCAAAGTTGGTCTATCTCTGCAAAAAGGTGACAAAACTGTTACTCAAATGCTCAGAAACAATAAATTATCTTTGTTCAGAAAAGGGACGGAAGAACAGAAGTAGAGACAGACATCAGTGAGAATAAAAAATGAAAGGGAGAACAGGAAAATCTGATCTTTAGAAAGAAGGTGCGAGCAGAGAGGGAGCACAGACAGGGACATGAAAGCGAGTTTCCATGGCGTGCTGAGGGAGAATCCAAGCAGCAAGTTCCCCTCTGCACCAGTGCTGAGCTGTCCTGCAGGCGAATCAGCCCCGCTGTGCGGGATGAGGGGTGGCCGAAGGCGCAGCCCGCAGCGTTCCCGACACAGCCGCGAACACGGAGCTGAGCGTTGCCTGGGTCCCTGCGCGGGGGAACAGCAGCTCAGCCTGGCGGGGGAACAAACCAGCACGTTTTCAACAAAAAGGGGTTAGAGGATAAGCGCAGCAACAGAGTTACCAAGAAGTCAGCAGCTAGCAGCATGGTAACAGAATCAGCTGCTCCAAAATAATGCAATCCTACACAACTTGCTTCAAACTTCTCATGAGCAAAGTGACTGAAGTCACCTTCCAGCAGCAACTGATACCTCTAAAATCCATGGAACACGTAGTCTGAAATCATTATTAAAACATGAGTCCTCACAAACATATGCCAAGTCTTTTTTATTTTTTTTAAGCACAACAGCAGGTCCTGCAACGACAGACAGAGTCTAAGTGGTCAGATTCCTCCCGCTTGCCCTAAAGCCTTAACATACTCCTGCTTTCCTCTACAAACCATGACCTCATCTGCGGGCAAGCTGTGAAAGCTGTCTGAGATCAGGGCATCCTGAAGCACCCTCTGCTCCCAGGGCACACCCACCGCTGTGGCACAGCTCCACTGGAGATCTGGACATTGTTTCTGGCTTCCCCTTCACACCTACATCGTCAAATTCTGCTCTATAAACCTAAAAACCTTAGTCTCACAAAAAATTGCCTAAACAAGGAAAATAACTGCAAGAAAAGTAAGCAGAGAGGCAACTTGACCAGAGTAATAGCAAAGAGTTGCTTTGTCACTGAATACAGACTGCAACCAACTCATAGTTATTCCTCTTTCATCATCGTGTGAAGAAAGTTTCTTACAAACTGTTAAAACTAGCATAACCTGTATTTACCCGGAATTAAAACACCTGTAAGGGGTTTCTGTCCAATACTGATTTTGATTCTGGTTTTGCTCAACTATGAGCCACATAACTGTCCCCCAGAACTGCAGGCAAATGCCTGTTCACGTGGTCATTCTTCCAAGGATGGGGCTTGACCTCAGCAGCGCATTGCAGCATCCTCACGGCATTTCCACGTGGCAAGAAATGAGCTTTTGGCTAATTTAAAGACATCTGGGTAATTCACTAAGTGGCTAATAAACTGTTAACACAAAAGCTGTTACTCAGCAAGCCTGTTCAACTTCACAGGAAGTTTCCTTGGGGAGGACCGAGTTGTTTGGTCCACAGATTTCTGCACACAGAAGTTTAAGTTGCAGCTGAGCAATGCCTTGAGTAACATCTTCTTAACTGTATCACCAGCAAGGAAACATCTGTGTTCATTTTGTTTATTCAGCAAGCTTTAGAGCATTAGGGATAATAGAAAAGCTTTTTCTCAAGAACTGACGCTCACAATCAGCAGCTGGAATGGCCAAAGGTTTGGGGGTTTGTTTTTTTTTTCCCCTTCATACACACACAGAAGGACTACTCAAGGAGATTGGTAATCTTAAAAGAAATATTAGGCTTGCAACTAGGTATGTTCAGAAGATACTTTTATTTATGCTGATATGTGCTAACCAAAGGACTTTGTAAACATCTGTGTTAAATCCTTTTAAAAATAAAATACACAGAATTGAAGCAGCATAAGCTGCTTCCACTGCTGGCAAGTGAGCACTGAGCTGTGGGAAACGTCACCTTTCACTGACTTCCTCCAGGCTGAGCACAGGTTTTGGGCCACAGATGTGTGCAGCTCACAGAAAAATTATCCCAATTACTGATGTAGCAGAAAGAAGATAAAACAGGTTCCATCCACCAACTGCTCCAAAACAGAACCAGCTGCTGCAAAGTGAGCCAGGCACAAGCCCAGCCCGTAGCACTGGTAACAGAATCTAACCATCACTGTCCAGACCTGGACCATCCATCCCACCAAATCAGGGCCTATCAGACAGCTGAAGCAGGAGAGCCTCTTCTCTTGTGGCAGGAAAGGTGCCTGCACAACCCACCTGGGTACCTCGAGGGCTGGCAACTGTTCTGTCAGAACTGGCAGGCGACAGTTTTAGATTGGGCTCAAACAAATTCAAGACTCTGAAATGGAAACAGAGAGGAGGGCTGCCTGCTTCTGGAAACCCTGCACAGGGTGAGGCCAGGCACATGACTTACACTTAAAAGCTGTATACAACAGCCACTTTTTGCACTGGCATTGCAATAAGAATTTGTCACAGCAAAGTACATTTACACCATCTCCTTAATCACAGTACTCCCCAAAAGATATTGTGGCAAAAAAACCATCTCATGCTTTTCTTCAAATACACTTTCCCTTCTGTATTCCTCAGCGAGTCACTTACCAAGTCATGAATGCCCTTTAAACCTTCAAACTCCTTCGGGTGACTGGCCTATCCAGGATAGTCACCCTGTCACTAAAAAAACCCCAAACCACAAACAGACATGTGCGTGTGGCAAACATCACTTCTCAGTGCAGCTTCAGCAATGCGTTTGTTGTCTGCCAGGCAGGGGTACACACAAACCCAGTCCCTGTCCAGGGACTCAGTGCTTCAGTTGGACTGGGAAGCAGACACAGCCAGCCCCGTGTTTTCCTCCTCCAGGAGGAGGCCACACAAGCAGAGTTCTGTAAAGCTGGGAGTGGAATCTACATCCCCTTGCTGCCACACAGACAGACAGACAGAGCACCTTTCTTCTAGACCCTGAGGCTTTGTTTAATTTTTCATCAAAGTTAGGTTCATACAATCATAGCATCATTTAGGTTGGAAAAGACAGTAAGATCATTGAGCGCAGCTGTTAAAAACACCATAAACCAGCCACTGAAGCTGGCACACTGTACAGGCTGATCTGAACACAAGACAGCAACATGAATGTTTGCACAAACATAAACTTCAACATAAATGTTTGCAGTTTAGCCTCACACTGGCTGAACCCTGGGCTGATCATCACTTGTGGGTAATTTGGATATCTCCTTAGGCGGGGATCAATACATTTAAATTAAATTCTAACACAGGTAATCTACTTGAATACAAAGCAGGCATTTTAAGCCCATTCAGAAACCCCACCCATTCCCTCCAAATCTGGCCCAAGAAAGTCCACCAGTTAAACACATGACCTCTAAAAAGCTGACTGAGAGAATCAGAGCTAAAGCATAATGCAGCAGAGATGGATTCAACACACCTGCCATCAACATAATATTTCCATAATGCAAAACTCAGAGTGCAGTCCTCCTGTAGGAGCATCCTTAGTAATTCAGCATGGGATGAAATTATTAACATTGCATGAATTTCACTGAGACCAAACAAACAAGGCCAGCAGAATATGAAGAGCCCTGAAAAAAAAAAAAAAAGCTGAATTTTAAGTTTTTGCACTTGTAAAAACACTAAAAATGGAGAGTGATTGTTCAATAATTCTACCACTGCCAAGAGAAATATGCAGGAACTCAAGCTGTAACTGCCCAGCACCATCAACCTCTCCTATCACAGGTAATTCCATTCAGAACACAGAACACAAATTAAAAAACCATTATATATTAGTTTTACAGAACCAATATTTATAAAACCCACTTAAAGAAGTATTGCTATCAAATACTTTCTTTTTTCTTTTTTTCTAGTAACATGGAACACTTTAGGACAACAGAACAACCTTTAAGACCCTTTTCACTTTAACAATTTCAATGAAAAAACAAAGGCTGTATAAAAAACCCACCCTAACACAACCATATTCATGAGACTATTCTTGACTGATTTTACACCCACGTCTGCCCTCCACATCCTAATGAAGACACTCAGTGGCTCTGAAGAACTACAGGTTATTCTCAGTGTGCTATTTTACTTGAGCTCTTACACATCTGCATCTTCATCCTACAGCAAACAACTGAGCACACTGAAAAAGGTGAAATTTAGTTGACAAAGGTGTCTCAAAATCAGTCCTGTACAAAAGTCTCTCACGCATCATGCTTACACAGGATAATGATCTAACTGTCTAACTATGGAACTAACTCTAAATGTAAAGATTTTCTAAAACAATCTGCTACTAAAAGAGCATGAACTTGATGAATTGATGACTTTCCACAGCCTAGACTTGTTTAAACTGCATGCTGCAAAGCAAAATATTTCTAAGCAACACCCAGTCTGGGAAATTCTAGCCTGAGCAACTCTTGCTTATATTTGACCACAAACATTTGACCACTATGGAATACAGGTATGCATGCATGCCTCTGTTTGCATGCGAGTTGCAAAGCTGAGTCCTGAACACGTTTTACTCTAGTAAACAGGAAGGGGAGAAACACAGAAACCACCAAACCACCAACTCTCTACTAAAGAAATGATTCTAACACCTGTGGTATCTCTGTGTTGCTACGGAACTACCATCCTAACCTTAGCAACAGATTTAAACATTTGAGGATACATTTTGCTCTCTGTAGGCAACATAAAACATAAAAAAATGCTGCAGAACGGGTTATTTCAAGCCAACAGGAAACAGTATTTCAAACTGGACAACACAAGTTAGCAAAAAAAGCAACTTACCAATGACAGCAAGCAAGGAAAACAAAACCACACCAGTTTGTTCAACAGTGAAACAGTATTTCATAATGGAGTTACTATTTACCAAGTGTGGAATGGAGACCTGAAGTACTTTCCTCACCAGTTACCTTAATCCACCTCCTAACCAGCACAGTCCCAGCTGAGCTACTGGAGTCACTGCCACAACTCCCAGGAGTTCCAGCTGGAGCCCGGACCAGCCTCTGCAGCCACTGACAACAGCCCCAGACACAGGAGGGAATTGTTCGAGGACGAGGGGGAAGGGAGTACACCAGACTGTGTTAAAACTAAGAACAATACACAAATATTTACAAGCAAACAGAACACACAGCACCTCCTTCATTGCCTACCAAAGGCTTGACAGCACTGAAGCTTAGGCAGCAGAATTTAGAGCAAAGCCTGGTTGGCTCTGACAACTAAGCTGGAAACACCCCCCCAAGGCTGAATCCAGGAGATTATGAAATTCAAGGGCTTCCCTTCACTTATCCCTTCCAGGTGACACCCGCTCCACAAACAGAGAGCATCTAGAGCATTTCATGAGGCGTTTCACTGGAGCCCTAACCAAGGGCAAGCAAGCACCCCAAAACTCACACTCTAGATGCCCACTGCAGCTTCACACGGTGGGGACAGGAAAAGGCCAGTGCAGTCTGCTTTTCTTAGACATCCAGGGATGTAAAAAAACAACTTCAAAAGAAAGCAAAGAGAAAAAATACTGTATTTTTGAACTGAGGGTTGAGGGTGAGGAGCAGAAATCACTGTTTACACTGTCTGTGAAGTGAGCAGGTCTGAGACCATCGTCTCCTAATAAATAGTCATTAATCACTTGCAGTCATTTAGCACAGGAGGTCACACAGGGGCAGCCTGGCCAGTGTAAATGTTTAATACTGAATTAGATTAGAGAGGCTCAGGACAGTGTCATCATAGCTACAGTGCTACCTGCAAAACCCACACAACTGTCCTCTGGTTTCAGTACCACTGAGACCTGAGCTGGGCTTTGGGGATGAGACGATGGGATCTCGCCATCCAGGTGAGACACAGCAAACGTCACAGAGCTAACAACAGAGTTAAGCCAGATGGCCCCGAGCTTATTGCACCATTTTATCACTGTACTGCTGTAAAACACCATCACCTATGCTGATCACATCTCTTATTAGAAACATGAACACAGGGACGATGAGCTGCCTGTAGGGCAGACTGCAGGGGAATCTCCAGCTCTCTCCTGGGGGGAGCCACCCAGCACATGGGCAGTGCCATGTACTGGCACATGACACGCCAAAAATACAGACAAACATCCTCATTTGTGTGCACAGAGCTGAAGGAGCAGGACTCAGATGTCTTTACAAGAATGTTTCATAACCCTCCTCCCCCTGTCCTCTACTCAGTTAGCAGCTCAGTCAGAGCCAACTACAGTTATAATTATTGCCATAATTATTATTTTAATAAGAACCAACGACTTATCAAAATATTGCGCTGAAGACTTGCACATCTTTTGTTGCAAGACTGCCAAAAAGGCAGTTCATTGCTGAGGTACTGCTCCATGTACTCTGCTAGCAGGCAGCACCTCCAAGTTTCTATTTATGCCACTGAGTGACTAAACTCAATTCAAGTGAATGCCAAAACGTAAGCAATTTGAGGCACAGTAGCTGTGCAAAGTATTATTATTCTCCTAGTGTACACACACTAACAGCTTTGTTTACTACATTCACTCCTCTTCTGCTTGTTTGCTTGGTTTTACACACTGTAGGCCAAGTTGCTGAACTTAGAAGCCATAAGGTAGCCACCTGAATTCTTATTTACATATTTAAACAGCTGTCAGGCACCCACAGCAAGTTTTAAGAGCATAAGCAAGCCTGTAAGCATCTAACTCAATATAGTTAGGTGCCTAGATTCATCTCCAGCTAGACAAATGTGGATCTCTGCAGACAAATTGCTACTTTTCGTGAGAGTACTTTTTTCTACAAGGCAGTATTAGCTTGATAACAGATTATTTTTTATTTACATGCTTGTTCAAGATGACTCCAACCCAGATCTCTGGCAACACTCCATTTCTACAGAGAAGTCCAGCTTACATTTTCATAATTAGCAGATGGCCATTTATTTAGTTACAGCTGCAGGTACACTGCCACACTGAGAATAAAGGTCCTTGGCTTAACTAACTAATGACACTGGCAGCTGTGGGACTTCCCATCAAGGGTGGCCGGTTGTCACCCTGCTGAGCTCACAGGCAGAACATGTAGGACTCTGCCTGCCTCTGTGACTTGCAGTTGTGCAATTCTAAAGAACCAAAAAAATCCCATGGAAATGTCATTTTTCATGACCCTCTCCCAAGTAAGGGTCAACAGGCTGGGTGTAGTTTCAGGGAGCTTGCTTCACTTTAGTCAACACAGTCACGACCTCCAACGCTTTTTCTTCCAAAGAAGACATTTTAACTGAACCGTGTGTGCTCCTGAATCAGAAAGAGTGCAATTAGAAAGAACAAAGATAACTAGAAACAGGCTGAGTTTTAAGAACAAAATGAGAGACCTCTCAGAAATTCAGACAGCATAAAATCCAAAACTGACCAGCACAAAAAGTCAGTGAACAGCACCAATTTGAAGAAAAATACTCGGATTCCACCAACATAACTGAACCAAAAAGTACATCTGAAGGGCAAGCAAAGGCTGCAGCATGAAGCAGGAATGAGTGTCCATGACTCATTCAACCAAATCCAAGTTAAACTGAAGTTTGCAGTGTCATTCAGCTTTGTAGAATTGTTTTAAATAAGCATCCCACTTACTCTCTAATAATAGAACAGCAACAGAACAGTAGCTTGAAAACAAAATATATGTGGGAAGCATTCACGATCTGACCTCAGAGTCAACCACACACTAGTGTGAAATCTTTTTTAGCTAACTTTTTTAATTAACCAGTATTCATTTATTGGTTTCATTTCATCACAAAAAAAAGAAAAGCAGCAAATTATAGACATGTTATAAATAGTTTGTCCTTTGGTGGAATTCTCTAATCATCTCTAAAAATAAGAAGTCACATGATTCCAGTGTCCTGTACCGACCCTTTCAGTACTGAGCAAGGTTATGCTGTATATATGTTTAGGCAATGCTACATGTTGCTCAGTTTTTACATCCATACAGTTATGGAAGCCTGGTCACTGCTAGTGCATACTCACACTCAGTAAAGCAATCCTAAAGCTGTATTTGATGTAAAGCTTGGGAATAACCCCACAGGAAGCACAGGTCCACAAGGCATCAAAACCATTTTGTGCTTCCAAGTTTACTTGGTCAAAACCAGCTGGGCAGCCAATTTATAATGCTAACCTCTTGCTGCATTCTTTCTTGATCCACCCAGGCTAATCAATCCTTAGACTCATCCCACCCTTCAGCTGTACAGTGCCAATCACAGAGGAATTCTGACTGGGGAGTGGAAGCCACTGAGGAAGGGTTTGTGGAAGTCCTGTGCTGAACAGGTGATGCTGCAACGTTCCATTTGTGACTCTTGTTAACTGCTAGCAGCTATAACCTACTACTCAGCCCGTAAACTCTTCAAGACAGGGACCTTTCCCCACATGTGTCTGTGAAGCTTCTAGTGCCCAGATGGTGCCATACAAATGAACAATAATTATATTTTCATGTAGACCATTATTGTGCATAATGTAAATTACTTTCACTGATCCAAGAGGAAATAATTTTCTCATTTCAAAATGAAAGGAGAGAGTAAAAATAATGATTACTTGTTTGATGCTATTATTATAACAATAACTACATTTGTGGGTCCAGAATCCCCCGCTGGTCTGTACTGACTTTAATGGAGTTATACCAACGCATGGCAGCTGACAAGCTCCTAGTCCTTGCTGAAGATCTCAACTGCTTCACAAGAACAGATTCCTTCAAACCCACACTGCTTCCATGAAGGATGGGATGGTAATCAAGCACACTTGCAGACTTGGCCTCTGAAGGAATGGATTCCTACACACATGGCAGGTACCTGAGCCTCACTGCCACAGCCCCCTGCCTTGCTGGCACAGAGGAGCAGGCTCTTGCACAGACGCACACCTCAAAAGAGCTGAACTGCCTTCTGGAGACACATCTCTATTCACGAGAAGGCCTCAGACCCCACATGTTTGTGAGACTGATCCCAGGCTTGAGCACCCAAGAGGGGACAGCCATAATCAGCAGCTCCAAATATGAAAGCAACGAATAAAGTTGGGACCTGCCGGGGCCTGGCTCCTCTGGAGGAAAGAGATAAAACCCACAATTCTCAGACCAAAGAGGACTAGTCTGGAGCACCAATAATTGAAAAACCCAAAACTACATGTCACCCTTAGCTATGTGGCCCTAAACACTCTGCTCAAGATGTCAAGAGGGTACTGATGAGAGGAGGCAACCAGGACTTTCCCCTGTCCCACAGAGCAGTCTCCCATTCAACATGTGCTCTGTGGAACAGCATCAAAGGCCTACCACCACTTTAAAAAAATGAAGGACTGAGGTTCCAAGTCTAAAAATCAGATTCAAACACTTGAAACTGCTAGTCCTGAAACTCCAGTCATATGAGCAGTTACACACACCAGAACCCGTGTGCCCTCTGAGTGTCCATGCAGGGATACTCCTGCATCTGCCCAAATCAGACATCCCATCAGCCTAAGCCAAAAGAAGAAAATACAGGACATTGTATTCCAATTAAAGAGTCACTGCAAAAGCTTCAGTAAAGTGCCAGATTTAATTTTAACACTGTAAAGAAAAATCAGGAAGTATTTGATTAAAATTAATCCTTGAGGTTATATAATTTGACTGTTCCTACAAATTAAGATCACTTAATGCTTTCATTGTACTCCTGGCCCTTCAGCAAGCACTAATAAGATGCCATATCACAGATCACAGACTTCCAATGCTGAAAGGAAGAAATATTTTGAAAAATATTTCTGAATAGAGCCAAAACATGTGGCAGGTAATGAGGGCCTTTTACACCAAAAAGTACCCATTTTGCAATAGCTGACAGGAAGTAAATGGGATTTGTACATCCCCTGTACAACAGCTGGTCTTCTCTTGCTAAAAAATTAAAACGCTTCTATTTCAAAATGAACATCTGCAGAATCCCATCACACATTAAGGAATAAAAACCAAAAAATACACCAGTGGCCTGCAAAAGGCTTCCGATGCATTCCATATCATACGTTCCCACATTCCTGCCAAGAAGATGCTTAACAAGGTGACTGCTGCAGGAGACCAACAATCTACTCTGGTTCTAACACTGCCCTTAAATGATGCATACATTAGTTCTCTTACTGCAAAGATTTGTTTGTTTTATTAACGTCTGCCTTGTTAAGTGCTAAGACTTTGTAAAAATCATTATGCAGCTTCCAGCTGCAGATGTATTGTCTGCCCCTTTGCCATTACTAAATGATGAGTTGTCTCCATTCTCCTTCTCGATTGTTATTAAAACCATAGTGCAGCATGATTAAGCTCCTGATAACAAGTAGAACTGTACTTAACAGTCAAGTCAGTACTATGGACCCGTTCTCTAAGAAATATATCATTTTTGGCCACATAATAGCTCGAAGCTAGTAATTTTATTCACAACATAGGGTACCTTAACTAAGGTGTTTCACTGAGCCCGGTGTACTAAAACAAGAGAGACTCAGTTTCCAGAGATTGATTCACTCTGCACTGAAGTTGAACACACAAATGATTAGCTCATATTAAGCTTCTTTGCGCCTTACAGGTCTGGACTTTTTTCTGAAAACCAGTTTTCCCTCATTTCTTGTGTTCAGATTAAATTACTGAGGCCACAGGTCTACATCAACAAGCTACTTAGAGGGGAAGATATTTAAATAGGTACTAGATGGTTGTGTCTACACATACGGAACCTATACATTCACTGATTTAAGCCAAAGGATAAATCGGGGTGGAATAGTTCCTTTTTTCTTGAAAACTCATTTGTTTTATGGAGCTTAACAGCTTATTTTGCACTTAAGTGCAACGCTGTAGAACGAACTCCCAGGGACCACAGTGACTCCTCCAGCAGCAGCCCCGTTCCTCGCCCACGGCAGGGGCAGACCTGCTGCCACCCCCGTGCAGAGCTGTGCTGTAGCGCTGGTGCTGCGCTGAAAGCAGTGCTCCATCCAGAAACTCACCTGTCCCGCACCTCCCACACGGATAATGCCCCGATGTTCAGCAGAGGGTAGGCATGGGCTCTGTGTTTGTTTCTGGAAAAACAGTGCTGGGAATCCACCTGCAGAATCTAAACATTCCAGGGGCAAATACACTTCAAAAGAAAACTCTCCTTTCAAAACCCAAAAGGATCCCAAGCTTTTATATGACACACAAGGTGAATTCTGCACTGGTCTTAGTTTGGGGAAGCATTTGGAAAAGGCTGGGGGAAATAATTGATGGATGAACCTTAGAGGAAGTGGAGTAAAGCCTCCTGCGTTTCCTTTGCTGTATGATTCCCCTGGTGTGTTCCAGCATTAGAGTTGCTGCTTCTTTGCTTTTGGTTACAACTGACCACAGTTTTTATAATCCTTAGCGTGGAGCAGAGCAGCCCCTGGATGCCCTTCCTAGCTTCAGCAACCAACAGGGATTATAGAGTTTAGGCACACATTGTAATTACTTTTTGCTTCTTGCACCTTTAACCTGGTGGAGCTCAGCACGCATCACCAGGAGGTGACAAGGAAGGAACAAGCAAGAAAAAATGGGCTTGAGCACATTCAGCTGATCAACCCATGGAAGACCCCGCATCGCTCTCCACATTGCCAGGAGAAGATGAAATATCACATTTCCCACTACAGATATGAAATTAGGGAGCAGCATTGGTGATCCTCAGGACTGCCCTCCCTAGCTTAACTTTTGCTTGGAATTAAAACCGCTCACTGACCCCAAACACACTTTCTTTTCATTCTACAGTTCTCAACATTCTGAGCTATCGATATGTTTGGTTCCTTTGACAGCTTCATGCTGAAAGAAACATACCATTTCTTTAAAAGAACACACAAAATTTCAGACTGAAGAAATGCTTTGATCCCACTCCAGCAGGCAAGAGCTGTATTTCACCGAACTGACACAGTAACAGGGCACCGGCATTTCTGCTTTATGGCAAAACAGGCAGCAGTGAAAACCCAAGGCTAGCAGGAGGCACAAAGGAGCAGCACACACCCGCAGTCAGTGCCTTCAACACCCCATTCCGAGGCAGGGCCGCAGCCGGGCGGCACAAGCGCACCCCTGAGACACGCATCTGCCTGTCAGTGCAACACCACAGCAGCACACGCTTTGCTGTCACATCCCTCTCACCCTCAGCGGCCCCAAAGCAGGGATTTGCATCCCATTTTCCTCTCTTTGGGCTCCCAACACACAACATCCACAAGCCCCCTCCACCATCGCTAGCAGGCTGCACTAAGGAAGCCGAGACTGAGCAGCATGCTTGCAGTACTTGCACAAAAAGCTGTTGCATGCTTTTCAAAGATAAAGACCCTTGCATAAAAATCAACCCATTCTCAGAAGGGAGCTTAATTCTTCTGTGCTTTTGACATTTGAGTTATGCTGCATGAATAAAGCTTGTGCAAAGGGTGCAGCTGCAAGAATGGCTGCAAGCACCCACGGAAATCACTGCTAACGATACAGCTGATACTTCTTTAGAAGTATCTATAAGCTGGTTTAATTAAATATGGAACAACTGCAGGAAACTGCTTATGACTAATGAAAGCTCCAGGTGTGACTGGCCAGGGGAGCTAGCACAGTAAGTGTTTTCAGTTGCAAAATTGCTCAATTCAAAATTGTTTCTTCCTGCCAAGTTGGCAATTCCCATTCAATTACGCACAGGTACAGTGGCAACCCTCTTGCTATGGTACAATGTTATTTTATCTATCAAATGACAGTGCTTATTACACATATCTGACCGCATTTAATAAAGATCTAAATATCTTTTAAACACCTGGTTCAAAGGACTGTGTTTCTCTTCCTGCAGACACAAATTACCAAGTCCTCACACTACTTATGTCCAACTCGGTATAGCAAAAGAGGCACCCCCATTTCAGTGTTGTACACAGGGCTGAGACAAAATAAAGCCAAGATAAAGCACTTGTAGCATCATAGGGCAACTTTCAGACATAGGCTTGAAAGCGCTGTCTTCTGCCAAGTATCCAAAAACTGGCTTGCACAACTATTTAGTAAAAAGGCTCTTAGAAGAGTAGTTAGCAGCGCAAGTGGAAAAAGTGAAAAAAAAATGATCAAGTACAACATCAGAGAAAAACATTTAGCAACCTCTCAAAACTATACTCCTCAAATTGTATTAAAACACACCATCCCATTGACAGACCAAAGACACATTGAAATTAATACTATTTTTCGGTTAAAATGCAAGACTGAGAAGCCTTTGAAAAATCCTGGGAGGGCCCCTCAGATGCGCTTAACCCAAGCCACATGGATATAATGGAACTACTGTATTCACACCAGCCAGCTTCTCCAACTGCTGCAAAACAATGTGACATACACAAACTATGGGAAACTTGGATTGAGAAGGACACTAACTTTGCTTGGCTATTACATAAATTGCATTGTAATGTGGAAACAAAGCAACAGGGAAAAAAAAATCTTCTTTCCTATAGATTATATAAGATTCCATTTGTCAGAGATTTTCCTCGTGAACAGAGTCTGAAATCAAGACTGGTAACTTTACCTACCAATTTAAGATAGGCGCCAAGTTTTTAAGGCAGAAGGGTGCACAAAGCCAATTTCCCTGTCACTGTTCCACCAAGCACACATCGCAATCGATAGATGGATACTTAAGTGTGAGGTTTTGTATTCTGACAAAGTAATTTTAAGGATGGCGGCCACTTCCCAGTGTTAAGCAAAGCCACAAGTACCATAAAGTCATCTTGAAGAAGCATTGCCAAATCACCTCTTGACAAAGCACTTCGTTAAGTACGCTGCCACTTGCCTTGAGCATTGTTGCCTTTTTTTTTTTTAATATCAAAGTCGGGCATTGTGGCACAGCCCAGGGTGATCCATACCAACCATTTAGATAACGAGGGAAAAATAGGTGCACTCAGCATGTGTTTTAAAGCATGTTTTCTATTCAGAACCCCAGTGCTCCATCTTTAGGTCTTTGATCAAAACTGTATGCAAAAGGCATGATTCATAACTGCCAGCATCAAAATACTCATATTCTGTGTCTGCGTGTGGCCAGCATGGAAACAATGAGCTCTCGACCCCGAACCCGGCGCTCCTTCCAGCACATCGGGTGCAAACTGGACACTGTGCCAGGGGATTTGTAGGATAACTGCTAAGAGTACGTGTCCCCACACAGCCCAGAGCCCACAGAAGAGGATAATTTCCTACAAAGTCTGGGCAGCTGGGAAGCAGGGCTGAACCTCCAGGTGCAGCCTGCCCTCTCCCGGCCCCCTGCCTGCCCAGGTACCAGCCGAGGTCCGCCAACCTCGATAACCCACAGTGGGATCAAGAAGAAAAAAAGTTGGAGAAGACTGAGAGATGAAAGAACAAAAGACTAGATGGACAGGAAAAGAGGCAGAGAGCAAGGCGCTGGAGGAAAAATAGTGGAGCCTAAATAACTACATTTATGAACACAGCAAATATCAAGACAAGATTATGTGTAGAGACAAGATCTGAATTCAGTAAACTAGAATTTTAATTTTCACATCTAGAAAGCAGAGCAGGATCTGCACACGGTGGATGGGTACGTACTACAAGTTGTCCCAAACGTTAGTGACGGAGTACTCGTGTGCTGGGAGCTCAGCTCTTTGCAGCCTTTCGAGGCCAAACCACTCACAGTAATTCACAAGGCTAAGTCACCTCTGAGCCCCAAGTTCTTGCCTTCTCTCTCAAGGTTGTAAACAAAAATACAGAAACTGACAAAACTAAGCATGCACTTTGAGAGGCATCACTCACTTAACATAAGCCTACTGCTAAAAGAATAAAGTGAAAACCAAAGGAAGCTTCTCTGGAGCTGAAGAATACTAGTACTGGTGCTATACATCTGAGGTTTGCAAGAACACTGTTAATTTGCTTTTTCACATGCCTAATAGAAAATTCAAAAATAGAAAATTCAAAAATAGAAAATTCAACTGGCAATAGAGCCAGATTTGCAACCCCTTGTGATTTCAGGCCCGAGCCATCTGAATAAAAACTGGGGAGTTTGCAAAAGAACGTGATAAGAGACAAGGTCCTCATCCTGCGTGGGCACAGTTTCAGTGTCCCTGAGCTGTCAGCAGTTAATAAAATGATTGCATTACATTTCACTGCCCGTCACCTCCTGGGCCTGCTAGAGCTGTGCAATAAAGAATAGCGCCTGTCCGCTTTTCAGGGTGAAAAAAAGCAAAGCAGCACTAAAACAAACCCCTAGGACGGTGTGGGGCAGGCGGCTCTCCCGCGAAGTTCGGGGACGCCGGGATGCCAGGGGATCCCGCGGCAGGCAGTGCCGGGAATGGGACGAGAGATGCCTCTCTCGGGGAAGGGAGAGGATCCCACGGATGCATTTTCTGGCTCTGCCCGCGGGCGCTCCCGCCGGGCCGGGGCCGGACCGGCCCCGCAGCGCGGCACCTGCGGGAGGCGCCCA